>PRKT01000127.1:315055-328026 GCA_003671525.1 Saccostrea glomerata
GAAAGGAGAAAATGCAGCGGACCAGACCGGGATTCGAACCCGGTCCCCCTGAAACTCCGGTCAGGTGCTCTACCAACTGAGCTATCTGGCCACCGGCGATCGAACCCGGCTGACCGCCACAGAATTTTACAGTAAAATGATGTTACAATTATTGGTCAAAATGTCCCATGATTTTGGTCAAAGCGTCCCCTAATTTTGGTCAAAATGTCCCCTGATTTTGGTCAAAGCGCCCCTTATAGAATTTTACAGTAAAATGATGTTTCAAAATATCCCCAAACCTCCCCAAATAGCCTATTGGTCAAAGCGTCCCCAATTTTGGTCAAGGCGCTCGATCCCTAATATATTTTTACAAACATCTAACGGAATAAAATTGTTTTATATTTATATTATAATGAAAAAAATCTATTAGGGGGTGCTTTGGCGCTTTGACCAAATTCGGGGGGCGCTTTGACTAAAATCAGGGGAAGTTTTGACCAATATTTGGGGGCAGTATTTTCCTATCAAAATATTTTAGGGGGCGCTTTGACCAATATTTGAGGGCAGTATTTTCCTATCAAAATATTTTAGGGGGCGCTTTGACCAAAATCAGGGGACTCTTTGACTAAAATTAAGGGAAGCTTTGACCGGGACGTTTTTATTAGGGGGTGCTTTGACTGGCTCCCGGTCATCGAAGGTTAACGCTAAAAGATATTATTTCATTTTATGCCCAAGTTAATAGTAAGCTTTTGACCGAAAGAAATAATTTTAATAAATAGTCGATGAATTTCATTAACATTTTCTTTTTAATTCTAGAAGTGTCTATGACCATAGAACATGTAGAATACAACTCCAGAAACAAAGAATTCAGTAAACTTCCTCCAAAAGTTCAGGTCTCACTACCAGGTACCAGAAGAGAGGGAATAGATATGTATACATAAGTTGTTTGGATCTCTTGAACCTTTATCCACGACAAGAGAAGAAAATGGTTACAAACTGAAGAAACCAGAAATGTCAACCAAACAGCTACTACTGGAAGAACCAGAACTTATCACTACTATAAATACTGGGTATGAAAAACTCCGCAATGTTACCTGTCTAAGTGAAGAAGAAATCTGGACAGGTGGAGAAGTCAGTGATATGAAATGCTTCAATATTCAAGGTATACTAATAAAAACAGATAAAATAAAATCACGTGATTGGCCATGTGATATAGCAGTGACAGGTGATGGAGATCTAGTGTACTCTGATGGGACAAGAAGGACTGTGAATAAAGTAAAGAATGGACAGACAGAGGAGATGATCAGTCTATGGGACTGGACACCTAGTAATCTCTGTGTCACCTCCTCAGGTGATCTCCTCCATGGTTACCATGTACAATGATGATAAAACACAATCCAAAGTTGTCTGTTACTCAGGCTCCACAAAAAAACAAACAATCCAGTTTGATGAGGAGGGTAAACCTCTGTATTCAGAAAATAGCAAAATTAAATACATCAGTGAGAACAGAAACCTGGATATCTGTGTGGCTGACTGTGAAGCTGGTGCTGTAGTGGTGGTCAATCAGGCTGGAAAACTCCGATTTAGATACACCGGCCATCCTTCTACCACAAAGAACAAACTATTTCAACCTTTTGGCATCACGACAGACAGCCTAAGTCAGATCCTGACGGCAGACTTTAATAACAACTGTATCCACATCTTAGACCAGGACGGACAGTTTATCTGTTACATAGATAACTGTGATCTGAAGATACCATATGGTTTATGTGTGTATAAAAATAATTTGTTTGTTGCTGAGTGGAGAGGAAAAGTTAAGAAAATTAAATATTTGGAATAGACATCTTTGTATATATCTATATTTATTCGTGTGTATAGGCTGTCATTATATGGCTCCATTTTGTAAACAAAATTGTTTCATTATCATGATTATGTAAGTTAAAATTTTATGGAGAACACAAGTTATTTTATCTTTCAAGTTAGCAGAGTAGATAGGGAAAATGTAGCCAATTGCAATTTACATCAACAGCAAGTTACGATATAATATATAATATTAATTGCCACAGCAATTTATAACGTCAGTGAAATGATGTTTCATTGTTATGATGATATAAGATTGGATATAATTTTATTATCTGCTTGATTTCACGTTTGATGGAATTAATTGACAAACCTTAAAAATAATTCTTTTGAAGTCCTTATGACAACTTTTTACATATTCATGATATTTAAGACATAAAATTGTTGAAAAACTTGAACGGAAGTATTACTTAAATATGATTTCTTTGATGAATTTTCAATTAACAATTAAAAAAAAAATGTTGGATCATTTAGCTGACTTTTTTTATGTCTAAAATGCTTTGATCTTATATAGCATTAAGTAGCGATATGCTCTTATATTTATCACTACATGTAATTGCCTTCGTGGCACAGTGCTAGCTAGTGTCTACTGTATAGTCACAGAATAAAGAGTTGTTCATTAAGTACATGTAATGGGTTCGAATCTCACAATGTGATGTAAAGACCAGTCCTTTGCATGCGTAAACCAAGGTCCTGTGTCACAGTAGATGTTGACACAAAAAAAGCTCCCTTATTCTACAAATTGTTAGGGGATAAAATAGGGTCACAGTGGGGGATCAAAGTTTCGGAGAATTTCTTTAAAAAACTCGATAAAAGTAATACAATGGGGGACCATATTTTTAAAAATAATGCTCAATTTTAAACCATATTTTTTACAGAGGGGTGTTTATACAGAAATAAAAATAAGCAAAGTCATATTGAGCTTCAAACCCCATTGAAACTTTTCAATACAAAACTAATTTGTGGTTTTAACCTTGCCAATGTGCTGAGGTGCAAATTATGGCCAATAGGGTTAGAGACCAGGTCTTCCAACAATCTGTCAGAATTTTCATGGGTAAAATTTGAATCCCTCATATTTTTATTTTACTCTATAAAAGATGTTAATGGGTACACGTCTACCTGACTAATTAACTTCAGATTTTCTATCAACTTCCCTTACTTATGCGGTTATCTACCCTTATCACCTACATATATGGGATTAACGTCTCTGGGTTTATTCAGAGCAAGATCATGCTCCTCTTACCAAGTTTCTAAAATGAGGCAAGCTATTGACAAACAAGTGGATGAAACAAGAACAACAATCTCAATTAAAGACGTCAACATCATTAGCAAGTTGATGACAATCTATCATTAAGTAAACTGTTGACTGACCTTAAGGTATCCATATTTGCTCTGCTCCTGATTTGTATGGACTAATTAGACTGAAAACCGTTTATTATCTCCATTTCTATTTGTCTTCAATAGTGGGTACTTATATAGTTAGTTGACACTTTTTATGAAAAAAAAAACACAGCCTTTCCATTCTTAAAATTTTGACACTTTTAACTAAGGGTCATTTAACCACCGACACCCATACTGTACTCATTGTTTGAGTATTATAATACTCAAATGTTTTATTTTTCTTAGATTAAAGACAATTTATGATAACTTCCCTTAGATACTGGATACTGGGAAATTTTTGCCCCCGTTTTATTTTCGCCCCTTTCATGATTGGGTGAATTCAAAACGAGGCGAATTCAAATTACACCAATTTTTTTCTAAAACACAATGTTACTGGTCAAAATTATTCCAGAGTGCAAAGGGGTGAAAATGACTAGGGGCGAAAATAACCCTGTATACAGTACAATAACCCTGTATACATTACATGTACAACAAACAATGTTCCACAAGATGCTGTGGATCTAGATTGTGACACATTTGTGAGAAACTTTGAATCCTTCTTACATATGCAAATATAAGTAAGTGTGTTCGAAATATTGGCTACAGTTTTCCAAATAGCAGTATAACTTAGGATTAATGGAATAGTAATAGATGTTGACAGACAAATGTTGGAAAAACATTGGACAAAAAAAAACTTCTTTAAGCCTTTTGAGCTTAAATTATGGCATAAAAACGAACTACATCTGAGTATAACTGAACTATAATTACCGTATACACAATATGCCTTGTTACAGAACATGGATGCATTTAAATGAACAAGAGGAGCGTTTGTTATAGTTCTAAATATTTTAATATCACATACTAAGAGCAACATAATTCTCTTAACACATGTACATAAGTCATCTCACAAATAACACACAAAAATCAACATTACAAATATCTTGCACACGTTACAACACAAAATAATAACATTTATGAAAATTAGTTAAATCACAGTTTGTATTTTAAAACATAGAGGCCCTTATATATTCAGCCGTTGGCATTCTTTAATGACTCGTTCAGGTGGTGCCTCAATGGACTCCAAACGTTTCCTGCGATGAGGCGGCCAAACCACGTGTGTTGCTTTGGCTGTGATAAGTCCTAACGAGATCTGAAAATACAGGAAAAGGGATGATATTGTTATTTTGATAAATGTATGTAAAAGAAATCATTGGTTATCTTAAGAGAGCCCAATGGTCATTATTTTCAGGCTATTTACAAGCTTTGATCCCAAAACGAAAATTCCTTGAGCAAATCAATCTTTCCAGTAGTAAAATATTTAATAAATTTTATTTCATTTTTTCAATTCCTACTGCTAAGAAATAAAAAATTCAAATATTTCACTTAAGAAACCTTTCTTGACCATGGAGCCTCCTTAATTTTGTGTGGTGGATCCAAGTTTTGTCCATCTTTCCAAAGGCCAGACAATGTGTGTGGCTTTAGCTACTACATTTCCTAAACCCACTAGATCCTGATAATGAAAAAAAGATGTGCTAAATTTTCAAGCATTTAAATAAGTAGTTACTGAGAAAACCGTATCAGAATATGAACAGACACATGGATAAACAGGAAGATGATTTATTAGACTCGTACAAACAATGAAAGATTACAAGGCTAATCTCCTTGTTGAGTAAAGAGCCAATATAATTGAAAATCAAGCATCCATTAATTTTTTGTTTATAATGCTAATGTTCATGTAAAGCAAAGCTCACATCATATAGCTTTCTAGTAATTATGCATCTCAAGATCAACATCCATGCAAGTTTGTTTTAAAATTAAGATTTAAAGTTATTAAAAATGGACCTGCTCCAAAACCTATTCACTTATCAATGTCTATCAGTTCCAACATCCAAAGCAAATCTGGAAGTTTTCATCCTTAGATGTATTATATATGCAATTTTTTTTTTTTACCATAACATGCCAAATTCATTTTAATGCTAGTTCAAAAACATTGCCCCGATCACTCATCTAGAAAATGTAAATAAGGCTCTACATCTGAAGCAAATCTGGAAGCATGATAAAAATCATATTTATTTGATATAGGGATATCACGATTGAATATTATTCGGTCAGATGTAAAAATATAGGTAAAATGTAACATCCAAAGCAGGTTACATAATGTCCATCATTAGATGCACCACCCATGCAAGTCTGGTCCAGTTAGGGCTGATTGAAACTTGGGAATGAACTAAGATTACTTGGATAATATTAATACTATTATACTTTTTTGCTGGAATTTATACGTCATGCTGTTAGAAATTTCTATTGGTCCTTGTTTTAAGCACAGAAAAGAATTACCTGCCCCTGTTTATATGTTGCTCATTTTCTTGCCAACACATGGAATATACTACATCACTGAACCATGTCTGTATTAAATATCATTTTAAGAAAGAGGAATATTTAATCTAATTGTTAAATGTATACTTACTGGTCCAAATTTGTTGCTATCTTCACTCATTCTTGCATTATCCCCCTCCACCCAGCAGTGACCTTGAGGAATCTGTATTGTCCTTTTTGTGTAATTCACTACCCTAAACATAAATCAAAGTATTATATTAAAGTTGAAGCAGGTTCCTCAAATATTAATAGAACTGAAGTGAAATAGTTACAATGTAATGTGTTTGACTGTGAAATAAATTGAGGCTTGATCTGAGTATGACCTTAGACACTTTGATAACCATGACTCATGATTTTGGAAATTTAAAGCTAGGATTCAAAAACCCTCATAATATTGTACAGTTTTCATCGTATGTTATATGTAAGAGTGATGATTTATTAATTAATTTCTAATTAATTAATAAATATCAAATTATTTTGTATTCTGTTTGTATATATTTTTATTTCAGCTTATTAGATAAGTGTATGGCCATTCAGGTGTAACAGACAGTGCTACCCTGTTATTGCCTTAGGGTTATAATTAAGGTCCTGGCCATGAGTTCTATAAGTCATTTGTTTCTATTGGGTTTTAGTTTTGTGTTCTTGTGTTTTATTGGTTTGTCAAATTCCCTCCAAAGGTTCTTGGTCTTTCTGGTCACTCTTTGTCCAGATTGTTTGTAGAGAGGTTCTATTGATTTTGTTCATGACAAATTTGACATTCTGACTGTGACTCTCTTCATTTTCTGGTAAGCTAATATTTATTTACTAACTTTAACATATCTTTAATATAAAGTTCATTAAATGTGAAATATGTAATTCCTGCAATATTAATTTCCATAGCACTTTTGCACAGTAAGAGAGATTTTGGAAGTCAGATTTTTACTTAGTTGTTAGCAGTAAAGTTAAAGGTATTTTATGATCCAGATAATATGTACATATGTTTTATGATCAGAGAATTATGTAAGGTTTATGATAATTTATAGTTATCATCTCATCTGGACTCGTATTGTTTTGCTTAACTGGTGATTCAGGTATCCGGACGCTTCACATATCCGGACAAATTGACTAGGCGCGCGGAACCAAAGCGTCCGGATAAATGAGGCTCCATTGTACACAATTGTTTGACAAAATTAAAAAAAAAAAAAGTGTACAAATCTTCTATCTTGAAGATATAAAAAACTCTTAGCACACTAAGCAGCAGATTTGAAAAAAAGTAAATCCGCAAGATATTGTTCTGCATTTGAGAATTTTACATTTCTTTTTTTTCTGCTAATTTAGTTCTTGTCACATCCATATTTTACAAAATGACATTGTTTTATAATTATACCCCGGTCAAGATTATATTTATATTGCACAATAACTTTATAAAGTTCGATCAAGAAATACAAATTATATATTTAAACCAGAAATCTTCTAATATGGGATATGCCTGGCCCAAGGGTCATTCAAATGCAGTTTGAAAATTTGAAATTGTGTATGAATTTATACAAACAACAAGTGCCATGGATGGACGATTTTGTTCCGTTAAACTGTGACTGTAATTTGTTGTAATATTTGTTAAGTTTATAACAAAAATTAAAGTGGCATGGAATGAAAATCACTTTGCTACAAGCATCAATTCATTATAAGCATGTTTTGCCATAACCCTGCTTTACTGTACATGTATCTGGAATATTTTTTTGAAACAGCTAGAGCTTTTACTTTTACTATAAACACAAATTTGAGAATATAAGTGTCAAAAAATTTTGGTGATGAAGTGCTCTTTTCAGAAGACAATATCAATGGAGTGGGGGGTGGGGTTAAATAAATATATTAATACTTTACCATATATTTAAAATTGCATGTACACACAATTTCATGATTTAAACAAACTTTTTAATTGCTAATAAGCTTGCACAAAGTGAATAAAACCCTTAAAGGTACCCACCCGTCTGGATTATCCCAGCGTTTGTTGATTTTTGTGTTTTCTGGAATTCTGAAAATAAAAATGATTTGATTAATTAGCACAGGATTAAGCTCAAAACTAATTTCAGCTTACATAAGTGAAGTTTCAGTCAAAGACCATTATTTGCAGGATAAAAGCACACTTCGATCTGGTCATAAAAACTTTTTTATATACGTTTATAATTAAGGCTCCAATCTTCCCCTGTGGGTCGATCATGTTTTGAACATACCTACCTGAGCCTAGGGAGGATGCTGCAAGCCAAAATTTGTTGATATTGGCTCAGTCTTTCCAAAGAAATGTTTAAATGTCAATGCAGCACAGATAATGACAGACAAAGCAGAAAGAAAAAAAAATTCAATTTCGTGTCTCATATTCCGCAAAAGCTTATTGCGAATCTGAAAAACATGTGCATAATCTTGAAACAGAGATAATGATATGAACCAAATAAAATAGGAGAAAAAGATACTGTAAACCAACTTTTATTCGCGATTTACTAGGGTTAAAGTAGTTCGCAACGATTAATTTTCACAATCAAGCCTTTATGGGATTTGTTGAAATAGACACAACAACTTTAAGGACCAGTTCGCGGCAGATATATTCGCAAAGACATGGCTCTCGCCAACTTCGCAAAAATTTCTCACACGTGAATAAAAGTTGGTTTACAGTATTCAATCTCTGTATGTAAGAGACGTGACTGTGTCTACATATAAAAAATGCAGTTATAATTCTTTGTGTTTATTCGATTCAACTTATCAAAAGATCTTGGAGGCATTTTTTTTTTATGTTCAAGTCTGGTACTCTTGAAGAGGTACCAATGTGGGGGAAGAAAAAAGGGAAAGAAAAAGAATTTTTCTTTGTTTTGTTACTTGATACCACCTTTGGATGTAGAGTATACGTGAAACTTTTCTTGACACTTTTTACAAAAGTTGGTGTAGAGTGTACATGAAATTTTGCAATGATGCTGTACACTTTGCACACTTTTTGTTTCAAGTTTATTTTGTCATAGAGTTTCATTGAAAATGCTGTACACGTTTCACACATAACATTAGTGTAAATTGACAGCCCCTATCGGCCATCGTACATATTACCTTAAAAGAGAAAAATAAAGTTTTACTCTGTTTTAGAAATTGAAGTTGACAAATAATTGCAGCATTTTTAGGTCACCTGAGTAACTTAGGTGACCTATTGCTATCCGTTTTCATCCGTCGCCGTGAGTCGTCCGTCGTGTGTTAACATTTGAACATTTTCAGCTTTTTCTCTGAAACCACTGAACCAATTTCAACCAAAGGATGTCTATGTGACATAACTGCTATCTGGGGCCCCTTTTTACATGACAAATTATATTTAATTTACAACAATGTTGTTAGTTTTCAAATATGAGTGAATAAATACGACGCCTTTTGAACAGTTTCAATAGTTCAGACACATTTTAAGTACAGGTCTCTGTAAGAATCAGACAAAAGGTGAATCATGAGGGTTCTCAGAATTCGATGATTTTACACATATAGGTTTTTCTTACACTATGAACCACATATGTAAAATGAAAATTATTTTGGGTCCTGGTTACTATGGAAACATGGCCAAAGAAATTTTCCCTAGCAACCAGTCAATTTTCCATTTGGATGGTCAAATATATCACTAAACTTAAAGGCTCGAAATTGAATGTGTATATTACCAGAGGGGTTTTTAAATAATGTTATCAAAAAGATAAACATTTAAAATGATAAAAAAATGTAATACATAGACTTTTTATTATAAAGATATTTCTTTTACAGGCAATGGAAGATATGCATGTTTTGCACTTTTTGCTGATTCAGCATTTTTGTTAATTTTGACAATTTTCAAGGCCATATATCTAAAACTTCTGGCATGATACAAGAGTATGGTATATTTTACATAAAGGCAGAGAAACATCTTTTTTGGAATTTAAATTCAAAAGTGTGTGTTTTTTTATATTTACGGTCGGTTGCCTAGCAACAAAAATGGATGTTTTGATTAAGAAAAAGAGAAAAATTGTCAATTGCGCGAGTTATTTATCGAATTAAATGCTATCGTTGGATACCAAAATCAAATTTTAAAGTAGGAAAATATTACTGAGACTTCTTTATAAATCCAGGAATATTGTTCAAATACTAATCGCCATAGCAACAGGAATTTCCCCCTAGCAACAAGGGAAATAAATTAACTTTTGACATGCACATTTACAGATTTAATTTTTTTTTCTTCTAGAAATGATAACATTGTAAATTGAAAAAAAAAATTGTATTAAACTTTAACAATAGTAATTTTTGTACTTTATAAATGCATGACAATATTTCTGAGCTGTTAACGATAATATACATTACGACGAGCTAAAGTATATACATGTAACTCTCTATAAAGTCTCTATACATAAAGCAATTGAAGAACCATAAATGTAAGAAGGATTATGACAATTACAATTTCGTGAATACTTATCTTACTTGATCAATTTAAAAAATGTTATTCTAAAAACAATACAATTACTGGAAAAAATGTACAAATATTTAGGAGTTAAAATTTAAATTAAAAAAAAAAACTCTGATAAAAAAAAAATGAAACTTGTGTTTTGTTTTTATTTGAAATACAAAATTGTAAAATTGGCCTTCAACAGGTCAAGTGCTAATAAGAGTTACTTCCCTCTGAGAGCTCTTCTGTGTTGCTGATGTAAACAATATGTCAGACGTCAGTGACAGTTGTTCTGTCGTGTGTATATTGAATGCAGTAAATACAAAATGCGCTGTATCTTCACGATTTCCGAGTGAATCTGGACTGAAGAAGTTAAGTGAATGCGCCAGACCTATTTATAATCATTTAAGACAGTGTGCAATAAGTGGCAACGATATTGAAAGCGAAGGGCAATTGATTGCAGCTCGATGTGGACTGTTTGAGACTGATCTCAACTTGTACACCGTGTGTCCTTTTCACAGAGACACTCTCGGCATAGCTTGGCAAAAGAAATCGACATGCCAGTATCCATTTCACGAAGGGAAAGCCAAGCCTTACCGTAGTTTTTCACTTCACATGAGCAAGCTGGTCTTCTCAAATTTATCCACATTGGTACCCGTTGGATCAGGTAGGCCCTATGTGTAAAAGTACTGAGTGCTATTTTGAATTCATACTGCTCTAGGCCTAACTACCAAGGGGATGTTTTTAGGAAGTGTGAATGTGGTGGACATACACCGTTTTAAATATAAACTATACAAATTTTAAAAATAAATTTAATTATAAGAATATAATCAGTGATATTTTCTTAAATTGCCTTTCACATTGACAAAACAAATGGAATATTATATAACTTTTTTGTAACAAGATCATAAAGAATTAAAATGACCATATGAAGTCATCATATAAAAGAATTTAAAAATGCAAATTACACAAAGTAAACAGGAAATTTGTGGTATTAAATGATAATTTTTTTATTGTAGGCATTTGGCGCAAGTGCATAGATCTTGTGCACAATCTTCCTGATATTCATATAGAAAACCTGACTCAAACAGACTTGAAGGTAAAGGTAATTTATATCAAAATGAAATGCTTTAGCACGTACATGGCTATGTTTCTGCTAGGAATAAGGGAAACTGCCCAACCCATGTATGTTATGATTTATTGATGGGAAAAGATGGTTTTGTCACAGTGTGAAAGAATATGTGATTTTTTTTTATCAGAGTACTATTAAAGTAAATTTTCAAACATGCAACGACTTAACACAATTCAATATTTTCCTTCTCCTAATATAGAATGGACATTGTAAATATTCCCTGTTCTGATTGAAAGAGCTTAAATGAATTTGACCCTGACGGAGACTATATGTACCAAATATTCTCGAGATGTTCAATTGTTGAAATTCCATTTACATGTACAATATTTTCAATCTCACAATGGTTTAACTACAGAGTATATGACATCTCAATATCTATATAATGACCTTGAAATTAAAAAAAAAAATCAAGATTTTAAGGATCTATATTTAGAGAGTAAAGCACTTGCATGAATTAAAATGTAGGGAAAAAAAGACTCACAAGTGAAATATATCCAACTACAAAACATTAAATTTTCTAGTTATTGCAATTTCTTTGCCTTTTTAATCCTCATTTGTTTCTGTCTTTACTTACTACAGTATATAATATATTATCAAAATTGAGCAGTTAAGATGACAAAGCTTAAATAATTAGCCATTGTGAGACTGAAAATATGGATTTCAACAGCTGTTATATCAAGAGAACCTTTGGTGGGGTATATGGATCTAGATAATTTTTATCCACTCACACAACTAGTTGCAGAGGGGATTATGAGTGTGTTTGTTGCCACTTGTGGACACAATTATTCTTGCGACTACCATTATTTAAAGCACACTGCAACCAAATAGGATATACTAGCTAGTTTTCATATCCTGATGTATGTAATTATGAGTCCCCAACAGGCAATGGGACTATAGGTTTTGTCCATCTGTCTGTCCACTTCTACGTTTTTTGAAGAAACGAAGGCATTTTCAATCTTTATTGGAATAACATTACTCATGTTAGTAGGGAACTAGTACATATTGCCTTTTCTCAGAATGCAGCAACTGTTTGATATGTATTATTTAAATTTTTAGGTTGGAAATGTAGATGAAAAGAATGTCTTATCTGCCGTCACACAGGTACATTTAACTTAACTGAAGCAGATTGGGAATATTAGTACTTATAATTTAGGTTATCTTAATTTAAATCAGAATTGAAAGACTTTGATCACCAAAATTATAACACCATTGATTTTAAACAATTTTTTACAGAGGCGTGCTGCTTATAGTCTGCAACCATTTGAAGATGATCAAATTGAGGGGGAATACTTTGAACATTCAGACCAGGTACATAATTTTGTTTAATTGTTTGTCATCTGTAATTATTAATATTTTTAACTTCTCTATAATTGTTGGTTCAGTTTCAACCAAACTTATCACAAAGCACCCTTGGGTGAAGGGGATTCAATTTTCTTTTCAAAAAGCAGTGTGCCAGTAAATGGAAACATGTAAAAGATTTATTACACAGTGTAAATATACAAGTTTGTTCAAATCATGACCCTCGGGGCATGGTGGGGCGACACTGGACAATTTTGCATAGGAATATAAAGCAAATATATATGGAAACATGCTCAGGTATTGTAGAATTAAGATTGTTCCAATCATGACCCCAGGGGTAGGATGTGGCCACAAAGGGGATCAAAGATTTTTGTAGGAATTTAATCTTTGAAAATTTTCTATTGCCATAATGATCAAGGGAATATCTAGATTAATACTTGTAGAATGAAACCATAAAGAACTACATATAGCTGGTATCTGCTTTTCTCGGGGGGGGGGGTACTTATATATACTGAAAATGAATGAATTGTTTGAAAT
>PRKT01000127.1:355951-379669 GCA_003671525.1 Saccostrea glomerata
TTTTTTTTAGCTAGTTTATAAATTTGTGAAGAACACATTCAACTTTTCTTTTCTTTTCACTAAAATAATTCATCTTTTGTTTTCCTTTTTTGGGGGTGGGTGGGGGTGGGGTGTTAATGTATATTTGGTTGTTGAGTGTTGAATTGAAATTAAGGTAATGCAAATTTGAATTTGTCAATTCCTCCCAAATATTAGCTTGTTATATTGTATAACTTATTAATACAATCATTTCAAAAATTTTATATTGGAATGTGTAACTTTCTTTACATAGAACTACATGCCTTATATTCATATTCAGCAAAATTACTTTTAACTTCTTCTGAGATCAGTTTTAAACTGCTTAATGTGCTTGTAAATTAATCCTAGTATTGTTCTCTTTCTTTCCAAACATTACAGAAATACAGTGATGGAACCAGAGAGGAAAACACTCAAAAACATTGATTGAACTAAAATTCTGCCTCCTTTTGGTCATCAAAATTTGTTGCATAAAGCAGCCCATTTTGAACAAACGTTAGAACATTTTCTGGTAGTTTAGAGGGTTGTTGAGAAATACTATATCCTTGTTGAAGGAGATTCGACATAGTTCTCCATCATAATGGAGTACCGAGAAACTTAGGCCAATTATTGATCGTGTATAGAGGATGAGGACCAAACTGGCATATATAGCCCCGTTATACTCTCCAGTTCTTTACTTAATGCTCGTCACTATAAAACACTCAAATAAAGCACTCAGCAAATCTGGGACCATTTCTCAAATCATTCCTCCCTCAACTACTAGAAGGGGTAAGAGGGGAAATAGATTATCAAGGAATATCTAACACAGAAAAATATCTCTTTTGACTCTGGAAATTAATGTGCTTTTAATTGTGTAACCTTGGAACTTATTTGATTCCTAAGCTACATTATTTACAAGAGGGTGAAATATTTTGGAAATAAAGCTAATGATATGTATCTACTTTATTTTGGATTTTAGATGCGTAGAAGCTCTTGGAATCGGCAAGCACTAAAGTACCCCTTGATGCTGTTTGAAAGGAACATGTTATTACATTAGCATCTCAGGGTAACAAAACATTCAAACCACTGCTGGGAGTAGGTTAAAATTACAAAGAGAGAGCCTGCAAGACAAACGAGTCTAACATAAAATGTACAGATTTCTGTGAGCAGACGGATTTGTCAACATTTCTTCAGCAGAGAAAAGCATTTTGAATGCTTTCCAAGGAATGGAATTTCTGGACAAATTATCTAATATTTCTCAATGAATAAAAAAATTGCCATCGGTCTGCAGCAGTGAAAAGCCTGTTCAACTTAAATGCTTTCCAAGGAATGGAATTTCTGGACAAATTATCTAATATTTCTCAATGAATAAAAAATTTGCCATCCGTCTGCTCATTTTTCCATTTCCGTAAGGATTGATTTGATTGATTCAGAACTGGATAAAACAATGCATGTGCTTCTGGAAGTGACTCAATCTGAATTATTTTACTGTTGCTAATCATTGTCTTCCAATTAGCTTCCTGTTCTGGAATTCATTATGCCTTAATTAACAAAAATGAATCTGCACAATGTGTATGTGACTGATAGAAAGATTCGTATTCAATGGAACACTTCAACATGAGGTTTAAAGAGGCGACATGCTGAAAGTGGGAATAGACCTGTCTGTTCAACTTTTCAGTTTTCTTGTCATGAATTTTTTGTTTTCACACATTGTTACCTTCGAAAGCGATGCAACAAGGGACAGAGATTCAAACTGGGCATCTGGATTATGTCCGGAAAATTGTACGTGTAAAATGATGGATTACCCAAAATACAGGAGCTATTTCAACAAGACTGTAGTATGTATTGGAGCAGACTTTGTCAATAATGTATTTCCAGAAAATGTTCCAATAGATGTTCAAATCTTGGATCTATCTCACTGCCACTTAGTGCGACTCAGCTTGAAATTACCATTGAAAAATTTGAGATTTTTGGATATTTCGTTCAATAATTTAAAAACGCTCGACAGACAGATTCACAAGCTAACAGCCCTCCGACAACTTATCATTCAGAATAATAGCATATCATATCTACAGAACGGTGCATTCAGTGGTATGATGTTCTTAGAAGTACTCGATCTTTCAAACAATCAGCTGTACTCCATTGAGCCCCATACCTTTGGTGGATTGAATTATCTGAAAAAACTCCACCTTCAGGGAAATCGCCTGCGTTATTTGTCTCCTCAGTGGTTTATCAGCATGCCAAGTCTCGGCTGGCTTTTTCTGTCTAACAATTTAATTGGCCGCCTTAAAGCTAATGTGTTTGAAACGCTTTCTGGCCTCTTTACAATGAAGCTTGATGAAAACAGGATTTCGCACATCGATTCTGGCGCGTTTAATGGACTAACACACCTGCGAATTTTGGATCTGACAGAAAACCAACTTCAGACCATTCCAACCCAGGAACTCCATGATCTTCCATTGCTACAGTACCTTTACTTTGACAAGAACCCCATTCTACGTATTCCATATCATGCCTTTCATTCTGTGAATCTGACAATGTTGACAATGAGCTACATGCCTGAACTTAAAGTCATTGAAAAAGAATCATTTTCAAATCTTAAACATTTAGTGACTCTACAACTTCACGATAATAGTGAACTTGTTTATATAGATCCTCAAACTTTCATCAATTGTTCACGACTGAAAAACTTGTATCTCCATAACAACAAGTTGGGAAGTGTCTCTTCTATCTTGAAAGACAGCCTTCTAGCATTAAAAACACTACACCTTTACAACAATGAACTAGTGTGTGACTGTAATGCAATGTGGATTAAACAAGAAAATCTCAAGGAAAGAGCAAATAGGACCTATAGATCTGTACTATTTGGGGACTCCATGCTTAAGTGTAGTGCGCCACCAAATAAGAAGGGCAAACTGCTGCGAGATTTGCCTTTATCGGATCTCAATTTCACTTGTGCGCCCATTTTAATTCCTCTTTTTAAAAACCAATACAATCTCAGCATAGGAGAAGAGCTCCATCTGGAATGTTACACCATGGGGTTACCTTTTCCCCAAATAAGTTGGCGATTACCCAACAAAACAATTCTCCGCAAAGAAAATTTACAATCAGGTCGATATAAAATTCATAATAATTCGACATTTATTCTGAAATATTTATATGAAACAGATACAGGAGCTTATTCCTGTCAAGCTCAGAGTCCATCCGGCTTTGACGTGAGATCGACATATGTAACTGTCAACAATAAACCTGTCCGGATTTCTCCAGAATTCGTGGCTGGAAACTTCATAACAATATCATGGAACGGAACTCGCAATCAATGGTCCATGACAGGTTACGAGATCCATTACAGACAGTCGGACAGACCTGACAAATTTCAAATCATTCCATTAGATAGAAGACTAAGACAGTTCCGTTACACCTTTACAAATCTGACCCCTTTAACGACCTATATGTTCTGTATTGTGTATGTGTTTGAAACAGAACTGTATACAGTTCACTGCACAAATATAACCACCAATGATCTCGATTTCAACGAGATGGGCATAACGCACATAAATTCTAAAATGGTGATCGGTGTTGTGACGTCAGTCTTCATGTTGTTGGTTCTGGGATGTTGTGTTTTTGTGATACGTCGCGTCGGTAAGAGGAAAGACTATCTGGAACCCCTGTACAGTAACGACACAGAGAGTCTTATGGATGTGATTCCGTTAGAATCAATGTACCAAGGGCAGACAACTCCTGCAGCATGCTCTTCCCGCACATCACTAATTCAATCACAGGACTAACTTCCAACAGGTGCTATATGACAACAATGGCAAATTTTATCGCTATGTCATATTTAAAAATGATAAATTATACAAAGTTTTACAATGACAATATTAGCGTTTTACTAAAAACTGAAAATCAAAGTATTATAAAAATGTGTGTTCAAGTGTATATGTTAGGGCATTTTTTTCTGTCATTTTTTTTTTTGAATGAACAAATTAAAATCTTTACAATAAAAATGTAATATATACTTTGTTACCTCTCATTCTGTTGTTAAAGAGGTGATTATATATGTATTCCCTAATAGTCACAGATTGACAGGTTACAATTTACAATTAGATAATTTTTTTGCCGTTATGTACACCAGAGATTTCTCAAGGGCCAAGGAGATAACCTTCCCTCTCTCTGTCCACTCCCTGACAGACATCTTCAGATTTTGATTTTCAGAAGTCAAATACATGGAAATTAAAAGATCAAAATTATCTTTATGGCTATTAATTGTGACATTATACCAGTAATTTGTTAAGTTTTTAACACACAATCTTCCGACTAACTTCAGTACCTAAGTAATCAATGGTAAGATAAAAAAATATCTATGTCTCTTGAAGAAAGTTTAAGGACTCTGAGGTGTAGTATATGAATACTGTACATCACTTAATTTTCGCGACACCTTATTTTCGCGAGATAGCCATTGACTCTTTATAAGCGAGACAAAATTTCCACGAATTGTAGTCATTGCTCTATATAATCTTAAGGAATTCTATTATACGCGAGAATGAAATTTTCGCGAGCATACAGTCTCGTGTAATTACGCGAAAATAAAGTTCTCGCTTAAAAAACGTGATTTACAATATTGATATGGCTATTACAAAAGAGAAGCCTGTTGCTTCAGGTCAAGGTCAGTGACACAACTTGACAAGTACATGTAATCTGCAACAAGGCCCTAAACAACTTTGTCAATTTCATCCCCCCTCTTTTATTCCCAAATGATTTTTTTATTGTGGGTGTGTATTGTATTGAGAGAGATGCATAGAGAAAAAGTGAAAGATTTGATACGATATCCCTTAAATGTGAAAAATGATGCTTTTCAGTATAAAATTAATTGCAGTAGATTGGAATTTGCCAAATCCACTGTGACTTAGCAGTGCTGTAATCCTCTTTAGGGAATAAAGGCCACTGTGACATTCGCTTCAATCACCATGAAATCTCTTTTTCTCACGGAAGCTGCATGTGGCCATATTCCCACAGGCATAATCATGCAAACACGGATAACAAAAATCAAAATTCAATACAACTTTCCCTGAATTCGCCGCACTAGTCAATATTTTCACTGTAAAGCATACTAAAAAATTAACACTGTTTTACATTTTGCACACAAAATTTTTTTTGAAAAACTAAAAGAACAATCATAGTTCAAGAGAAAAAAAACGAAGATAATTGGACAACTGAGCAGAAATCAAAGCAAACATGAGATACGAGATTTGTCATCTGTTAAATCAATAAATATGATGCAGGTTTCTGTTATGGTTGGATCGGAAGACCACTTTCTCTGCAAGCTGAAAACTAGATAGAGACCATTAAGAAAAGTAAATACTCAGGACTGGAGACAAGTCTGTCAACAGACAATAGGATTTCCTACTGACAGGACCATTACATACTAGACAGGTTTATATTAGTATGTCTCAGTAGATTATCCAGTACCAAAATTTACAAGGGGAATTATGGGAAATTAAGCAATTGATGTGGACAAGCACCTGCAAGAGTTTAGACTTAAACATTAAATGTCATTATGTGTATGCATGCAGGTATAGTGCTGTAAATGAATATCCATCCTATTTTTTCTTAATAAAATATATGGAGATAACAAATAGTATCCAAGCCCAAAAGTCCAACAAACAATACAAAATAGTAGCAGAGCAAACATGGACCTCCGAAACATCAGATGGGATCAGGTGCCATGGAGGAGTGAGCATCACCTGCCGACCTGTCACACCCACCACGTGCTTCTTGTCAAGATCGTGAAATAATGGAAAAATCTGTCGTCAATTCAGTGTGTAAATATTGGAATAATTAGTAACTATGAAAACACTCAGTCAGCATTTGACTCAATGATAAATTGTATTTGCTATTTCGTATCGAAATAAGAATGAAAATAATCATTGTTAATTGACAATACGTCTTTTCATAACAATTATTCATCAAGCAGTTTCTTTATTCTAAATAATCTGTACATCATTTGCAACATTTTATTTATATATATACAGTTGCATGATGCACACTTTTCTTTTAGAAAACAGGTATTTAAAATGTATTACAAACAATCTGAAATCTTATATGAAAAAGTGCTTTCATTATTTCTATGTATGAAAAACTATTAAAAAAGACAAAGAAGCTTGAAATATTAAATATGATTTTTAAACCTAAAGCTCAGTTTTGATCTTGATCTCACTTTCCACTATTAATCCCTTTTTTAAAAATAAGAATGAGATCAAAAGTTAGCTGCTTAAAGTTTTATGGCCCTGGAGCCGGGGGATTACATCATTATAGGCGAGGATATTCCCTGGCCCCCGGGTCTTTAGGGGCAACCCTGTATGAACTTTTTCTTAACCACAAAAAATACAGCTTATATACATAAGATTCTGTGTATCAAACCCTAAACACACAAAAATATGTGGAGTTCAAAGAGAGTCCACAGAGGATTTATGCACTCAATCTAACATCTGATACTTTTAAATGCATGAAATATTAACTTACTTGATAGACACAATATCGCCATGTTTTATGTTTCCTTTCTTCAGAAGATTGTGTGACTTGCTCAAGAAAACGTAGTCATGCTGTTTCTTGGATTTACTTGGATTTAATGTGTCCTACAAAAAAAAAGAAAATAAATTTTATTAAGTCAATAGCAAAAGGGAAGATAGCTCTTGACTACTCTTACATTGCCGACTGATGTATCATTGCATTAATGTGTCCTATAAACATGACAAAATTATACAGACATTTTTATATATAATTTTTGTGACAAACTCTTTGTATTCTATGTACTAGCCAAAGGGACACAACTCTTGACTAATTCACTGCAGATTGATTTAGAATAATTGCAACTAATTCTAGATATAATAGTTTTTTTTTTTTTCAATGAATGAAATTAATCATGATAATATCAGATGCAAAAATAAAACTTATTTGCCAATATTTAGGCAAAAAAAATAATGTTTTAATTAATTAATATATGTTACATGCTAAAAATCAACAGAAATAATAAATGAAATTTAACACATTATACTTAAATATGTACAAGAATATGGATCAAGCATGCATAAAACATTCATTGGATAGGAATCATTTCTTGTACTTGGATCTTAAACTCTTGAACAGTCAATAAACATCTATATAATTCTGCATATGACTGACACAGTAGGTCAGTGTTTAGTGCATTCACTCTGTGATCAGAAGGTCGTGGGTTTGAACCCTAGCTGCCCAATACTGACCTAAGCCGATAAAAAATAGATAGCAACTTTTCCTTTGCCAAGCACTTAACACTTTGAAATGAAAATTGTGGGTCCTTTGGATTAGATCTTAAAAACCGAGGCCCCATGTCACCACAGGCTTTGGCACAATAAAGATCCCTCAATCACAACTAGTGTTGGCAACGAGTACCCGGTTAACCGTCGAACGATGCGAGTATCGGTTAGTAAAACTGCTATTCGGTTACTTGGAAAAAAATACATTTTTCATAGTAAATACGTTTGAAATAATTTTTTGTTATTTGTTAATTTAATTACCGTTAGGCTTACTTTAGTGGTTCACAAATAGGATCGATTTGTTTTGATTAGTTTAATTGATGACTTTAATTGCCAGGGGTACACGTTTTGGAGACCTGAGTTATAATTACCTCATTTAGACCCGTGTTAGTAAGAGGAACACAATTTAACAAGATGAAGTTATATACATCTAAAACATTGAAATATTGTTAAAGAACGGCTGACTCGAAATCTGTCAGATGCAAATTATGTGTATCGGAGTTGTCGTATACGGTTGGAACTAAAAATATGCATCCAAGTTTGGTCAACATAGGGCTTATACACCATGTAGTTAACTCGGAAATCAGATCTGCACCAAACAATATAACCTGTTCACTCATCTGGAAAATGTAGGTCAGATCCAGCATCTGAAGCAAGCCAGATAGTATGCATCCTTAGATGAATCACCCATGCAAGTTTGGTCAACATAGGGCTTAGAGTTAGTTGGAAATCAGATCTGCACCAAAAACTGCATCAAAAATGTTAACCTGCTCCAAAACATTAACCTGGTCATTTCTTAGCTAAAATTGCAGCTTCTGAAACCTTGAGTGGTATAATAAAACACATTACAAGTATCTTCCATGCATATTTGATCAATGTAGGGCACAGAAGTACTTAAAAAGAAAACTGCTCCCAAAACCTTAACCTGGGACGCCGAAGGTATCACATAAGCTCCCCCTTACTTCGTTGAGGTGACCTAAAAATGTGTATTTCATATTATATATTGTACCAGTATATAGTATCAATAAGCTAAAGCAACACGCATATAACTCAATACCTGCATTGAGACGCCATCCACCCTGCTGACATAACCAATGGACTCTTCTAAGGCGTAGAAGCCAGTGATGGCCGTCATAGTGACCCCGAGTCCTATCTTACCAATTGTCTTCAGCGTCTCTCTAGACATCCCTACAGACTGGTGATCTACAACATTTAGTCAACATTTTGTCAAATCAGTTTTATTTACATGATGATGTACAAAATTAAATTTGATGTGGGACAATAAAAGAGTGTCAGTGTGTCACATATAAATTAAATCATGAGATTCACCACAACTCTTGCCTGGGTCAGTATGGCCCTCTGTTCTATTTCAGTAGATTTTTATCTATAATAATTGTATTCCTACGTAAAACTTTGATCAATGTTGTAACCTACCCCTACATCCAAGGTGTCATGAATTTTACGGAAGAAGTCCCACCCTACCTCTTGGGGTTACGTAAATGGACACTACCTCAAGAGATATACCATTATGATAGTTAATATGATTATAAACACATAACTTTGCTGCAGCCCAGGTTTATCCATATGTTAAACTCTGATAGCCAAGTATGAACTGAATGCTGATTTTGGGAATTATGAAGACAGAGTTACATTTATAGTTTTTCATTTCTTTCTTGTTCTGTTACAAACAAACACCCAGACTAATTTATTTCTCAACATCTGCTATCTTCATTATATGGGTTGAATTTGAACCCGAAAAAAATAAAAAAAAATAAAAAATATTCAAGTTGGTCACTTATTTTTGACTAATGAAATATCTAACAATTAACAGGAATCATGCAGTAATTTTATCAGCAAACTTAAGGGAAAATAAATGAGAAACAAGCATAAAAACAGGCATCTCGCCCCAATGACACCTCTGCCTGTCACGTTTCACACCTCGGCCATGACTGGCTGACCAAAAATTACAAGAATTGTATGTTATCATATCATTTGGCATTGTTTCTCTTGATATCAATACATAAATATTTATTATATAATTATATTTTGTAATGAAATTTTGCTTGGGTCAAAGTGTCTTATGTATGGGAGGTCTCAAATCTTGGGCAACCTAGCTGTCAGAGCCGAGGTGTCATTGAGCTGAGATGCCCGACTTTCCTCACACCAGAAAGCTTTGCAAGAATAGAAGAGCCCTATGTTCTCGAAACAAACCAAAACATATGCTTTTTTTAATACTTTACTCATTTTCACTCCATTGATACATGGCAATGACATTATCTCTAATTTTATGAACGCTAAATCGGAAATTTATATTCTCCATTGCAAAGTTTATAACTTGCAACTTTGAGCTAGTAACTATAGATATAACGTTAATACATGCGAGACTTTGAAAATATAATCCATATGGTGATCATATGTGTTAGTAGCTGCTGATCTGTAGCGTTATGGATTTATTGATTGTCTTTCACCACTACACTACAGATCTCGTAGCGCAAAAAAGGTGCAATTTACGGTGCAATATTGGAGAGAATTTCTCCACTCTCCAGCATTGGTCAATCAACTACCTTTCACTCCCTAATTCTAGACACATTCTGTAGCCACTGCTTATATTTTATCCACCTCTCAACCATTTATAGTTGTCTCTACAGGCAATAAACTCGCTTGAAGTGAATTTTCAGCAATCTAAGAAATAATTTTAATCAAGCGAGTTTATCACTTGTAGAGACGACTATAACTGGTTGGGAGATAGATGAAAATACAGATTAGTTAAATAATGTGCCTAGAATTAGGGAATGAAAGGTAGTTGATTGACTGATGCTGGAAAGTGAAGAAATTTTCCCCAAAAGAGCGCAAAAAATTTTGCGCCGTAAATTGCACCTTTATTGCACTAGGGGATCTGTAGCGTTATGGTCTCAGACAAATCTAATATGTTTTACGGTGTGACCGTTAAGGCGAGCGCAGTTGTACCATCAAAACACTTGAAATATTGATCAGCCACTTCAAACATCAAGTCGCACGAGACATCTCGACTAGCTGTGACGTCACACGACGTCACGGAGCTCGTCGGAGCTTATGGAAACGGCTGAGCGTCTGGTGTAAAGTATAGACCTAGCACAATTTTGGTCGAAAAACATTGCAGAGATATTTTTTGTTTCTTATAAGGTTTCTACAAACTGAGAGCTTTTTATGCTTTACGTTATTGTATTGCACGGAAGCAACGGACATGACTTAATTAGCATAATGTCAAAATTCGTAAGTTTCTGGTGACGTCATATGTATCATTTCCGAAGGGCAAGGTGAAGGCCGGTGTTGTGGCATGGGGGTATTTTTTTTAATAAGGTAAGGCAAAATCATTTCGTTAAGATTTCGGTAAGAAACAATGTTCCTTTATTATTTTTTACTATTTTTGATTTATTTTCGCAAAGGACATTGGGTAGTGCAGGAATTCTGGGAATGTTGCACAGAGAAATTTGCCTGACGTATGTACAGATTTCAATCCGAATTTCCTCTGTTCTTACACGTTAGTCTATTGAGCTCGCTTCGCGACGCTCCCTATAAAACCATAACGCTACAGATCTGCAGCTAATGTGTTACTTAGGCAGTTATTAATTCACTTGTTCCAAAGATGGGGACACCATCGTGACATCACCTACATGTAGAGTACTGTAGTCTGATACTATTCTCTCTCGACCGACTGCATGTTACACAACATAGAGAAAATTCGGTCCGTGCACATGTCACCTTGCTTATCTTTTTTTAAGCTGTTGTCATCAAAGTTTTGATTGTACATCTTGGTAAACATAAAAAAGTAAGTTTATCTAAAAATGTAGCACCTTATATGCCCTTTTCAATTTGCATATTCTCTGTTTTAAAACTTTGGCCTTGTTCAAACGAAGAATCTCAACTCCTTTCTTTTCAATGGCTTCTGGTAAATGTCGTAAACACTCGTGCTGCATTTCAATTTAGATTTTTTAAAATCACATTTCCTAAAATTTATCCTTATCTTAAAGGAAATAATTTATTTGATATTTTATAGAGGTGAATAATACACCAAGCTTTTATTTTACTTTACAACAATCAGCAAAAAGCAAACATCCTCACGATACTAAAATAAACTTGGGTTTTCCCTGAAAGAATTGTTTGAAAAAAAAGTGTCAAGTGAGTAAAATTTTCCCCACTTTTCCTGTACTTATGTTTACCAGAATATAACAAACTTGGTTTTTTGTGTACATTATTTCTTAGAAAAAGTGTGTACACGATTTACACACATAAATAAATTAGAGTTAACATTTAACTTTGAAGAGAAAGTTGGGAAATTAGAGGAAATTCGGAATATTTCATGTGCACCTACATTCAGGTGTTAAATACAGACGATTTTAAGAGAAATATTAAAACATATTTTTTGTTATTTTTAACTTTACCGATTACTTTTTAAAAGATTACAATGTGACAAACTTATGATATAATTTTAAACTAGATTACCAGGGTAAAAATTGAAATATTTGTACCTGAATTATAAAAAAAGTTGATGAATAAGACACTAACGACTAATGATATAACAGACCCTTTTGCAATAACTGTGGTACTGCTCTTTTGCAGGGCAAAATGATAATTTATAGGCTATTTTTGTGAAATTATGACGTAAAAGGCTAAAGCAATTTTTTTAAAAAGGCTGTTTTAATTATCGTATAATCAACTAAATGCCAAACGTTATTAATTTGCCCTGTAGAAGAGTAGTACCGCAGTTATTGTGAAAGGGCTAATATTTAGATCTGTAGATTAAATTGGCTGTCGTAGCTCTCAATTCATTTAGGCCCAGGAATCAAAATATAGGCTTCTGAACTACATTTTATTTTTCCTTTGACCATGTATTCAGCAAATGAAAACAAGCACATTATATTATACGATATTATACAATATAACATAACTTGGGGCAGTTAGCGCTTTATAAACCGTGAAGCGGTTTATAAAAAAGCGTAAACTGCTCCAAGTTTTGTTATATCGTATAATATAAGTTGAAATAAGCTTCATTCCTTATGATTTAATTTCAGGGCAGACAATGAGATAATTTTACCCCCAGAATAAGGCTTTACATTGATTAAATTTTAAAAGTAACGTCAAGCGGAGTAATACGTTTTTTGACGTAACTCATTGTGATGTAGGCAAGTTATGTTATACAAAATGGAGAAAATCTTTTATCCAATCAAATGACGTGTTAAAGTAAAATTAAATTATTAATAGATGATACATCCTTTGTGAAATGAAACCCGGATTGTTATATTTCTCTAGGTTCTTCATGTTAGATTTGGTCTTGTGCTTATAGTGCCTTTGATAACAGGCCTTTCTTCATTTTTAACTGTCACCAGAGAATCTAGATTGAGTCTTTTAAGCTTTCACAGTATTCATGGGAAATGTTCCAAAACTATATTTTTCCTATTAAGGTACTTGATATATGATTATATTTATAACCGGTAGTGGCAACTGCTTGAAATATTTTTATTTTCTTTCCTATAGTTACAACAAAATCATGGCTACCGGTACCAGTACTCCAAGAGACTTAGAAACAGATGCTCAAGTTCTTTACCAGAGATTGCATCCTACACCATCAAACCACAAATACAGTGGACCCAACAGAATAAGTGATGCTGAAGTCTACAGAAATGATCCACGATACCCGAGCAATGCTACACAAGAACTTGTAGAGCCGTTTCAGCTGGTTCACTTTGTTTTTGTATCGGCCAGAGAGGATTTTTCAAAATTTGAGGAATTCAGAATCTGGTTTCAAAGGATTGTAGATACAGTAGAAAATGGGAGAGATGTAAAAATTGAGCCTCATGATAGTGAAGAGTTCCCACCAGCCCACGATGATAATGTTCACGATGTATGTGAGAGAGCAATGTTCATCTTACCCTTTCTTACCAGGAATTACTGTTCAGACAAAAAGCTGCAATTTTTCACCAGTGAAGGCATTGGAAAAACGAGACTTGATCCGACAACACCAACTGGACACTGCTCAAGGGTTACCAAAAATCAAAAGATGTACTGTATCAGGCCAGTTTTAACAGCCGACCCCAAAACTGGGGAATATTCTATTCCAACAGGCCTGACTATGATGCGTGGCATTGATTACTACTGTAAGGATATAAACCCTGCATTTGTACGGAATCAAGTTATTGGCATGGTAAAAGCAGCCATGGCCAAGTTCCATGAGAGAAAGAATGCCATGATTGCAGCTCTCACAGGAAATGATAATTTCTTGGATGATTTTGATCGAAGGTTTGAGCAGATGTACGGACCAGCACCAACACCTGAGATGTACATGCAGAGTATTTCCTCTCCAGATTTCTCTCAGAAGGAAGTGAGATACTATGATATGCCTGCTGTCCATACTTCGCAAGGTAGATCTGTAGTCCAAGAACAGGGTGAGGAAAGGTCAGAGGTCAGAGAGGGTTCGCGATTGACCAATGGTAGACCACAAGCTGCACCAGTGGATACACCGGATAGACAGAGTGGTGTCCAAGAATCTCAAGGACAAAGCAGCACAAGTCAAAGTAGCTCCACAGAAGCAAATGGAGATGAAGAGGGAAGTAGCTTGGATTTGTCTCTGGAGGTGGACGTTGGGTCTACAAGTAGGAGTCTAACAGACAGGGATACATCTGAGAGAAGCAAGGTAACCTAAAAATGTTTGTTACAGTAAAGAAATGGATTCTCTTATTTACCGGGTATTATTATATTGGTAACTATTAAAGGATATAATACTCAAAATCGGGACCATCATTTTAAGATGGAAGAAGGACTGAATGTCTATGAGAAGCTAATGCTGGATAGAAAACACTATAAATATTTGTTATACCCTTAATATAAATAGCTTTCTATATATTTATTACTAATAAAAAGTCCAACAAAAGAAATGTTTATTACATCAGTCTAACAGTTTCACTGTTGACTGGCCTGCCAGTCCAACATAAGAATTGTTAGACCTCAACGTCACTGCTACGTCACAAGTAATTAATTATCATTCAATATTGGCGACGCGGAAATAACCAAACTTAAGAGCAGCAAGAGTTGTTGCTACCAGCAAGGTAAGGAAGAAGGGAAGAGTATGTTTTGTGATAAATAATTTTTGTGATATAATAAAAATATAATTTATTTTATTCTTTCTCAGCTATTGTTTTATATTTACTGATTAAGCTGTAATTTTCCATATAGAATAATGATAATATAGAGTGTATTGATTTATCATTAAATCTTAAGTGAGCACTGAAGGGTATAACAAAACAGTTATACACTAGGATTAAGGCAACATATGATTTGTTGGACCTGAAGGTGAAAATGTTGCCCTTGGCCTGCGGCCTTTGGGAACATTTTCACCTTCAGGTCAAACAAATCTTATGTTGTCCTCATACCCAGTCAATAACTGATTTGAACTGTAATATATGTATAGCTATAACTAATATGCATGATAAGAAAAGATATCAATTTGTTTTTACATCTTGATTAACATGAGCAGTTCTGTTTAACATACTGAATAACAATTAATACTTTCAGGATCAGCACATGAGGAAGGAAGATGGCTCCACTCCTGCAAAACCAGGATCAGGTTTGGTGGCTCAGAAGTATTCTGACTCAGATGATGAAGTTGTAACAAACTATGTCTCATACACAGAACCGGCTATAGCATCTGTTGCCAAGGCTGCAGATGGCAACACTCAGGGAGAGGAAACTGTAGGAAAACCCGGGAAAAAAGGCAAAAAACCTAGTAAGTCGTCATTTGAACTAGAGATTTTTTTCTTTCTGGTGAAAATATCTTTAAATTTTTTAGAGAGGTAGGAAATGAACTTGTCGAAAATTGCTGTTTTTAAAGCAAAGCATTGAAAGAAGATTAGTAGCTGGAAATCTTTTTAAAATTTTATAGCTTTTTAGGTCACCTGAGTAACTCAGGTGACCTATTGCTATCCGTTTTCGTCCGTCGTCGTGTGTCGTGCGTCGTGTGTTAACATTTGAACATTTTCAGCTTCTTCTCTGAAACCACTTAACCAATTTCAACCAAATTTGGTATACAGCATCTATGGGTTAAGGGGAACAAAAATTGTGAATTTCATGGTCCCTGCCCCCCTGGGGCCTGGGGGGTGGGGCAAAAACCACTTAAATTATTGCAATCTTTAAAAATCTTCTTCTTTACTCCTGGACATCAAGCAGGCAAACTGTTGTTATGAATGTAATGAGCATTGAGTCCTCTACTTAAATTGTGAAATTCATGGCCCCAGGGTCAGGGGTTCTAGTGCTAGGGCGGGCCTATATAGATTATATAGTGAAAATGCATTATTTCTTTGAAAATCTTCTTCTCTGCTCCTAGGTATTAAATAAACTAACTAAGCACATAGTTATGATGAGCAAGAGTGCCTCTTCCAAAATTGTGAATTTTATGACCCCAGGGTCAGGGGTACTGGTGTTAGGGCGGGGCTCTATTGGTTATATAGTGAAAATGCATAAATTCTTTGAAAATCTTCTTCTCTACTTCTGGGTATTAAATAAACTAACTAAGCACATAGATATGATGAGCAAGAGTGCCTATTTCAAAATTGTGAATTTTATGACCCCAGGGTCAGGGGTTCTGGTGTTAGGGCGGGGCTCTATTGGTTATATAGTTAAAGTGCATTTATTCTTTGAAAATCTTCTTCTCTACTTCTGGGTATTAAATAAACTAACTAAGTACTTAGTTATGATGAGCAAGAGTGCCTCTTTCAAAATTGTGAATTTTGTGGCCCCAGGGTCAGGGGTTCTGGTGTTAGGGTGGGGCCCTATTGATTATATAGTGAAAATGCATTTATTCTTTGGAAATCTTCTTCTCTGCTCCTGGGTATTAAATAAACTAACCAAGCACATAGTTATGATGAGCAAGAGTGCCTCTTTCAAAATTGTGAATTTTGTGACCCCAGGGTCAGGGGTTTTGGTGTTAGGGCGGGGCTCTATTGATCATATAGTGAAAATGCATAAATTCTTTGAAAGTCTTCTTCTCTGCTTCTGGGTATTAAATAAACTATGTAATTAAATAGTTATGTTGATCAAGAGTGCCTCTTTCAAAATTGTGAATTTTATGACCCCAGGGTCAGGGGTTCTGGTGTTAGGGCAGGGCTCTATTGGTTATATAGTGAAAATGCATTTATTCTTTGAAATTCTTTCCTTTGCTCCTGTGTTTAATGCCTATGATCCAAATATATATATTCATGATGAAGAAAGGTGCACCTAGCAAAATGGTTATTTTTTATGCCCCCGCCCCTTCCCTGGGTCGGGGTGAGGGGGGGGGGGGGGTACAAAGTCTGAAAATAAATTAATGCTTTGAAATTTGCTCTTTGGTGTGTTAATCAACCATTTTATGATAAAATTTGCAAAATTTTGAAATATGTGGCCCCAGGATCAGTGGTTCCTTTGGGATGAGGTGTACAACTGGTTATAAAGTGGAAGTGCATTTTCTCTTAATGTTACTCTGATCTACCTCTGGGTATTAAGTAAATAGAGTTAGCATGCTAAGTCTAAATTATTATAAGCAATGTTACCTCTTTCAAAATTGTGAATTGCGAATTCCATGGCCTCTGGTTTATAACATGAACCAAATTTAATTGTTTGAAAGTTGTTGCACAATACTCAGGTGACCTATAAGGCCCGTGGGCCTCTTGTCTTTGTCTTTTGATGAAGTTTTATGTAAACAGAAAGGTTTTATGGCGCCTCCTCTTGGATTTGAACCCTGGACCATGGGCATGTTAGTCCAGTCAGTGCTCTACCAACAGATTAAAAGGGTTAACCCTATAGCTCAATTAAGCTCGTAGGAAGCTGTAGATTTACACTTCCATAAAATATATTTAAAATTTTGCATTTAAAGTGAATATAGCTGTACTCATAACTCCATTTGATTCGTAATTTCAGAGGAGACGTTTAACATTGTTATCAGCAACTGTAATGTAGTACAGATAGGGGATGGGTCGGCCCTTCATACATCCAATATCAAAGCTCAGAGGTAAATATATATTAAAACTATATAATCTGATTGCTTCATGTAGAAGCACCAAGACTATTTAGCTGTGAGGAGAAAAAAAATTCAAATCCTACTTTTCAAAGAGGATATTTTTCCAATATAGATGTCACAAAACGTGTAACATGCAAATGCCTCTTCTCTATAACTAATTAAATATTTTCATCCAATTTTCAGAAAAGCAGATATTGGGAGAAAACTCAGCAGTGAGACAAATTGGAATGACTTGAACACGACAAAGCCTGGAATGAAAGGGGAGGTAAATTATGCTAGGTCATACACTACATGTACCATTGTTAAATGTTCAGCGATCAGCCTTGTTTTGACCCCCAAACTTATTTAAAATGGGTAAATACATGTACAGTTTTTGGTTCAAAACCGGCTTCCCCCCGTGGTAAATTGTATTTATGATCTTTTAAGTTCTACTGTGCTATAGTAACTCATCAAATATTAAGAAAGGCATATCTTTTCAAAAATATAAAACATAAATGTTCAATTTTTCCATTTCTTAAATTACGTCACTCTTGCAATGGATAGTTCTTTATATCTTAGGTGTATTGAGCAGAATCACGTACAAGTTTCTGATTGTTAATCATATATGCAGTAAAATACAAAAGATCACAACCAAGAAATTGCAGTAATTTCTTTTCATCCAGTAAAACAATTACATGTAATTGTAGTTTTTTAATTGTTGCGAAAAGTTTTAAAAAGAAAAATCAACTTGTAAATTTTCAGGAGGGGACCCCCAAGCGTCAAAGATCTAAGGGTTCAGACAGCAACGATACCGTGATCCAGGACAATATCCCGAGTGACTACAGTCAGCCATGTCTGATTTCTCCTGCTACAGGAACAGTACAGGGTCAGTTTGTAGTCACCCCATGGTGGCAATGGTTTGTTTTAGAGTGACGATCCCTATAAAAGACTGAAAATTGAATTTAGATCATGACAGTCAAATTCTAGTTATTCTACAGTATCTACACAAACTGTAATTTAAATTAAACGATAATAATTAACACAGGTTTAAAAGAAAGAAACACAGACAACTTGTCAACACACATTAGCGGTGATCCAGAAGAATCAAACTCAGATATGATGGACTCTTTTCTTGGTAAATGACTTTTGTTATAGAAAATTAATACATGTACATGTATATCTAATACATGTACAAAATGTACACATAATTTTGGAAATGTTTGTGATCTAATCTTCCTCTCTATTTCAAATTTTTGTATGTACTCATCCTTTGCTCTAATTTCCTTTTCCTTTTTCAGACAATAAGCTGAATGATCCCTCCCTAGAATCCCTCCCACCCCTCGGAGGGGGTACATGTATGTTAATTGATCTGTTGTTAATTGTTTTAAAAAACTTTGCTTTACTGGTATATTAAAAGTAATGAACTAGAATTCATATTAAAACAAGTTTGTAGGGAACACATACACTGTATATACTATGATTTTTAGGTCACCTGAGTAAACTCAGGTGACCTATTGCTATTTGTTTTTGTCCGTCGTCGTCCGTCATCTGTCATGCGGTGCGCGTCGTGCGTTAACATTTGAACATTTTCAGCTTCTTCTCTGAAACCACTGAACAAATTTTAACCAAATTTGGCATAGAGCATCTATGGGTGAAGGGGAACAAAAATTATGAATATCATGGTCCCTGCCCCCCTGGGGCCTGGGGGTGGGGCAAAAACCACTAAAATTAGTGCAATCTGTAAAAATCTTCTTCTTTACTCCTGGACATCAAGCAGTCAAACTGTTAGTATGATTGTAATGAGCATTGAGTCCTCTACCAAAATTGTGAAATTCATGGCCCCAGGGTCAGGGGTTCTAGTACTAGGATGGGGCTAAATAGGTTATATAGTGAAAATGCATTATTTCTTAGAAATTCTTTTCTGCTCCTTTGCATTAAATAAACTAACCAAGTGCATAGTTGAGTTGGAAATGACTGCCTCTTCCAAAATTGTGAATTTCATGGCCCCAGGGCAAGGGGTTTTAGTGCTAGGGCGGGGCTATATAGATTATATAGTGGAAATGCAAAAATTCTTTGAAAATCTTCTTTCCTGCTTGTGGGCATTAAATAAACTAACAAAGTGCATAGCTATGTTGAATAAGACTGCCTCTTCTAAAATTGTGAATCTAATGGCCCTAGGGTCAGGGGTTCTAGTGGCAGGGCGGGGCTATATAGATTATATATTGAAAATGCAAAAATTCTTTGAAATTCTTCTCTGTTTGTGGGGATTAAATAAACTACCTAAGTGCATAGCTATGTAGAATAAGACTGCCTTTTCCAAAATTGTGAATTTCATGGCCCCAGGGTCAGGGGCTTTAGTGCTAGGGCGGGGCTATATAGATTATATACATGTAGTAAAAATGATTTATTTCTTTGAAAATCTTCTTCTTTGCTCCTGAGTATTTAATAAACTAACCAAGTATGTAGTTATGTTGAATAAGGCTGCCTCTTCTAAATTTGTGATTTTCATGACCCCTGGGTTAGGGGTTCTGGTGTTAGGGTGGGGCTTTTTTGATTATATAGTGAAAATGCATAAATTTTCTAGAAATCTTTTTTTCTACACCTGGGTATTTAACCAATAAACTATGTACATAGTTATGAAAAGGAAGGATGCCTCTTTGAGATTTGTGAATTTCAGAGCCCCTGGGTCAGGGCTTCTTGTGTTAGGGTTGGGCTCTAATGTTTATTTAGTGAAAATGCATGAATTCTTTGAAAATGTTTTCCTTTTTTCTTGGGTATTATGCCAATGATCTTAATATATATTTATGACGAAGAAAGCTGCTTCTTTCAAAAATGTTTAATTTACTGGCCCCTGGGACAGAGGTGCTTGGTGGTGGTGGGGGGGGGGGGAGGACATCATCTTAAACTTTGGTATTAATCAACAAAATTATGAAATAAAACTTAAATGGTGCCTCTTTCAAAATTGTGTCAGAATTGCATGGCCTCTGGTTTAAAACATGAATCAAATTTAATTTGTTGGAAAGTTGTTGCATGATACTCAGGTGACCTATAAGGCCCATAGGCCTCTTGTTTTTAATCAAGATGATTTTACACTCATTGGGTATTGTTTATCAAGGACATCATGAATGACATGTATTAAATAATGGATATGAAATGTAGGTCTGAAATTATAAGCATTACTTGCTGTTAATTAATCAAAAAATTAAAGAGTTCAATAACATATAGCATAAACTGAAATACTTCTCTTTTTCAGCTCCCCAACCAATATGTCTTTCTACGTTACCAGAGGCTTCGTTTCCTTCCAGCTTCAGTTCCAATTCTCATGAATCTGCCTATAGCTCAAACTCACATGAATCTGCCTATAGCTCAAACTCACATGAATCTGCCTATAGCTCAAACTCACACGAATCTGCCTATAGCTCAAACTCACATGAGTCCACCTTAATCTCAGTTCCACATGAGCCTGTCTTCAAACTCTGTAAGAACACACTGAAGAGATACAACAGTTGTGACAGTGGGTACCATTCTCACTTCAGCCATGTGTACAAGAGTTCTGTGTCGGCCATTGGAGGTGGGGAGAAGTTCGAAGATGATGTGGACTGAGGAGTGGATCTAACAATTTTAAAAATTTCATTTTTTTTTTACACATATCAACATAGGATAATGCTAATGGCCTAGTGTTGAGTTTGAGTCTGAGAGGTAAAGGTCATTCATAAAGGACTTGAAAAAAAGACAAAAGAGTGACAGCATATAATGAACGCATAGTGCTTCTTTCTGCATGGATCAAATAAACTGAAAGGGGAAAAATATACATATATGTGATGTTACATGTACATCATGTATTAAATCACATCTCTAATTTTGATTCCAAGAATAATATAACATTTGAGTTGTAAGATTTAAAAAGAGCATTTATATCTATTTTAATTGTGTTTTGTAATATATCCATATGGATTTCTTTTCATAAATATTTATTTTTTGTGCCAAATTATACATACACCTGTGCATAACTTCATGAATACTGTAAAATCACATACACTGCATATGTGTGTTTTCAACTCAAGAAGTCAAATTTTCAAGATTCGAGGAAATCATATTGTTTTGTGGGAACTTGATTTTGTGGTTGGAGAATGTCAAGTAGAATTGCATTTGAAATTGCATGGCGGTCATTTTAATTCATGGACTCCATGTCTGAAAACAACGAAAATTAAAACCTCCACAAAAATTAGTGATTTCACAATATGTGATGCCTCAGACTACCTGGTGGCATTTTCGTTGGCTGGCAGTGACTGTTTAAAACTGAATCCAATTTAAAATTCAATAGGCATTGATTTAGTTTATGTATTGACTTATTGCCCATGCATTGATGATTTTTTTTTTTTGCTTTACACTTTACAACTTCAATAATGCCTTAATGGAGGTAAATACATGAAGTTGCATGAAGTTCAGTCATTTATGCCATATTTATGCAATTGGATAAGTGGCATAGTTGGAAACAAATTAAGATGTCCTATGGCATTATACTAATGTACTGTAGCTTTTTTTTCATTAATCATCTACCAATAGTCATTCATATTTTTAACCTGTATTTATAAAATAGACGATCTTAATACTGTATACAGGGAAAATTTCGCCCCCGTTTTATTTTCACCCCTTTCGCCCTCTTACTAATTGGGCGAATTTAAAACGGTGCGAATTCAAATGACACAGCATAATTTCTTAAACAAAACAATGACTGTGCGAATTTAAAATGGGGCAAAATAGTTCGCAAGAGCAAAAGGGCGAAAATAAGACGGGACAAAAATAACCCTGTATACAGTAGTTAAGATAAAATATTTTTGAGGTTTGGCCTATTGTGTTCATTGTCTGCACCAAACCTGATGTATAGCCAAATCTTTCCTAATAATATTTTTTCTTAAAACATCACCAAAATGAAATAAACAGCTATGATAGAAAAGGTATCTCTCTATATTTATTGCAAAATGCCTAAACATGCAGCTATGTGATATTTCATATTTTTGTAACAGTTTTTCTTGAGTGTCTTTTGCTGTTTGAAATGTATTTTTAAAAATGAGACTTGTATTAATTTGTCATCTTTTATTTATTATTTTTTGTTGCATAAAAAGCATCTGTGGTTAGGTTCTACATGGTCCTCTGTTTAGAGAGAACTCTAAATTCATTTTTCGTAGTTCTACAATGATTTTGTTTAAATTTCTATTTTATTTCCATTATCATTAAAAAAAAAAGTCAATAAATAATAATTCAAAATTACTATACATGTACAGAGTTGTTCCCCATTTACATTTCAGAAACTATAAATGGGGTGATAATTTATACATGAGAATCTTCTCTGTCTGTGAGTCCTGTATAAATTCCATGTTGTATATAACAATTCACACTGTTCATCATCTGTATCATGTTGTTCATCAATTTTTTTAATTCATAGATAAAATATTCTATTTATATAAATCATAGTTTCACTTTCCCTTTGCTGACAGTCCTTGCTGGAATCCCCTGTAAGCTTTAGAGAACTCCCCTGGGGCCTCCCACTGAGGGTAGTGTGAAATGTCGGGGGGCAGCACGGTAATACTGTGTCGGGGGACGGTCTTCCTACAACGGAAATTAGGAAACCGAGTCAGATTCAGTCATATATAAACTTAATAAATGTGGAAAGTTAGAAAAAATGAAAGTAATTTTCTGTTGCACACTGCTATGCAATATACTTACACTATATATACACAGTAAATGAAATTTATGGAGATAACAAACAGTCATTCGTAACTACTCGTCCATTTTCCGAAAGAGAAATAATAGTTATTTATCGTTCACGGAAATGGCCGAGTAGTTACGATTGAACAAACAGTATTCAAGCTACAAAGTCCCATAAACAATAGAAAAATGGAGCAAAATTTATCTGATAAGAAGAAACAAATGACTTACTTGTAGTGATCAATAAAAACAGAGGGATTAACTGGATCTGATGGACCATAAATCATGTGGACTGAAAGAGGAAATGTACGGGTACAAAACATTATAGAACTGCTGCCATCCATAATGATAAGAGTTATCAGTAACTACATGTCTACTACTCAAACATATATCAAAGGCTGTCTGTGTTTCGTAGTGCTTACTTGAACAAAGGCAAACTCGCTTTACTTAAGCAATGAATCATTATTTTTTGAGTGATATAGTTTCATAACTGCAACGGTGTGTGCAAACAAATTGAATAACGCGCGTTAGCGCGTTATGAAAATTTGTTTGCACACACCGTTGCAGTTATGAAACTATATCACTCAAAAAATAATGATTCATTGCTTATATTTACATTTTAGCTCACCTGAGCCGAAGGCTCAAGTGAGCTTTTCTGATCACATTTTGTCCGGCGTCCGTCTGTCCGTCTGTCTGTCTGTCTGTAAACTTTTCACATTT
>PRKT01000127.1:385108-417121 GCA_003671525.1 Saccostrea glomerata
CCCCCCCCCCCCCCCCCTTTTTTTTTTTGCTTGTCAAGGAAATTTTTGGTAGTGGCTAGTGAAACCAAACTGAAAATATCTGGCTGTGCCCCCGCCCCTTCCTTTTTTTCCTTTTAAAACTTACTTTTTGTAAAGGTCTTGGAAAATTTGTTTCAGGGAAAATACCTACAAAAAAATAATAATTATAAAATAAGCAACTATAATTTTTCATAAATTTATAATAATACTGACTATTTTAAAATCTTGTTTTAAGAAATGACAAAGAAATTTGCACACATACATATATTATCTAAAAATATCACCTTTTTAAAAAAGTGTTGACAATAACTTAAGCATTCAATCTTACCCCCATTACTTAAACAAAGGGAGAGAACTTTCAAGTCTGTCTTTTTCTCATTACATCTGCAAAGGAAAAAGAACAAATTAATCAATAAATTAAGGACTTTTAAGTTTTATGTGTATTTTTCTTTGAATATAAATTTTATAAATATTTAAGCAACATTAATGATGCAAAGTCCTCTAAAAAATAAAACAAAATGATCACAAAACTCTTATGACATAAAATTCAAGAAAAAATAAAAGACCTTGCCAGCAATTCCAAGGCCACTGTGTCCCCGTAGTCATGTGACAACAGATGTACCTGTGTTATTTTCAGCTTCTTTAGTAAAGCCTCAGCAATATCTGCTTGTTCCATAATAGAGTAGTCATGATCTGACTGAAAAATAAATAAAATTTGTTATACATATACCAACAAACACTGCACAGGGGCTAACTTTGTATTTATACATGTCTGTTCTTTTCCCACATACATATATGATTAAGTTTACTAGAGATGTTGTTGACCTTACCGGTTTATCACTGTTGACCTTACCGGTTTATCACTGAGGCCAAATCCAATCATATCAAACAGAATCACTTCACTGTGTTGTGTCTGTAAGTCCGGAAGCACCTGTAAAATATAAGCACTTTTCTTACATAAAACACTTAAATAAGGTAAAAGAATTGCAGCTGATTGTGATTCAGCTTTTCTACAAGTTAACATACAGCTAATACATACTGTGGTATCATCATGTTTCAGGGGGGACCAAACTTTGTGGATTTCATGGATCAAATATATCCACAAATTTACATCCCCACAAACAACTACATGTATTTCTTCAACATGTGTATTAAAATGATCTATATGTATTTATGAGTTACCCATGGCCATGAAATAAAGTCCCCTCGAACCAACAGAATTTGCTTAAAATTGAAATGTTGTTTAAAGTACTGATGTTATTAGTTCAATTGTCAAACCTTAAATTGATCAAGTCATGACTGGATGTAGGAATTCCACATGTTCCATAGAACAGATGTTACAGATGATATAGCTATGTCATAGACAGATGTTATAGTTAGACAAACCTTGATCCAGTCGTGACTGGATGTAGGAAATCCATGGATTATCAGGAGCACTCCTCCATCTTTATTGCTGCCTTTTTCCACTGAAATAAAATGCCAGCCATTAAATTTTCATATTTTATAAACTCTACCACTAACCAGTTTTCTTACCTGGCCACTGACAGTCCTCTGACTTACAAAAGAAAAATATCAAGTTAACATCACAATAACCTGTTTCAGATAATTAGAAGTCTTCTTCCTTTATCAAATAGAAAGTGGTATTAACTACAAATCCATCCTTGGTGTGTCATACTATTTAGTATTAATTTAAGGAATCACTGTCTAGTTAGTATAGTATGCCAGGGCATCAACAATAGTGGGAAACATGGGATAATTTGCATAACAGGCGAATTTCAATAGTCCTAGCCCACTTACGTCAAACACAACAGCAGCCGCACGAAATTTTCATGCATATTTGGCCTCCTTAGCGTCAGACTTAGAGACAGATGCGCACGAGATTTCCATGCACACTAGGCCTCCTTAGCTCTTGACCTATTGACCTGCCTAATTTACATTCCGGCAGAATTATCAGGAAATCAAACCCACTAACTTTCAAAGGGTTATCATAGAGAAAAAATTTAGAAATGGAAATATATACATATCTCTGTTTAAGCAAATAAATACACTGTACATAAAAATCTTAAAGAGTGTAATCTTAGTTGTGACTTGAATATTGTACATGACATCATTTAATTTTTTATAATAGCTTTATATGTAAAAAGCAGGACAAACCTCTGTAGAAGATTTTGTGGGTCCGGAATTCAAAGAAGTTGCCTCCATTTTTCCAGGCTGTCAGGGTAGGGGTAAGGGGAGGGATAGGATAATACACAAACACAACTGCCAGAATACACACCCCGATAGCTATGTACATCCACATGTCTCGAATTTATTATAATCACCTAAAAATCAAAAATTATATTTTTTTATATATTAAAAAAATAATGACCAAAAAATATAAATGGACATGAGACCCATGGACTACTTCACTCACCTTAGCACTCTTGGAAGGAAAAAGCAGAAATCAGTTTATTGTTGAAAAATTTAAATATAAAGGTTGCTCATGGGAGATGATTCAAACAAATTTGAAAATACACTACATGAGCATGTTCATTTCAATATAACTAAACATAGATTTTTTATTCTGTTGAGAAGATTTTTCCTTATATTTTCCTATGTAAAACTTCCATCCCCATGGTGGTTATATACATGTACCCTATACTTTGCCAGTCAGGACTTGAACAAACTTAAATCTACACTAAGACCTACCTGAGCATGCTGAGTATGCTTCCATATCAATATATCTAAACATGGTTTTGTTGTTCTTGAGAATAAGATTTTGGAAGAGTTCTTCCTACTGGTTCTTCCTACATAGTACAGTGTACTATGTACACTGTGTTATGAAGGTTTAACTTTTAGGGCCCAGTGTTTGTTGAGAAGAAGATTTTAAAAGACATCACCACTTTTTTCCACTAATTCCGTATCATTTCCTTTTGAAAGTAGATGTGGAACTTCATTTGAACAAATTTTGAATTCAATCCTCTTCCAAGGATGCTTTGTGGCAAGTTTAGTTAAAATTGGTCCATGTGTTTCTGGAGAAGAGGTTGTAAATGTGTAAAGTTTAAAAACAGATGATGACAGACAGATGGACGGCAGACAAAATGTGATCAGAAAAGCTAGCTCACTTTTTCAGCTCAGGTCTATAAAAAAGCAACATCTAGAATTTTTTTAATCCCACACCAACATACACATACAAAATAACAATAATTTCGCACAGCGCCTGAAAAAACTTAATTCTTTGTTTTTAAAAAATTAATAGTTCAAAACATTTTTTAATGAAACACATACAGTGATAGCTGCAGAACTGTAGCTCTCTGCTTGAGAAAATTCGGACAAATAAAGCTTTAGTTGTCCAAATTTTTTCAAGCAGAGAGCTACAGTTCTGCAGCTAATACAGTGGCACACAAATCTTTAACTAAGTTTAGCCAACCTTTCAAACCTGCACCTGCATCAAAGTGACATGCAATATTCTATGGAAGGGAAATCAACACGTCGCTTATGCGCACATGACACATGTACCGGTATGCATCTACTAGTATGAAGAAGTAAAATGTATAGACTGTAGACTGTATCCTTGATGATCATTCTACTTCTTCACCCTGTCAGTGATCAGCCTACTTTATCACACCAAAATGTAAACAAATCCCATACTGCAATTTACCGGATTTAAAGATCCCGCGAACCTGTTGGCGCAAGCTCAAACAGCAATCTCGCGGGGTGACGGAAGCAAACAATTTTCAAGATGTCAGCCGTCAGCACAGCTAGACCAAAGAAAACTGATGTTTGTATAAAATTCTTCTTTGACCATAAGTCTTTCTTGTGATTGAACAATTTTTGTGAAAGAGCCACGAAAACAAGGTCTATTTCACACGGTTTATTTGTAAAAACTGTTTTCTATTGTATTTCAGCCACTTTCAAAGAAAACTCCAGAAAACCCTAAATATGCTCACATTAGGCACACAATCGACACAGGTTAGAATTTGCTTTTGAAAAATCGTGAAGTTATTTACAATTTTTATTTGAAAGTAATATATTCATGTCCAAAATATTGGACAGTTTTATTTGTAAATAATGATTTCCCGAATTTCCTCATATTCCACATGCAACTTAGTTCAGTTGGTTGCATGAATTTTTTTATGGAATTATTTCATTCAATCTTTAATTTCTTTTGATGGAATAAAAATTTCAGTAAAGATATATTTACTGAGTTGATGCTTGACAATAAGAGTATTTATCTGTTGAAATGGATGAATTGATTGTATATAGACCGTTTCATGGTAACTGCCGTACTGCTCTTTTGCAGGGCAAAATGATATAGTTTGGTGAAATATGACGTAAGAGTAATTGTTAAATATACATCATTTAATTATCTATCTACAAAAACTTCGCCAAACGTTATTATTTTGCTCTGCAAAAGAGTAGTACCGCAGTTACCGTGAAGGGGCTAATTGTTTAACTGGTGTCGGGTTGTTACGTTCCGATTCTGTGTTTGACCTTCATGGTTTTAACCTGCTTATATGTATATCCCTACAGGTAGAGTCAGAACATGAGTGCAGGGGTACACACTGTGCAATAAACAAATGGATATTTGGTAGCTTTATGGCTTCAGAGTTGTACTGTACATGCCAATAGCTTGTTAATTGTTTTTCTTAGTTTCCTTTATGCAATCAATAGTAAAGATGGCTTTACTATTTTTTTTTAACTTTTTATCTGTCTTGGAGAAGAGATGTTAATAGATTCGATATAGTAATGATTTTATATCTGAAAAAAAATTAAATACTTCTTTAAATGTACCACGTTATCACATTTACTCATGTGACAGTGTAAATAATGTACATTTCTCCAAATTAAAATATATATGATAGAAATAAAATAAACATCATAATTTACGCTAATAATTAAAAATATGCATGGAAAAACAGTGTAGACAAAAAATAATATGTAAAACTGTTGAAAGTATTCTGATAATTAATTGCTTCGAAATGAAACCACTTGAGTAGAACATGGATTTGTGTTGAAACCATGTGGGTTAAACCACAGGGACTTGAGACAATCTTAGCAAAATCAGGTATATAGTATACTACATACAAATGTACCTGATTTTGCTGAGATTGTCTCATACTATATACCTGATTTTGCTGAGATTGTCTCATACTATATACATGTACCCGATTTTGCCAAGATTGTCTCATACTATATATTACCCGATTTTGCTAAGATTGTCTCACACTATACCCAATTTTGCTTAGATTGTCTCAAGTCCCTGTGGGTTAAACAAGTAATCAGAATGGACCACCCACATTCCTTTAACTTCCCATTGGAGAATCTGTTGAAATAGAAAACATTTCCATGCTCACATTAAATCCTGTCTGGTTTTGCAAGAAATGGAATAGCAGATGCACTTAATATTGTGTTAAATAGCTAGGATACACATTATTTTCTCTTCTTGCTCAATAGTTTGCAGAGACAAAAAGAATGATAGGCTTATACATTTCTTTATCTTGACAGTAGAGATACATCACTTTCTTTAGAATAATTGAAATCTTTATATTTGCGCAGACTGTTAAAACTAAACAAGGGGACATTCAGCTCGGTTATCAAAGAAGGAAAAGTAGAGGAAACATATTACAAGTCATATAATGGATTTTAATTAGTTATGACAATTTAAACATTGTTTTTACTTTACAGGTTCGAGTGTCACAAGGTATATGGAGAAGATTGAAGACATTAGAAAAAGTGAGTACTTTTAAAAAGGTTGCATGGCATTGTCAGTTTCTGGAAGCTGCTTCATTGCAATCATGAAGGCATTAATTATATCATATGAATGTTATCCAAAGAAAAGGTTCCATCAATACAAATGTAGAACTTGATGCTTTAACTTACGTGTGTCCGACTGTGTCGATCTGTGAACCATTTCAAAAATAATTTACGACAAAATATTTACACCCAATAAAAATTATTTTCTTGTTTAATTATTTCTTTTGAAATATATTGCTCATGTTTATGGTGTCTGGATAGGGATTTTTGCTAAAGCTCAACAGTGCGTTCAGGAAAAAACGCTGTCGACTTGCACACAACACGCTGTCACGCTTACCAGAGTTCACACAACATGCTGACGCGCTAACACACAACACGCTAACACAAGTTTGCGCAACACACTGATGCGCTAACACACAACACGCTGTCGCACTAACACGCTCTCAAGCATCACGCTGTTGGGCTAACACACAACATGACGGCATGTTGTGTGAACTCATGTTTGCGTAACAGCTTGTTGTGTGTTAGTGCAATGGCGTGTTGTGCAAACTCGTGTTAGTGTGACAGCGTGTTGTGCGAACTCATGTTAGCATGACGGCATGTTGTGTGTTAGCGCGTTGGCCTGTTTTTCTTCGCTAGCCAAGGGTTTCTGATACGCTTCTCTCCTCATAAACCCTTGGCCTACGGTGTTCATAAAAATCGGGATTTTTTTTCAGAGTTATGATTGGATTTCAGTACACACCTGTCGACAAATCATCAATTGTTTTTTGTAAATGACGATGTTTGCGTTCGGGATACTTCTTGACTCTTTAATCTCGGAATTGAAAAATGCAAGTAAACACCGATCCGTAAGATATAGCTATGGTTTCATCCAATATCTTCTAAATATGTGATTAAGAATCTATATTGAAGCTCCCGATTTGTACTATAAGTAATAAATAAACATTACTCAATTATTGCTTCTAAATTATTCTTGAAAAAAACTTTAATCTAATTTTTTTAAACATGCGTCTTTATTTCTGTCGATGACACAATCCGTGCTTACTTGATAGATTCAAGATCACGTGAAGAAAATAATCTTAATCTTAATCTTTTGACTTCACCGTAGGCCAAGGGTTTATGAGGAGAGTAGCGTATCAGAAACCCTTTGCTAGCAAAGATGTTGAAACACTTGACTCTGAAAATAAAATCTAGTGGGATCGAATGTGAAGAGTGCAATTTAGTATCGACATCTCGCTGCTCCATGTTACAATGTTTACTTCAAGCTGCAGAGTGATCATAATCATTAGCTTTAAGGGCTGATTTTGGAAAGGAAGAGGTCTCTTTTTGTTACTCAGTCTGTTTACAATTTTAATTGTGCTGCAAATTTCTGAAGTTATTTTGATAAAGGTAATTGTCTTTAAAACTATTGAAAGGTGACTTTGACAACTTATATGGGTCATTGTGAATGGGAAGTTATTAAACTGTACAGCTAGTTTTATTTTTTTAGTCAAGGTCTCTTTTGATAGAAATAATGTTAGAAGGTCGATCCTATCACAAACGTGGGTTATGATCAGAGGATGTTTTCAGATCAGCAAACACTGCCACATGGATAAATTTTATTGACATATTGAAAAGGGAAAGAAATAACTCGGTTGTCTTAAATTTCCCCAAGTTTGGTTAGGAAATTGAGTTATGCCCCTTTTCATGTATGCTCAGAGAAAATAAAATGATTAATATGTTTTTGCAGTATAAAAATGAATAAAAGCTGGAGCTATCAGCATTCCTACTTAATATGTGTTGTGATTTATTCATTTAGCACTTCATTGAATTACATTTGGACAAACAAAGTGATATGGAGAATATAAGTTGTAAATCTAATATAATACTATATTTGCATATCCACTGCTCTCTCCCACTATGAACATGCAGCCATTAATTGCATTCATAGGACTATAGACGCAACTGCTACTGCTATGAGTGCAATTGCTCTATCTCACTCGTGTAGTACAAGTTCTACTACACTTAGAAATCGTTCTGAGAAGTATATATATGACGTGTTTTGTAAAAGCACTAAATATAAGTTTTTAATAATATTTTTTAGAAAAAAAGGAATTCAGAACAATTTATAATTGCTGTTTGATATCTTTAAAAATTTAATTTTGGTCAATGTATTTAATTGTAATATGAAACTTTTTAAAAATTGAATAGAACTCCAAATTTTTATTTTTTCGTATGATGCATACTTGTACAAAGAACGATAACTCTTCACACTTGGGTAATAACATTCAGAAAGAGAAAATTTCTTTAACTAGTAGATCTATATCTATTTCAAGAAAAAATAAATGGAAAAAGTACCCCAAAAAATCACAGAAAAGCATACTGGAGTAATAATCATTAGGAAAGCATTCTCATTTTTACCATAGTGTTAAATTATTGATTTTTGTCAGATGATTTCAATAACGTTGATCGATGACGTCACGACTGCATCAAAACAAAAATTAAGAGAATGTGATGACGGCGCTGCTTTATCCAGATAACTGTGTTTGAGAGGGAAATACTTTATAAATTGTGATTTATTAGAGAATAGGAGTATTGATCAGGTGTACTGATTTTAAAGCCGTATGGTTTTCTTTACTGAAGACAGAAGAAGCTGCGTCCTTATGTAAGTCAGGATTTCCTCTGATATTCTTGACAACATCAAAGAATGCAAATATAAGTAATAAACAACGATTATTTAGTGAACATGGCGTAATGAATAGCAATAGCTCTGCTGGCATATTTTCCATGATGCGCTAGCGCGCATCATGGAATATGCCAGCAGAGCAATTGCTATTCATAACGCCATGTTCACTAAATAACGTTGTTTATTTCTTAAGTAATTTATTCATTGAAAAAAAAAACGATATTCTGTCACAGTTTGAAAGAAGTCAAAATGATATCCTGTCACAGTGTCCCGGTAAAAAATATCAGATCTAAGTGTAGTTAACTCTCGTTCTTCCTTCTCACATTAACAGTGTTGTAAACTAGAGGTACTGTGAGCGATGAGCTCACTAAATGATACCCCCTGTCTCCATATAGTTATAATGGCAAAGTTCATGTTTTGCTTTGGCCGGGAAACCCAAAATATGTGTTGGATCAAAAAGTAAAATAGGAGGTGCACAATGGCAATATGTAATAAAGATTCTGTGAAAGTTTCATCAAATTTCCTTCAGTGGTATGAGAGGAGTTGCGGATAAGAGATGGGTACCCCTAAGTGTAACAGATGGACGGACGGACAGACGTACAGATGGACGGAATTAACGATTACCATATACCCTCCCGCTTTTCAAGCAGGGGGTATAAAAATACTCCTTCACTGGGATTTGCATTCTTTTATTAATTCATGTATGTGCATGTATATATACATGAATTAATGAATAATGAAAGAATTAATGCAAATCCCTGCCTGTCTCATTGAATAAACTAGAGATACTGTGAGCAATGAGCTCACTAAATAATACCCCCCGCCTCCCATATGAATATAATGGCAGTATTCATGTTTTGCTCTGGAAAATCCAAAATATATGTCAGACCAAAAAGTAAAAAGGAGGTGCACAATGGCAATATGTAATAAAGATTCTGTGAAAGTTCCATTAAATTTCCTTCAGTGGTATGAGAGGAGTTGCGGATAAGAGATGGGTACCCCAGACTACCCCTAAGCGTAACAGACGGACGGACGGAAATACCGATTACTATATACCCCCACTTTTCAAGCGGGGGGTATAAAAAAAAAATTGGCCTTATTTTTAAGAAACAATTTAAATAGTCATATTTTTTTATGGCTCTGTCACTCAAAGAGTGCATCTAAAACCACTTTGACCAAATAAATGATAAAGGATTAGGGTGTAAATTTTTTGCCCTGTTTATTTCTTGGTAAAAAAAAAATACAGTGCAGTCTCATTATTTAGGTGTTCATTTTGTCTCAGTAAAAATGGTAAAATATCAGACTGCATGAGGGCATCATGATAAAAGTTCTCCATGAAATTCAATCAAATATCATTTTAAAAGATCATAATATTTTCCATGCATTATGGAGGTGTACTTTTCCCATTTTGTTTTCTTCCAGTCTAAAGCTGAAAACTAGGGTTAAATTTGCAATCTTTCTCTTGATTCTTTCTCAATTTGCATTTTAAGGACTCTTATTTAATCCTTCAGCTAGGGACATTCCCTGTATAAAATTAACTTGCAAATGTTAATTATACCCCACGCAACAAGTTGTCTCAGGTATAATGTTTTTGACCCGTTCGTCAGTCAGTGTGTCAGTCGGACTGACTTGTTTTTTTTTTTGTCAGCGCAACTCCTTATAAACCGCTGCACACAGTTTCATGAAACTTTGCAGATATTTAGGACACTATGTGTAGATGTGCATATATATTACCAGGTAATTCCGATCCTCTATTTTTTCGGGAATTCCACACTTTTACACTTAGATTTTTGGCTATATCTTGAATATAGAGATGAACAATTTGTTAGCGCAACTCCTCATAAACCCTGCACAGAATTTGGTCAACCTTTGCAGATATTTAGGACACAATGTGTAGATGTGCATATTACCAAGGAATTCCAATTCCTTTATTTTCCTGGGAGTTTCGGCACTTTTCAACTTAGATTTTTTGCCATACCTTGAATATAGAGATGAACAGATTGTCAGCCGACTCCTCTTAAACCGTTGCACAGAATTTCATCAGACTTTGCAGATATTTAGGAAACAATGTATAGATGTGCATATTACCAGGAAATTATGATTCCTTTTATTTTTCCCAGCAATTTCAGCACTTCGAGTTTTGGGGGAGTGTGGGGTAAGTGAGCTTGCTCACTTTTTCTTTCATTTACTTGTCATGTATTCCATTAAAGCTATCAAAGATTTTTTGGAATTCTCAGCATTATTTAATGTTTAGTTACTTGTAAGTAATTGTTGAAAGAAGCATAAACTGGTTTGAAGTTTTTAATCATATGACTTGTCAAAAAATTTGTAATAATGTTTTCCAAATGATTAATTTATCATCTTTACTTTATACACTGTATTGGAACACTTAGAATGGTAATGTATGCCTGTTTTAGTAAGAACAGTAAGAATTTAAAGCCAACCTCTAACTTTTGAGTGCCCTCTTTTGTTCAAACTAGGTAAAAGTGAAACCTTCTATTGTTTGGAACTGTCACAGTGAAAACCCTGCTCTAATGGACCAGCTTTGTCCAGCCATTCTTTCTGTATTAAATTTTTTTAATCCCAATAATCTTGGCTGAATGTTATTAAAAAGAATATCTTCTTAACGCCATTGAGATCTGATTAAAGGCCTTCAATATATGTAGCGGTTATGTAAAATATCTACCCACTTAATCAATGTTTCAGTAAGTGTTCTGTGTGTGAGTCGCTAGAATTAACTTGAATGTATAAAGCTGAGTTTTATTTGATAATACCAAGCAGTAGATTAAGGGCTTATATCTTAACATTACGCTGTGTATTTGAATGTCTTTTGAATGTTTATTCTGGAAGAAATCTTTTATATTGTTGGTAATGAATGTGTCGCCTTCTCTTATTGGTTAAAAACTCCACCCTGGTAACTATATTGACATCTGGAAATTGACGTCTGCATGTAGCAATTAAAATTCAATGGAAAGTTGTGGCTAATAGGTTAAATAAATAAATTATTTATAGATATATTGATGTCTTGCAACTGAATTTTGGATCACTAGCTATAACTAAGATGGAGATAGATATTTTATGATGCTGTGTTTCTGTAATTAATCAGGGATTAATTACGAACAATAATTGAGTGATATCTTTACAATTGTTCTAATTGGGAGAATTTGTATCAAAATGCCGAAAAAAGGAAATCCTGCGGACTATAATTCCAGTATATTCTCCCCTCGTTTACCGCCATTGAGACCAAAACTGTTCAAGGAAAATCGTCTACAGATTTACGAGATCATAAGGCAGGCAGAAAAAGGTAGGCAGGGTGACGATTGGAAACATATTACGGATTTTAATTGTTTAATTAAATTCGCAATTCTATTGTTAGTTCGGAAACACATTTTTATTTGCAACTGAAAATTTTTCATGAAAGAAGTGGATGTACAATGTAATTCATTTTTATGTACATTAGTCTTTTTTTTATTAATTGCAATTTGGACTGTTGATTAAATATTTGAAAATTATGTCTCAAAATATTCCTTACCATTAGATGCTGAATTCTTGCAGAACCTTTTTAATGTTAAGTACATGTATATTGTAATAAACTATTAAGCTTAATGATTCATTTACCTAATTTAATGATCAGTTTGACTGTAATTGTAAATGCAACAAAAATGTATTGCAGTTGAATTGAGAATTTGCCAGCCAATCAAAAAAGCCTTCATTTTAAATAGAGTGAAGAATTAATTCTGCATTAAAAATTTTAAGATAAAAACGGAAGAGGTTTTATTGATTTGAAGAAAAAAAACAACTTGTTTTTCTAACTTGTTTTTCTATATTTCTGTAGAAAATTCACAGAAAAAAAAATAATATAAATTTTCCCTCTAAATTGAGCATACACATGTACCATCAGAAACATCATCATTGATCAAAGTGCTATATTAGGGGTTCATATCTGTTAATAAAGTACTTGCAAATATTTATTGGCTCCAAGAAAAGTTTATTGATTTAAACTTCTCAGCATGTGACAAAGACTTCTCCCTTGATGTAATGTTTGAGGACATAATAGAAATTCATAAAACTTTAAGACCCTTGGTTGAAGAGAACTGGCCTCTTAGTGATTGTGTATTTTTTATGAACATATGCAGTCATGCAGTTTTAATGTCTACAGGCATAATACAAATACAAATTTTAAGAACAATTTAATCATTGAAAACTTTCGATGAACAGCAGGGGAATTTATTGATTGTTAATTCTTTGACACATTTTCATTTTTCGGGTATGAATCCTAAGCATTGATTCAGAATAATAGTGAAATCACAAAGGGGTATTGAATTATTCAGTGTCCTTAATAACAACTCGATTTAAAAATCCTTTTTTAAGGTTGTTAAACAAAGCACATGAACATGTTACAATTTCAAAACATTGAAAGATCCGAGGGCTGATAAAAAATTCTATTGTTGCTACAGATGGAAACTCTCTGTGCTGATATGTTTTTTTTTTTTGTTGTTTCTGTGAGTGAAAGTGAAGTACACTCAATATGTACAATGAGCGAAATATGATCTAGTTTGTGGACAGTGTACTTAGAACATTTAGGAAAGAGGTGTAACTTTGACAACCTCCCTCCCCCCTAAACATGTATGTGTGCATTTCTCACTCAATTAGATTTAATTAATTAAAAAAAAAACTGTTATTATCAAATATGTGATTGTTTTATGAAGTGGGAAGAGGCACTGGAGGGGGGATAACAAGTAGAGGTGCTAATAATGCATGGGGGCTTGTTGGGATAAAAACAGCCTTCCTTCTTTATATTGGAAAGGCACAGTTTCTGGTTGGCCATTACAAGTAGTTTGAAAAATACAAAATTTTTACATGCATTGGAAAGTCCTGTGATACTTTATTGCTCTCTAATTAATACTTGCTAAATATGCAGAGCAACTGTGTTTAATTTCTTTTTGTTAGCACTTAATGTATTCTTGCCAGACTTTGTTTGTAGAGAGATTTAAAACAACATTCTTTCTATTGTTTGCAAGTCTGAAATTTGAAACAGTGCAGACAGGTTACAGGATTTATGTCGCAGTACAGTTTATTACCTTTGCCATTAATCAGTCTGTGCAAATTGTGTTTTAAAAGCATTTTTTAAGATTTTACGTTTTAGGCTTTCTCGTATAATGGATTGTAAATTTACCTATAACAAATCCTTTTTCTCTGGATTGAATATAAAACAACTTAAAGTTTATACTTAAGTTGTGTTTCATTGAGAGAAATATGGGCCAGAAAATACAAAAAACAGAGGAAGTGACTAATCCAAACATACTTTTGGGAATATATAATTTCTTTTCAGTTATGCATGTTCTTCTAAAATCCGAACAAAATGATGAGTACATGTATTCACATTTTTTTCCACCTTAATTTTAATTTTCTTTCAAAATACTAGTACTTGAACATGGATGGCAAAATGCTTTAATAAGTCTCAGTTTTCCCTGTCCTTGAAAATCAAGCTGTTTTAAGTAATAACCCTCAAAAGGACATAACAGAAGTTGGAAGACATAATTCGTTAAGAATATCAAGATTATAATTTGTGAAATTTAAATGGATGTGCATCAATTCTTGATATACAAAGCTTTTGATTTGTTAGGGGTCACAAGGGGTATTTTACGAGAAAGAGATAGTGTAAGAGCAATTAAGTCTTAATATGTGAGCTTTATGGCCCAAAGGCCTCTTGTAAAAATCAAAACATTTTATTTTAATAGCATGGTAATCCAAACGTTACAGATATTTTGTGAATGACTGTTATTGGTTAAATTAAGTGATACTCGAACTAGAAATCACATTTAATAAACAAGAATTGGCATTTCCTTGTGACTGTCTTGTCTCATCTGATTTCTTTTTTTTTTTTTTGCAGATTACAAATTTAAGAAAGATGAAGTGTTCAAACGAATGAAAGTCACAACATTTGTACAACTTGTAAGTTTCAATGAAATACAATGTATCTCTAAGCCAAATGAATATTTATAAAGATTTCAAATTCTTTTTGTTACTTATAACTCATTATTTTTTTATTTTTCATTTACAGATTGTTCAAGTAGCAGAATATGAAAACAGACATAGCACACAATCAACAATAGGTATGTTGATTAAAGGAAAAACTATTTCATTGGGTTCAGAGCTCAAAAGACATATATATCCCAGCTGTATTGCCATTTACACCTCACAAATACAACATTGTTATGCTATGGTGAATATGTACACAGCATGGACATTGTGATTGAAATTGAAGATTAGTTGAACATGTCGAATATATACAACTTACATGTATATGATTATGAGAGTTGCAATAATGTAGCCCTCTACTTTTTTATGGGATACGCTTGACATATATTTTTCAAAAGTAACTTTGGTTGTAACTTTGGGACTAGAAGCATACATGTAGGACAAGGGCATTTTTATTTCTTATGTGTAGCATATATACATACATGTACTTGTAACAATTTCTACAAAATGTTTCATATTTAACTTAATGACTTTGACATTAGATTCAGTTTTCTTAAATTTTTATCTTGATGCTAATTTATTATTAAAAGAATTTCCACAATTGCCTTAATTGTAACAATAAATACCAACTGTATCCTGATATTTGAGCTCATGACCTTGACCTGGAAGTTTGATGCATTTATGAAAAAAAAACCCAATTCTAGGTCCTTAATTTTGCTATTAAATAATTTAATTCAAGTTTTTGAATGATGGCCAGTTACAGTATGCCATTAATAATTGTGTCTCAAAAAATAAGACCCCCAAAATTCAAAGATCACAGTTCCTATGAATTTGGTTGTTCAAGTTTTAGATTTAAAAAAAAAAGTTTTTCAAGATTGAGATGTATTTAAAATTGTGCTTATATCTCAGGTAATGGAAATTATACCGACCGACCAGACACAGCAGATCTGGAGGTTCAACACATACAGAGGGGCAGCCCCGCCCCCTCACTAGCAGTCACGGAGGGGGACTATGGGGAGGGACCCAGAACAGGTGCCAGGTCGACACTTCAGGGGTAAGGAACACTCCAAGGCAAAATAAATCAATCAATTCATCCTTGTGGACTACAGTAGGATAGTGTGTTCAATAGAATTGATTGGGAATTGTTTTCTGTTTTCCAGAGTTGTGAAGGGGGTAGGTGAGGTGGACACTGCTAGACCGGCCCAGCCCCCCCCTAAAGTGGAGGATTTCTCCTGTCCCTACCTGCTGCTCGACATCAGAGACTCCGACGCTTTCGAGGATTGTCATATCATCACAGGTTTGTTAGTGAGGAATTTTTGGACAGAACATTTTTATGCCCTCTTTATCAGAGATTCAAGGTATAGATTTTGGTCTGTTCATATGCCTGTTCTCATTTTGTTTGTCTGTGAAAACTTAAACCTTGCCCACAAGGTCTGAACGGTTCCTATTTGGGCTTTCATTTTTCAAATGTGTATTTGTAATGACAATACCTTTCATTAGATACTACCAATATTTTTGACCTCATGTCATTTGAATTTAACCTACGGTACTTTTGAAAAACTTTTACCTTGGATCTGTGTTACCGTATGGGGGGCATGTGTTCAAATCAATAATGCATCTTGTTATTGGTAGGTCCCTTTATTTCTTTTACCTAATTTTTCATTGTGCTAGATTAATTGATTTTTTATTGTTTCCCTCTCAAGAATTTTTTTCTCATATGGAGACACCACCACTTGCAAGTAGAGGGCTACAAATGTACAAAGTACATGGAATTTTTTTCATTTTCAGCAAAGAATTACCCAAAATCCATGTTATCAAGGGCAACAAACTATGAATCAAAAGACATGTTAGCTTTTGTATCCTTTTATCACTTTATTGAACCAATTGCAGGAAGAACAGTGCTTATATCATGCTATATAAAAGCTATTAATAGGTATATTTTGATTTCATAGTCTTTGGAGCGTAACATCTCCAATGATTCAGATTCAGATTGTATGCCAAAAAAAGTTGAAGAAAAAGAAAAAAAAAATATTTTCTTACATTCATGCTGCAGTTTTTCAAATGAAATAAAATTCATTCAAATTTACCATTAGTTTCAGTTTTTAAGTTTCAAAGTTATGATTATGATAGGTTTGTGTGTAAAGTTTCCCTTAACAATGGTCAGAAAAACCAGCCCGGTAAGATCATAGTTATATATGATGAAGACGAGAGGTTAGCTCACGAAGCAGCTACGACGTTAGTACAAAGAGGATATGATAACTTGTTCCTATTATCTGGAGGTAAGATTTCTCTCTTTACAGGTATCTATTGAAGCAATCGTGTAACTGTTTCCTTATAACGAAGTTTAGCTACAAGTGATTGTAGCAATGATTTGTGAAGAAACAATTATTACGGTAAATAACCCTGCATTTCTTATAAAATTGTTAAGTTTTGTTTACTGTGATAATGACAAGTTGACTATGTTATGATATTACTGAAACATGTACATTTAAAGAAATGTAAATCAAGTGCTTGAAGTTCAGTTCCTAATTTAAAAAAAAAATCTTATTAAAACATCTTTGAAGTTCTCATGCTTATTAATTAATCATCTTTATTGAAAACTACAAGGACACCTCTCCTTAAGTTTTCAAAAACATGATCATGTAAAGAACGAATCAGTTCACCTTGTGTCTTATGAAGGGATGAGGATAGCATACCGTTATTTCCCAGACGGTCTGATGACCGGCACACCAAACCAAAACATCACAGAAAGTACCAAACCCCCCAAAACCAAGGAGAAGGCCTCCCAGAAGTCCTTCACGACCTTTGACCTGGAGAAACTCCACACCCAGTTGGACAGTCAACTTTCAGACAGGAGTGTGGGAAGTAAGTACAGAGTTATCTGCCCTTGACAAGCATTTTGGTATATGGACATTTTGGGTTATCTTCCTTTGTACATAATACATGTAAGTGTCACAACAATATTAAATTCTGCAATATATACCAAAAATGTGCAAGTTTGAGTAATGTACTTAATTTGAAACAAACTTCTGAGAAGTTTCCTTTTCAGATCTTGTAAAACCATTCTTTATAAAGATTTTAGTACCAAAAAATACATAGCCATCCAGCAAGACACGCAAGTTTGTTTCGGTTGAAGTCGAGCAGGTGCTTGAAAATCTAGTCCAGGGCCTAATCACTCCCCACTCTTGACAGTACATAGAAAAATCAGCACGCCCTAAATTTTAATAAATCTGGTCAATACAGGAAGTTTACATGTTGTTTTTCATCTCATAAAAAATTCAGCTCCAGTCTCGTATCAAAATGTCCGAATCAGAAGGGGAGATTTTGGGATCATTTTGTGTCAGTCATGATTTGACGTGAACCCAAGTGAAATACTGTTATGACACCTGCATATATGTGAGCTAAGAGTACACTTTCAAGATCAAATTCTTTAGCTCATTTCAGATTTACAACTTGCATGTATACTGTAAACTAACTTTTATTCGCGACGACTTTATTTCGCGAATTACCAGGAGTAAACTAGTTAGCGACGATTAATTTTCGCGATCGTCATTTTTGGAGCTTTTTTTAATAGAAAAAGAGACTTTAAGGACCCGTTCGCGGCGAGAAATATTCGCGATGATGATGCTCTCGCGAACTTCGCGAAAATTTCTCGCACGCGAATAAAATTTTGTTTACAGTATATCTCTTAGAAGAGGGCAAATTTAACAAAAAAAATTTTAATAACGGGCCAAGTGTGCTTGTTAATGATATGCAAACCATAATGGATGAGTTCATAAATAAATTTGATAATTTACATATTTTTTATTACATCATTTTAGGCAGAGGTAAGTACATTGTATCATCTTGGTGCTTAACACTGCATGTATCTGTATCTATTGATAAGATTGGATTAAAATAGGGTTTATTAACTTTACTTTGGGGGACAACTGTAATGCTACATGTGTAATAAAACTAATGCAAATTGTACTGTGAACAGTCAGTCATATCTAATATAATTGAGGGAAGGTTTTTTTTCTATAGCCTTTTATTTCCAACCAAATATATGTTTCTCACAACGTTTACTGAAACATCAAAATAAAGTGGTTCTCTTTGGTACAAAATTACTTTCTCTTTTGGTGATGTTATGATTATATTTATTACAGATCATAAATATTATGTTTGTGCTTTATATATTCATAGTATTTTACACCAGTATCAAAACCTTCATCTCAGGTATCCGAATTTTTCAGAGAATGGCATGTGTGTGTTTTAGAAAAAGCATGCAAAAATGTTAAAACAAACAATTTTGATTGCAGTTGGAATTTTAGTAGATTTGGTGTTCATTTTTAAATCCAGACAAGATTTTGTCTTGTTAAAATGATGAAGATTTAGAACGTGAATATCATTGCAGCATGTAATTTGCAATCTTGATTTAAATATTCATAATCAACGAAAGGTCTTAGAAAAAACCCAGTTTCCATCAATATTTTTTTGGTAATGCATATAAACAAAGTAGAATTGTCAGGGATAACTTTTACAAAGATTCATATTTATTTAGTTTTGTCACCAATTTCATACTACTGTATAGGGGGAAAATAACTCGCGGTGTTAATATTCGCTATATTCACGGTGTTGATGAATCCGTGAATTCAAGAAACAGTGAATAAGTTTTCAATATGTATAGATAAGAGAAGAAACTTTTCTGACATACCAATTCCGCGAATTCAAGAAACCGCGACGGGGTCAGAGAAGAGAAAAACGTGAAAATTACAACCCGTGAAATTAATCCACTATACAGTATATGTTGAAACAAAACTTTCTTTTTTATATTTAAATTACTTAATAGTATTTTTTTATTTACATGTAAACCTTATTTAATATACTTCTATTTATATGTAACTTTATATTGGGTGTAGTAATGATTTCTTCATTTCTGTATTTATTAAGGTCGGTTGTCCAATGCCAGTACAATGTCCAGTAGAATGGGTCAGACCAGTACGTCCCGGACCACTAGTAGTGTATCCGGGTCAGTAACGGGACGTCCACCCTTCAAACCCTGCTAGTCTCAGTCCTCAATCACATCACAGGCTCTGTGCTTGACATGTAGGTGGATTAATTATATGTGTAACAATATTGATAGAAATAATTTGTAATATGCAGCTGCATATGTTTTAATCCATGACCCCTTAAATAGTACCGGTATTACATGAAATATTTTTTTTTTTTGAATTGTTAAAAATCATTCAATGGGTTGATAAATTATTTAGTGAATGGGGCATTAATATTAACTTAACAATTTTTCCCAGTTTAATATGTCTCCACTTTGAATTTCTAGACACTAGTTTATCTAACCACAGATAACATAACATGTAAAGAATGTGGAGAAAAAAGTATGAAACATAAAATTACTTTTATTAGTACAATTTATTTGCATTTTTTTCCTTCATATCTTGCAGATGAATTCAAGTTCAGATACCAAGTTCCACAACTCCATCTCCAACATTTCCTGAGAGAGAGGGTCGTCTCTCTTTGATTTACATCTTTCGGCGTATGGAGTTCTGCCAGCTAACTTTCTCTAATCAATAACAACCTTTAAATCCTTTTTACAATGTGTTATTGACTCGAAAGGTTTCAAATTTATTAATTGAAATACCTTCTCTGAAATGTGTTCTGTCCCATGAGTGACTAGTATTCCATTATGTTATATTTAATGTAATTGCACATTGAGTTTTAATGAAAGGTTACACTTCGTCACTGGTGCAATAGTTATTCAGAATCACATGAAGTATATGTCTAGGAATGAGAGAAATGAATTCATTGATTGAAGAACTGAGTTGTGAAACTCCATATATTTCATTATCCATATTTATTTTTTAATGATTTTTCTTTTCCTTTTTTTTTTTTCTTGAAATTTTACATGTGTATTAATCAAAATGTTCTTTATATCTTACATGTATATACCATGTAATATACTTAGTAACATTTATTCTGTATATGAAGTTGAAAATCTCATGATGCAGATTTATTACGTTTATAGTTTTAACTTGGTAGAACAATGAATTTGAAGTCCGTCCATACATGCACACCTATGTTAGGTTGGAACAAATATATACCTGGATTTTAGTTTTGAGAGGGAGACATTCTTGAATGCTGATGTTGTGAAAGATTTGGTTGACTGAATGTCATTATTTATTTTTTTTGTGAATAAAACATGATATATCAATGTTCACAAGAATTCTTCTATGTTTTTATGCGGAGGTTTGCAAAATTTATTGATTTAAATAACTTTAAATCCGTTTATTGAATTCTTTGTTAAATTGGACAACAAAACAGCAAGACATCATAATGTTTTCAGCTTAAATAATATAAACAGAACTGTAGTAAAGTCATCTCTAACGGAACAAGACATGTTTGTGAAACATTGATACCCCCATATGGTGGCTTATGTCAAATATTGAAGTTTCTCAAATGCATTTCAAATTCAAAGGTCATAAGTGTTAAAATTGTTAGTATTCAAAGGAAGGTCTTTTCACATGGAATACACATGAAATATGAAAGCCCTAATGGCTAGTTTTAACTGTTCAAAAGTTATGGCCAAGGAAAAAAGTTTTTTAAAAGTGAGTCAAACTCTAAGGTCAAAACAAAGTCAAAACTTTATACCCGTTGAAATGTCTTGTCGCAATGAATATATGAAAGACCTAGCACCAACTTTTCAAAAGTTGGCCAAGGTTAAAGTGTGGTATCTTTTGTAAAAGTTGGTCAAACACCAAGGTCAGGAGGTCAAATTTAGTGGTACCCAAAGAAAAGTCTTGTCACAGGGAATACACTAGTGAGGCCTATATTCCTTTTAATTGAAAAAAAGAATTACATGAAAAAACAAGACGTGTTTGTGAAACACATGTCTTTGTAGGGCAGCTTATGACAACAAGTTTCTCTAGTGCAAGTCAAACTCCAGGCTCCAAGAGTTAAAGATTATTTTTTTTTAGGTTTCATTTTGAAGATTTTTTTCCATATCTAAATATACAAACAAAAGCTAAAAGATGTTATCCATAGAAAGGTATTGTTTAAATGAATACTACGAGGGTTGATCCAAAAGTAATGTCACAACTTCGATAAAATTTCTACTAGACGACGTAAATCAACGAAATTATACATGATCGAAGCTATATTTATTACAAATCAGTCCTGAAAAATTCAAATTAAAATGATTTATACTTTTTAAAATATCGAATTATATACAAAGTGCAATTACGGTAGTCGCCGCACCTAAATAACGTCATATGACGGATACGCGCCGTCATACACTTGAACGCTTACCCTTTGTTTCGTATACAAATATTTGAGATTTACGAACACATTCACACATCTTTTTATAAGAATTATTGGCACCCATTGTACACTCACTCTATATATAATTTAGTCTTCTGTCAAAATTCTTGAATAGTACCATAAGACAAACTTAAAGTTTCTCATATCGCTGTAACTGTCTAACCGTCTTTATTTTTGGACACCGTCAGACACAAGTGAACGTTTCCGTCCAACCTCCTTTATTCGGTCTTTCTGTCTTTTGCTGATCATTCAGTGACCCATGACCTGCTAAAATCGCTGAAACCATTTATAAACAAGTCTTTTATTTATATTATCTCCACTGTATGTCTGATTAATCATCGTAACTGTTTCTACGGGCGATTTCCCCATTTTGTAGCAAAAATGCTTCACAGCTCGTTTCAGCGGTTATTCTCCATTTCGACATTTCCTTTGTTCAATACAGCAGATTAAAACAACCATGTTTATTATCAAAAAGCAATGACGTCATTTTATTTTTAACTTAATGCTAGAAAATGTCGAAAAATTTTGTCTTTTAAAAATATTGGGCGATTAGATGCTTTTATAGATGCTTTTTAATGCGTTTGTCTTTTTTCATTCTAAGAATTTACACTTTAAAACGTGACGTTTACTTATGACGCGGCGACACCCCTTATGTTTAATATTTTAAACGTCTATAAAATTAATTTGATTAAACATTATTCAATGAAAATTTCACGTTTGATTAGAATCATTTTTATGCATCTTTTGGTATAAAATATTTGATGATATGACGCCAAATATTAAAGATATTGACACAGTGACATTACTTTTGGATCAACCCTCGTATATTACTGAATTTTGAAAATCCAAGCATAAACTGTTTAAAAGTAAATATGAAAGTTTTTTTTTTTCTCTTCAAAAGTAGGTCAAACTGCAAGGTCAAAATTGTTGATATTCCAAGTAAGGGCTTGTAATAAGAAATGCACCTTCAAAATAGAAAAGTACGTCATAGCTCCAAACTTTCAAATGTTAAGACCAGGAAATTTTTGTGTTTTTTTTTTTTTTTTTGAAAGCGGGTCAAACTCTAATGTCAAGGTCAAAATATTTGTATCCAAGGAAATGTCTTGTAACAATGAATACACAAAATAGTCATATGAATTATGAAAGACCAAGCATCAATTGTTCAAAAGTTGTGAATAAGCAAAATTAAAGTTTTGTAAATTTTGTCAAAGAGGGTCAAGTTTCAAGGCTAAAGGAAGGTCTTGTCACAAGGAATACAGATGTGATGTGGAAAATGATAGCCATAACCTTATCCAATCAAAAGTTATGGGCAATGTTAAAGTCTCTGTGGACAGGCAGACAGACGTAGGGAAAAAGCAACAACTACACATCCCAGAATCTTCGATTAAGGGGACATATAAAAAAGGTTGAAGTTGAATTTTATCTTATATCTGGATTTCATACAAACTGACGTAGCAGGATATTGCATTCTAAAAAGGGGTTAATGAACTAACACATTAGATAACCGGACAGTGGGATACAGGAACGAGTCGTATACCTGTCAGGAGTCGGTAGTTCTCAATAACGAGTTCAAACGGATCAGGCTTGTGTTGTTGCCTCTTCGTTCGCAAAGCAGCCAATTCAATACGTTCAGAATGGTAATTGATTCTACAAATGATGTACTTATCACACGTAAGGTTTTTTTTTGTAATTAGTTTCCTCATTTTAGAACTTAGACAGGGATGAGTTATATTTTTCTTAGATTTCTGTGATGGCTTGAATTGGTTTGTAATGCGATTTTAAAATTTTTGTTTTTGAATTAACCAAAACAATGAGAGAAAGAAAGAGAGAGAGATTATATATTGGTGCATGTAAGACTTTTAAATTGGTTGATTAATTATTGCTTAATGCTGAGTCAGCAATATTTTGAATAGCCATATTTCGATCGGCGCTATTGACCTTTAAATAGACAAATGTGTTTTAAAACATAAGTTCACAGTAAGAAGCTGTTTCAGAGGGAAGATTGTAGTGCAATATGGAAGTGGGGCAAAAACTTATAGATATTTACAGGGAATATATTAATGCGTGATAATTAAAATTATATATGATTATTTCATATTTATTTAATCATATACATTCATATATCGAACAGGAATGTGTCCATGCATTGAAACACATCAAATAAAAGCGGAGCAGAACCTAGGATGTAAAAAATCAGAGGTAGGATCAGATGGCATTAGGGAGTAAACATCCTCTGTCGAGCGGTCACACGCTTTGGGTGCCCATTGTCATATGATCGCAGACAAACGAAAACATGAAAAAACGTCAGTATATATTCGAATTGACGATAGACTGTATTTGTTACGAACGTCCTTGTCCGCACAAATGAAATTTCTTGACATTAATGGGATTGTTGATACCCCTGAATCATCAAATTATTTGTGCGGTTTCCTCTTTTTCGATTTTTTTTATGTAGAGCATGACTTTTGCGTATCGGATTACTAGTAAGTGGAAGACAAACACATTTGCAAGTGATATTAATTTTAGTACGAGTGAAGCTTGCGACAGAGAAAATAAAGTTATAAATTTTATCATGAAAGTTTTTTGAAAGGTTGCCATTAATGTCTTTATCAAGTAAAATATCTGAATGTGTAATTATAACGGATACATGTATATGTCAGACTCAGTGGTGTTTTGTTTTTTTTCTTTCAAAGGGATACATTGAGTCGACAATACGAATGTCAGTAACTATTGCATCTTTTCATGCAGGTGATTATGAATAGATTCTGCTTCATATAAATAAAAAGATAGTTAATAACGGGGTATAATTATCACCCATGGTATTCAAAAGATAATTCGAAGATTCATGTCTTCAACTTGAAACTACCAAGATAATGTCAAACTTTTTAACTTCAGAGTACTTGTGTGAACATTCAGAGCGTTTTTCCAAAAATAAAAGGTTTATCAAATTATTTTTCTTAATTTAATTTTTCGTAGGAAACAGTTGTATAAAGTTTGGAAAACTCATTCCTTATGGGGATTTTCGTAAAAATTTGCAATTTCAAATTTTCTGAAACATCCTCGAGTTTTCTTTTAAGTATCCAGAATTGATAAGTATAACCTTTCGAATACGTTCTAGTACACTACTCCTGAACAGAGACATATAAGAGAGGGATCTTTTATATATGTCTCTGTCCTGAACTGCTGATTTATTATTTTGGTGAGGAATAAGGAAAGATGTTTTGTATTGAAGAAAACTTACCGGAACCTGTTTTGTATCTTTGCTAGTAGGATTTCTTTTTATTATATAGGATAATTCAGATTTGATTGTTGAGAATTAAATTGATATCTTAAGAATTTAACTGATTGGCAAATGAACTTTGAGTATAATTTTTTTTACCATTTGCAACAATAAATTCAAACTCCACGAATTATAGGTAGAATTTTTTACATTTCGGACATTTTCAAAGTCAAAAACAGCGTATTTTTGATAAGTTTAGACTAACTGAAATTAAAAAGATGTTTTCTTACCTTATAGAGATATGTGACTTTCCTGTAGATTACACAGTTTAAAGTCAATTTAGCCTATAGAGACGTGGGGATATTTAAGTTCAAAATCGGTAAAAAATTTAATACCAAGTATGAACGTAGATGGCAAATATCATCTGAATCTACACTTAATCTCGTATTTTCATTTTTTAGCTCCGATACGCCATACATGTATTTATAGCTTTTATAAAAAAAATTTCATTTTGTTTATTAGCTCCCTTTTTAAAAACGATAACTACTAAGTCCCTCGTGCTTTTTTCTCTAAAAGTTCATGCACATAAAAAAGTGCAAAAGTGTCATTTTTTCAAATGCTATATTTCCAGTGCAACATGAATAACCAAGGTACATGTACCGGGTATGTAAAAGTTATTGACTGATTTCAAATTAACCTAGTAAAACTACGTGGATTAATATTTGTGTTGAAGACAAGGTTATTAAATATCGATGAGTATCATAACTTTTACGATTTTGTAATAACAAAAAAACCCTGGTCTAACCAATTATTTAAATACTTAAGAATTGTTTTTTCGTTTATATAAGGTAAGAAAAAAAATACTGCATTATAAAAAAATAAAATTTTATAATTAAAAACAGAAAGATAATACACTTGTATCATATTGAAATGTTTGAAAGGATAAGTTTAATGATCTTCTATTCTCTTTAGAGAAGTGAACAGGCTTTCGCCTACATCGAAGCGAAAGCCTGACCGCTTCTCTACAGAGAATAATGATACCCAAGAGATTGAGCAGATGAAACCAACTACACTATACCCCTATTCTCTCTCTCTCTCTCTCTCTTAAAAATCATGCATTTTAGCCTAAAATGTCTATGATTGATATAACCTGTTATATAATGTCTTCAAAGTTTATTCAAAACAAATATTTCAAACCCACTATTATTATAATGGTTACTCTTCGAACTCCATTTTATTGACGTCACCGAAAGACCTGGGCAAAGTTAGTCCGAAAATCTGACGTTTACAAGGTTTTTTTGTGACGATTTTTACATAGCTCGTAAAATATCAAAATCGTAAAACATCAAAATTGTTAAAAAGTCTGGAAAACGTCCGATATTTCGGATTAGGGTAAAGTCAGATTGAGGTTTTTGGGGGTATATTTTAAGACTCACGGATATAGATCTACAAATCTCCTTTGTAGGGTTTTCGTACAAGGAAATAGCTAATGTAGTCAAAATTTTGTTTTCATGAATTTTAATTGATTAAACTAAATTCATCTACATCATATCATATCATGCAGTGTAGGGATGTTTGGGCTTCTTTTCTTCGTCATTATGACGAAAACACATACGTCACGAAGCTGATTCTACTAACATAATTCTTACATAATACATATCGATTCTAGAAATTACAAAAAAGAATATCAAAGCAACAATATCGGTGTTATAATATTATCTAGGCCTCGAGTTTTGGTCTACTTAGCGCTTGATTTTACGATCTTGTCATATTTTATTCACATATTCCTCATACTGTTCTAGCTTTCCAGTCCACGTCTCATGAATACAACCCAATTTCAGTTTTCTTCATTTTGATGGCGGCCCTTGACTTTTAATGAAATATTTATTCAAAAATTTTATTGATGTGGGTGTAAGAACTTACACGATGAAGAATTTAAATTCTGTTTTTTTTTTTAAATCACTTAAATCCGCTAACGCCCGAAGTTCGTTCATGAAAGTACGTTGACCACGAACAAATTCTCCACTGTGTGTAGGGTTGCTAAGCCGGCTGCAGTGTTTTACGCATACAAACCCAGATCATTTAAAGCTATTGTAACATTTAATAAATGATAAATGAATCCATGACGTCACGGCTTTGAGATTATGCACAAAAGACTGGTTCAATGTCTCCCCGTTTTAGTTTGAGTGAAAGGTCTTTATTAAGGTTTGCACATTTTTTATTTTTCAATACGTCTTATGTCAAATGGATTTCTTACACTAAACTAGAGAATATTGCTTTCGAAATATTGACATTATAATATTCAATATCCAGAATGCCTCTCTGACCGCACAATAACGGATTTGGCGGCAAATTGATATCCGGGGTACTCTAAGGACGGACCACGTGTTGTAAAAGATGGAGGGACAACTTATCTACAGTAAGTACAAGTGTTTCAATATGAGAGAGAGAGAGAGAGAGAGATTTAATGGAACATGTGGCATACGATTACTTTTTCAAATTTTGATGACGAGATATATATTTTACTCCATGTTACTATGTAGTGTAGATCAGTTGTTTGTTAACTTTTTGTTGCCCTCTCTAAAACAAATTGCTTTGCGGTAAAGAGATGTTTTTTATCACTTTGTATGCCTGAAAGAATATCAGAATACATGTAATTAATATTTGAAAACTAAATTTATATCACTTTACAAAAAATGAAACAAAATAGTACATCGGAACAATTTCATTTCATGATTATGAAATTTAACGTCAAACGTGTGTATTTTGTCCTCATCAACTTTTCAAGGAGACAAAAATTTTCATATATATTTTCTAAGTAACATATTCCTATGGTAACAGAGCGCAGACCCTCCCAGAGTTTGGGGCATGCAGCTATATGCTCATCTGCAAGAAAAGCTGTCCGGACTTGCTGCAGACATCCACGTTTTTCCCTCCATGATTTAAAAGTGCACCGGAGACTTCAATGTCACACCCACGCATTCTCGTCGCTGGCTAGAGAGCGCTTTATTGGCCTACTTTAAAGTCTTTTATTGACATAAAGAACATTTTTCTTTCTATCCATCATTTTTAGACTCTTCACCACGTGGAGAGTCCTACTTTTGTAAAGGTGCTAACGTTCCAAATTTTCATTTTAAATTACCCATATTAACGACCAGTAAACGTAAGTAAATAATTGTGATCGGCTCGGCCTTTAGTGTAATAATGGAGATTATTTGATCTGTGCAACGCTTTTTGTTGAATTAACAGTCCCATCCATTGAATTTCGGAGGATTCTTTCGAACAATCGATTTTGAGTAAGAACGGGAACGATTTTATAGTTTGTCGTAATGGGTCATGACATACAGACAAAATGAATTGTGTTTTATAATGGCTCCTGTACTTCATCGAACACCACCGACAGATTAATTAAAGTTGAGAAATTCCTTGCAGGTAAGTAAAAGTTTTATAAATAAAATCTATAGAAAACATACCATACCTATATCTTGTTTGCTTTGATCACTTTTTTTTGTATTTAAAGCCTGATGGTTTTCAATACCAGCATCTTAAGTTTATTACATGTATAATTAGTCATGTTAGTCTAGAAATTTGGCTGAATTACAAGATTACCTAGTTTAGAAAATGGGAACTTTGTGATAAAATATTTGACAATGGTCCTTAGAATTGATTTTATCATGTGTCATATTAATTTTAGTGACATACTATTATGTCTCATTTTGGTCAAGAGGTTATATAAACATTCAGATTGACACACTTTGACAATGACGTAAAAACTTTTTTATGGCAAGTGTTATGCATATACACAGGATTCAGTTCTATTGAATGTAAGGATTAAAACAACAAACATTATTTACTTTAATGTACCAAAATTATCAATGAAATTCCTAAGACGTCAGTGAACATCCCATTAAGTGCACCGTATTTGTATTATGTAAGTGGTAACTCAATAGGTGGGGCATTTTTTTTTCTTTAAACAATTTCATGACACCCACACGCGTACTCTAGGACCCGACACGAACCAGTTTATCAGGTCTTTTTATTTGTATACCCAGCCGAAAAAAGTATTTATGAAGGAGACAAGCACAACCTTGAAGCTCAGGTCCAGAAAAAAACCCGCGAGATGTTAACGAGAATTAAGACCTTCAGTGACGTTGGTAACGGCAAGTTTTGTTTGCCCTCTCAATTAAAAGCAGAGGAAATAATTGCGTAATAGTATGCACATTCATCACTATGATAGCATCTTCAATAATTTTATAGACCGAACGTTTTGCAATTAAATGAACTCAATTGTGAACGTGACCTTATTGTCAAAGGCGGAATTTATCAAAAAGTTTGCATTGAAGAATATCATGGCTGTATTCATTCAAGATCAACTAAGCGCTTGGGTTCATACCAATAAAGATAACATACATTCACAGAATTCATAAAGACACATTATGTGTAATAAATCAAATGTTTTATAACAAATTTATGTGTAAAATTCAAAATCACCTCATTCCTCCTACTAAATTAATGGAGACATTTTCAGATGAATATGGTACATGTATTACTTAAAAGTGAACTAATTGAATTAATATATTTCCTTAATTTTTTTTTTGAAATGAAAGAGGTACGAACCATTTTTCCGGGGAGAGGGTATAAGATTTATGATGCAGGGTACATTGATTGTATTGATACATTGATAAGCGTGTTTTGAATAAGCTTAAGGAATCACTGTCTAGTTAGTATAGTATGCCAGGGCATCAACGATGGTGGGAAACATGGGATAATTCGCATAACGGGCGAAGCCCGTTATGCATAAATTATCCCATGTTTCCCAACATCGTTGGTGTCCCTGGCATACTATACCAACTAGACAGTGAATCCTTTTATTTTCAATATATTGTGAAATAAAATTGTAGATTTAGACTTTAAAAATGTAGACATAGAATTAAATAACACGAGGACTTCCATGCCAATTTCAATAGTCCTCGCCCACTGACGTCAAGCACATAGGCAGCAGCACGAGATTTACATGCATATATGGCCTTCTTAGCGTAAGACACAGAGACAGATGCGCACGGGATTTGCGTGCATATTAGGCCTCCTGAGCTCCTGACCTATCGACCTGCCTAATTTACACTCCGGCAGAATCATCAAGAAATAAACTCCGACAACTTTCAAAGAGTTATCACAGAGAAAAGAAATTTGAAATGGAAATATATAAATATAAACATTTTTCTTTACCCTTTTAGCCATCAAAATATACATGTATACTAGTAATAGAAAAAGAAAACACGTGTTTGCTGATAATTACGAGGACTGTTTAATAAATAATGTCCTCAGTACTTGGAAAGAAGCACAAGACGATTTTTGAATGATTTAGTCTTAATGATTTAACTTAAATATTCTCTTTTAATTAAAATACATGTCCGTAACTTTTTTTAATCCAATTTTTGATTGTTTTTAGAACTCATTTTTGAGTATGGCACTTCGTATATTGGAATATGGCAGATCCTATGATTTCCTGGACTTGTTTCTTCTTTCTGAAAGTTTTTTTTCAAGTTTGGAAAATGAACTAAATCAAAGGGAGATAGATCTGGCGAATATTGGTGGTGCGACAAAGCATTAACCTCCTGTTTATCCCCAAAACACCTTTACTCTTCAAGGAGTTTGGGTTTGGACGCTGTTATGAAGAAATTCAATGTAGTGGATTCCTCATTCTAGTTCCTTCCTCTCAAAAACCTTTGGATCTTTTTGCAAAAAATTGTCTTCTTGACTCTTCCAGAAGTTTAACTGCTTCCCCGAATACGAATTTACGAATTTGAACAACAAAGACCACCAATATTTAAGAAAATGGCATATAAAACACAATTTTTCTGCTCTTGCAATTCTTCGCTCTTCTCAGACCTTGGCTGCTTTGTCAAGTGCATCCTATTGATATCTTGTTTTGAGGGTTCAAAGCAATGGAATCAAGTTTCATGATCTGTATGAATTTCAGACAAAGCTGGATAACTAATATAATATTTCTTATTTTAAAAGAAAGTGTTTTTATATATATTAACACACTTTCGTTTTCACTCATTTTTCAGAACACAGGGTGACCATTGAGTACTGAGCTTTTTTTTTTTACTGTAAATATTTCTTCAAAATAGTGTGAACTTTCCCTAAATTGATGCCTATCAATTTTCTATGTGTCTCAAAGTCGATCAAACATCATCATTGATAATTTGTTGAATTTTGGCAAACAGAACATTTTGACTAAATCGATAAAAGAACTGAAAATATGCTATGGTTCCAACAGAAAAGGCTTGTGTAAATATTACCATTCGATAAGTAATACATATACGGTATTTCAGAAAGAGCTTTGTTTTAATTATTCATCTTGAAATCTGATTTACTCTCACATATTACTTTCTAAGGATAACAGATAGACTTCGAAATCACATTTTAATGTTGAATACTCTTGATATTTAAGTCAGTCAAGATGAGTTATATCTACCCTGCTCACACTGGATTCCTAAACTTGAAGAAAAGACTGTGGTTTGTTTTACTTCAAATTCATTGAAATTAAACAAACCACAATGTCTGTCACATCTGTTTCGCATTTGGATGTTTTATTGACATTAGACAACGGAGATCACGTAATTCAATTGTAGGACAAACAAGATAAATTCAGCTTTTCCTTATTTATTTAGTTATATTCCGGTGTCACATGCATAACATCTTCCATTATATTCGATATTCAAAAACATATTCTTATGGTGGCATGTTTCTGCCACCTACATGCAAGATAAATTATATTAACATGCAAGAAAATTATGTCAAGATGCAAGAAAATTATGTCAACATGCAATATAACTATGTTAACATGCACGTTACAAATCTTTTAAGAGAATCTGATTTTAAAGTGGGTCAAATCCCGCACTGACGTTCGTATCTGACATCCAAGATGCAAGATGCAACATACAAGGGGTGATCAAAAAGTTCGCGAACTAATTGAATAACTTCCATAAAAGAAACAACCTTTGGTTTCAATGTTGATTATATTTTAAATTTATTCTCTCCGATTTTAATGCACATTAACCACCGTTCTGCGCAT
>PRKT01000127.1:418216-460346 GCA_003671525.1 Saccostrea glomerata
TTTTCCTTGACATTAAGAATAAAAAATAACTGTTGCCAATCATGTGATACCTACTTCTATTTCAAAAGTTTAATGCTTGTTCTTTTTGCATAAAAACATATCACTATATCGGGTCTATAGCATGATATTACCAAATTTACATAAATAATTAAACTAACTGGATATTGGCTAATCCGAATTTTCTCTGTTTTTCTTAATTTTTTAGGATATATTAGTTTTTTTCATATGCTTCCTATATTTAACTTTTTCTTATTTTCACATATAATAAAGAAGTCTTATAAATGTACAAAATGATACAAAAACAAAAAGTTTTGATCGTTTACTAAGAGAGAAAGAATACTTTTTAAGGATTTTTGGCTCAAATCTGCACTTTGATAGGAAGCGTTTAAAAGCTAATAAAGTTCTAGTTTGTTTGAAAAATCATATTTATTTGATATATTTTGAAAGTTTAGTCCCTCATTATTAATCTAACTTACATTTAAAAATTTCTCCAAGTCTTCGATTGTATAAAAATTATAACTAAATTCATTGTTCTATTATAATTTTGAGAGGCAGAAAAGAAGATATTTTCATACGCCACCATTCCGCCAAAAATATAGTCCCTGCTAGTTTTCAAACGCAGTTTACCATTTCTACTTAAAGTTGTACAATTGTGATGAGGAAAGAAAAATATGGTCTTTTAAATCCCTTACTCCTCAATATATAAGACATATAAGCAAATATAATTTGAATGTTTCATCTAGTCAGAAACCAGAGAAGAATCCTACCTTAAAACACATGTCCGTAATTTTTTTAATCAAACTTCTGATTGTTTCTAGAACTTATTTTTGGCATGACCCTTAGTATACTGGGAAATGGCAAATCTGATGATTTCCTGGAATCGTTTCTTCCTTCTAAAAGGTGTTTTTTCAAGTTTGGAAAATGAGTCAAAAGGCGAAAGATCTGGCGAATATTGTTAATGTGAATAAAATAAACTTTCTGTGTATCCCAAAAACTCCTTTATTCCTCATGCGTGCGGGTTTGGACGCTGTCATGAAGAAGTTTAATGTACTGGATTCCTGATTCTTGTTCCTTTCGATTTTTTGCACAAGATTTGCTTTCTAGACTCTTCCAGAAATTAAACTGACTCCCCGAATACGAATTTGAACAACAAGACCACTAATATTTAAGCAAATTGCATATTAATCTGTCTTTGTGCTTTTGAAATTCTTTGCTCTTTTCAGACCTTTGCTGTTTTTGTCACGTACATCTTACTGTAATTTTGTTTCGAGGGTTTTAAGCAATAGATTCAAGTTTCATTATCTGTTTGAATTTTACACAAACTTGGATAACTAAAATTTTGTATTTTTTAAATAATTGTTTAGATATTCTTACACGCTGTCGTTTTCACTCAGTTTCCAAAACATAGCGTGAACTTTGAGTACTAAGCATTTTTACTGCCAAACGTTCACAGTGTGAACTACTTCCGAAATGATGTCTATCGTATTTGCTATGTGTCTTGAAGTCAATCATACATCATCAGTGATTATTTGTTGAAATTTGACAAACAGTACATTAGTTGTTGTAATTTTTGTTGGCAAGGACGGTACCCATTTTTGATGCCCATTATATAATTTTTCATCATTGAAATCCACCTGCTCATTTCTCTATAAAACAGACATTGGTTGCCGTAAATGTTACATATTTCAGTGAATATTTCTTTGGGATTCTTAACGAGTTTTACAGCAGTTGGAATGAAGCATTTAATTTGACTCTAGTTTACTGATTCTTTACTGATTCATTTTACATGCTGCAATTTTCTCGCATAGCCCTTGTTTTCCAGCTTCTCACAATGAAACTAAGTAATGAAAAGTGGTCACATAAATTGTTATGAATTCATTAAAGATTCAATAATGCGAAAAAGTCAAGCTTTATGTCATATGAAATCTGTATTGTATGTTATACAGTTCAGGACATTATTTTTTGAACAACCCTCATATGTTTCCCATAAAAAAACATCAAGAAAAAGGCATATGTTTGGCTTTTTTGATTAGATAGCAAAACAGCATTATTTCTAATGTCATTTACAGCTAGTGAGTGCATCTTATTGTGCGAAATATATTGGAAATAATTCTAAAGCAATCTCTTCTATAAAATAAATATCAATTGATTATACATATCTGATTCAAATATCATTCTAACATGTTGATTTTTTATGGGAAAATTAGCTCTTATTATATATAGTCCTTTTGTTTCTCTACTATAGGTTTCTTTTCATGCAGCCTTACCGATATATCTATTAACAAATAATATTCACATTTCAGAATAATAAAAAACCTTGTTTTTGACGACATAAACATAAAGCCACAAGACAACATAATTTGCTTTCAAAATAAGACAGGCTTGGAATTTTTACAGCTGCAACTACATCGTTATCAAAGCATTAAGAAAAATAATTTTATAATTATCTGAAATTATCTCTTTTCGCCTTATTCGTCTTGAATGACCCGTCTTCCACTCCTCGTAAATAAATAAAAAAAGAAATAGCCCTGCTCGTTATATTCTGTTCTCTCTTAGCAGGCATCGAAGCATGGTCTCCGGAGAATACTTTAATGCGTTAACTGTTTGATCCTTGGTTTTTATTCGTCAGGTAAGGTTCGGATGTGTATGCCTGAATTAGCAGCAGTGACGGACGAAGCATTGAGACGTATTAATTTCCTATTTTTCCTATTCGCATCAATGCCTCGTACAGGGCAGATTTTTATTGGGTTAGACTTTCACTTTTATGACACCTTCATTGTAATATTGATTTCCATTTCTTCTGATTATCTGCATCTCCTGTCAAACATGCTCAAGCCTTTTTTAAAAAGAATCAATACTTGATTTTGAACGGTAAAATTGTCCCCGTTTGAAATTAAGGTTTATAAACAAATTTTTAAAAAATATTATCAAATTACTATACAAAATATATTGAAAATAGATGTGTATTTGTGACACAGACTTTAAATGTCATAATCAATTTTAAAAGCTATGTAATGGGGACGTTCTTTTGTTATTATATTTTAAAATTTCAAAGGATCTCGCTTATGTAAGTATGATTCGATTCTCTGAATATAAGTAAGTAAGTATTAAAAACATTTCAACAAGATTTTTTCTTAGGCATCACAAATGCAAAATTGGACCCATGGTAAATTTATTCAATGCTTGATAAAGAAATCTTTTGCTTGTCAGAATAGTTTTTCACTATTTTTATTTTTTGGGTTTTAAAAATAATTTGAAATAGAATATCTAAACCACTAAAAATAGAACTTTAAAAAGATATTCTTGTTTATTCCCACTAAAAATAGAACATTAAAAAAGATATTTTTGTTTATTCTTAAAAATGATAGATCGTTGCAAACAAAATTTAATGATTTTCTCTATATTAACTGTTACTTTGTTTATGAATAAACTCTGTATCATATATCCTTCTGTTTAACAAGATGAAAGCAGGCTAATACATTAGATTTGGAAGAAAAGGGTTCTTAAGCCACAAACACATCTTCAACGGAAACTGGGTATTGCATTCCTTTGCTAGCATTTTTGTCTTGTTAACGAATTTGAAAATCAGTTTCTAATTAAAAAAGTTTAAAAAAGATTGAATTTATGTAAAGTTTGATTTGATATATGTGTATCAATAGATTGCCTTTACAAAAGGACTTTATTTGTGTAATGTATCCAATTATCATAATTTTCCATCATTATTTACGAGAACGTACACATTTTTGGTGTCAAATTAGATTAAGAAATACTAAAGAAATAAACTAATACTAAGTAACTTAACTGATATATTTCAAATTCATCTTGATTAAAGTAAGCCTATGTAAATAACTCTCTAAATTACTTTATTAAACGTTTTGTTATTTTTATTAATCCACGTCATTTGAAAAATAATAATTCTTTTAACGTACCGGATGAGCCAGATTCTTGTCTTTTTTTCATGGTTAAAATATATCTAATCACTCCCTCAAAGTGGTTTTTTTTATCACATGAAAATAGCGAAACTCGATTGGCTATTATGACGTATAACGTCACAATAACTATTAAACGAATCTCATAAGTATGACATCAAATGAATTGTAAATACAAATACATGTAAAAAAAAAGTTATGCACAAATATGTCATTTGAAAAAAAAATAAGAAAACGAAGGAAAAGAGTAAGATATTTATGTTTTTCGCCTTTTAAATCCCCTTTTCAGTGATCTGAAAATCGTGTGTTCAAATCTCAGCAGGGACTGACCAAAGTCGATTAAAAAGGTAGCAACTGTTCCTTCGCCAAGTTGCGAGTGATTATATTCTTATGAGACTGAATAAAACGAGCCCATTGTCGCGGTAGGCGTTGGTATTATAAAAAAAAACTCTCACTGTTCAATGACCCTGAGTGCCAGGTATAAAGGTCAAAATTTGAAACAATTCACCGCTATGGTGACGTCTCTATATGAGTGAAAATTTTCTAACGGGACATAAAACAATAAATTTCCTTTTTTTCCATTTGCTGCGTCTTATGATTAACACGTACATGCATATGAGCTCACCGTAATACAATATTCAATTGTAAACTACATTTTGACTAGTTAATTGATTAAAGTTTCTTAACATTCACTGTAGAAAAATGTACTACAGATAAACAATTAACAAAAACACTTCAATAAATGAAAGTATTTGTTAGTGTAAATCAAGTTTCTATCACGTATCATCTACTAAGATAATTTAAGATATCAAAGTCAAAACAATGACCTAGTGACTACAATCTATCATGTTTATTTCTTTTTGACTATGTTATAACATTAGTTATATTTTGTACACTGTAACTATTACAAATCAATTTCTACAGATTATACCATATTGTATAAAACATATTTTTCTATTAGAATTCCACTGCACATTATTCATATAAATAATTGACTACAGTACCGTGAATCTAAGTAGTATTTTTTTACTCTAATAAACATTTGTTCTGTGGTATGGTTATAATAGTAATTCAAAGTATGTATTTTGATAGAAAGTTATAGTTTGCTGTGGTTAACATGGTGAGATTCCTCGAAACCTTGTTTATATAAAAATGTGTTTGCTGTCCTATCCACTGTTGTATTTAACATGCATTTATTAAATATAAAATTAATACCATTAAAAACTATAAAACATAAGCATTAAGTGTAAAATAATATACTAAGCTGAGAAATAGTAGAAGGAGACAAGAAACTCTAATACTACATCATGAAGGTGTGCATGTCCTGAACGTTGTTTTTTTTATCTCTTGGTGATTATGTGAAATGATTTAAGATTGATTGATTGATTGATTGATTGATTGTATGTTGTTGTTTTTTTTATCATTTGGTGATTATGTGAAATGATTTAAAATTGATTGATTGATTGTATGTTGTTATTTTTATCTCTTGGTGATTATGTGAAATGATTTAAGATTGATTGATTGATTGATTGATTTATTGTATGTTGTTTTTTTAATCTCTTGGTATTATGTGAAATGATTTAAGATTTATTGATTGATTGATTGTATGTTGTTTTTCGTCCCATTCGAGAATTTTTCTCTCATATAGAGACGTCACCGTATGCCGGTGCATGCATGAAGGGCTTCAAATTTTGACCTTTACTCAGGGATATTGAGTAGTGAGGGATCTTTATCGTGCCAACACCTGCCGTGACAAGTCGCCTCGGTTTTAAGGTCTCATCCGAAGGACCCACAACTCTCACTTCAAAGTGATGAGCGCATGGCGAAGGAACATTTTCTACCCAATTTTATCGACTTAGGTCAGTCGCTGCTGATTCGAATTCACGACCTCCCGATCACGGAGCGAGCGCTCTACCGACTGAGCTTCGTGAACGATTAAAAGTTTTAAGATATGTTTACTTCTGGTCATCAGCAATCAAAGTAAAATAGAAGAAAAACAACTTTATTGAATCTCTTGAATCTCTGTAGTAGAGATACCTTTTAGATGAGATAATAGGCAATTTTGGCTCTGTTTTATTTTTATTCATGTTTAGAATGATTATATATTTCCTTAATTTCTGTTAAGTGTACAAATAAAGAGAAATTCTTATTGAAAATGTAAAGATATTGCTTAAGTTAACATTAATTCAAAGTTCCTTACTACTTATTTTATCTTGGCCCCAGGATCAATTAAATACATAATATAATGCATTTATACATTGCTTTGTCTTTTGTAAAAATAACATTCATTATATTCTAAGATCTTATAAAAGAAAAATAAAGTAATTTGTTTAAAAAAACACAATGGAGATTTTTCAAAGTATACTAAAGAATTTTTCATTCAGTATATAACAACAGGCTAAATATGGTATTGGTTATTAACAATAATGTTTAATCGTACCCGACAAGGAAATAAAATTAGAAAACTCATTTATTCCATTTTTATTTCGGGAAAGAAAAATCTTAGTCTTTACATATCACCCTGTTCCCAGTTCCCTTGTATCCAAGTTAATTGTATTTTCAGGCACAGCTTTACGGATCATCGCTAGTTCAATATCTGCTGCGGATCGATTCCTTCATCGTAACCGAGTCTGTATGCTATGCATAGCTTTTTGTATCTTTGGGAAGTTCGTTTGAGGGCAAGAATTAACCCTTCTCACTCTCCTTGTCAATTTTGTGGTCATTCACAGGGAAAACGTTTCTCAGCCTTTCTACCACCATTTTGTCGAGGGAAGAAGGTAAGGCTTCTAAAACGATTTGTTTTTTTTTTAAACCTCTAAATCATTTTTTGTCCTCTTGCATGATTTGTAAAAGACTGTGGTTAAAAAAAACTATCTATGCTTAGCTTGATTTATCTTTTTTTCATTTGATGCTTAATTGGTGCAGACAACTTGTGCATTATAGTTTGAAAACATCAATTTGTTGACGCAATCTCATGCTGACTCATTTACGTTTACGAAGCTGTGCATATTGACTTCGGGAAAAATGCATGCAAGAAATAATCTTGAATGAATTTCATTTTGAGAAAAAAAAGCATTTAAAGTCAAAAAGGGGAATATGTGTTTATACAGATCGTCATCCTATGAAAACCCGACATTTCAAGTGAAAAAAATTGTAAACAAATCATTGAAGGTCATAAAAGCAGATAAACATCTTCATCGTTAAGAACATACTGAATGGGTTTAAGTAGCGGAAATGTTCAGATATATTATGATAAAATGATATTTACCTTGCTTTATTGTTTAATATCCCAAATTTTATACAAATCAGCAATGTGTATATACACTGTATATACTTTGCTGACTTGTATAAATCATAGGATATAACAAAAAAAACCATGTTTATGCATTTCTGTTTTTTTTTCACCAACGACTTTGTTTCATTTCCATATATGGTTTAAGCTTTTGACGATAATTTCAATTGCAGCTTAACTCACTTAACGACATGAAAAAAAGAAAATAAAATAAAAAAAGAATTTTTGAAACTGCTGTAATACTATGTAAAGCTTTTATTTATCGTGTAAATCCAACAACTTCTTTACAATGATTTTGTTATGTGTTTTGAGTCCTAGTTTTTGGTTAATTATTATGGTTAGAAATGACTTGATAAGGAATTTTTGTAGACCTGGTTATGACGTATCACTCGGTAGGCGCCAGAGGTAATGAGATGCTTTTTATCACACAGCGGAGGCAACAGATGGGAAAGCAATAGATGTTGCTAACTCTTTGCTATGCAACATTAGTTTTTGCAGGAATTAAATAGAAATGTTTCTTCGGAACTCTTGCGATCGTTGTACTTTGTTATTTTTAAAATGTTTTTTTTATTATTATTAATTTGATTGCCTTTCAATTATAGCTTTATTTTGTGCCTTTCCTCATTTTGAATATGTTGATCTAATATTATTTTTTTATTATTACTTACAGTTTGTTTATAATTGATTATTCTAAGTAAAAGTATATCATTATATATATATTTTTAAAATTGTAGTTAAGTCAATGGTATACATTTAGGGTTAAAGTAACTTGTACTATTGTGTAACATAATATATCTAAGATGAATTAACATTTGATACACTAAATAAACTCTTTAGGTATGAAACACCCTTAACAATGATTTCAATAATTTTGAATTATATTTTTGAAAGAGGTGCAATTTTTAAATGCACAGGAATTTTATACTTAGATTTGTTTTTAAAAAAATCCCTTTTCTGTTTTCCTTTTGTCTACGGAAAATCGAAGGTGTATTTTTGTAAATAACTTGAACCATATATAAACATGTACTACATCTACTAAAATTTTAGTTTTAAGTTGCAATTTTCTTTATTTATTTGGAATTTAAGTTTTGTTCCCTTCATGCCAATAATACTTTTTTTTTATATTTCTGTCTGTAGATACACGATTTAAAAAATTTAAATACATGTACATATTGCATAAAATTTTTAATCAGCCTACATACATCTTCGCTAGCCAAGGGTTTCTGATACGCTACTCTCCTCATGACGTATCAGAAAGCCTTGGCTAGCAAAGATGGCCTATACATTAATTTAAGTCATATTAAAATATGATACTTTAGAAATGAGATATATTGAAACAGATAACGTTGACAATATTAACAACAATATATGTAGTTAAGATACCTGGATAAATAAATCCATATTCAAATAGTAGTAAAAGATAATTCAAAACTTTTAAATATTTTTTTCATAGTTTATTGTTCTTGGTATTGCTAATGAAAAATGGGAGTCACAAGGGTATTTGAATTTTATGTAATGTTTAGATTGTATGCTCGTTTTCCTACCTACCGTAGTTCTCGTTTTAAAGAAAGCAAATTATTCTTTTTATCTTTTTTTGTGGAAGTTTTCATATTGCATGAACGGATAAAAAAAAATATGATTTGTCTCATACATGTACATGAAAAATTCATTTTAGAGAATTTTTCATGCCCGTGAAAAAATATAGTGTCAGATGACAAAATAAGAAAAAAAGAAAGATGGAGATACGTTAATAATCTCACATAATAATACAGTACAAACTATGTTATCCGACACCCATTCAATACTATTCAGTCATTTTCATAACCACTTTACTATTTTTTATGGTCTTTACACTTTTCAATGCGACACAATGTGTTTTATGACACAAAATGTGTGCCACAATTCATGTAGAATTAAACGGACTTCAGTATAAACAGAAATTTCAGTATATTTAATATTATTAAAAAATGAGAAGTTTAAATTAACTAGTTTTCATGAATTTAGTATATTGTACATGCATACTAGTATTTGTATCTAGAAACAATCTGCGTTATCTCCCTTGAACCTTAAGAATATTTTCCCTGTGCATATCATTAACTTTTTATATACCATTCAATACACAGAAAGGGATATTTTTACATTGACCCGGTGACTTGGGGACATATTAAGACTCAACCCGAGTACAAATCCGGGGAGGACGGGGTCTCGATGGCTTGTCGATTACGGAATAACAATAGAAATACGAAGTAATTCCCCAAGGAAGCTAACGTCCGCCAGAATAAACGACAAAAATAATTGGAAATGTTGGACTAAGAGAAAATAAAGCTGGCCACGTCTTTTCTATGTTTGGAACAGATGAACAAATGCACTGAGCCGTGTTTGATCGAACTAATCTCCCTCGGACAAATGTTTAATAGAATCACCGGGGTCTTTACAGGATTTTGCACCGGTGATGGGAACTTTTTTGTATAGTAGTATATATCTATCTATCTATTAAAAATGAGAAACCGCACAACACATTAAGTAAGGGCATTCCAAATCAAGTCTTCCTATACTCAAAATGATTAAATAATTCAGTCAAGAAAGGAAACTTTTGCTTTGCTTGAATATTTTTTTAACATAACAATGTTGTGGGTTGCTATCAAGCTTAGCTTTTCTGCATTTGAATTTAAGCAATAATTTATTGAATAAGTATTTTTCGACAAAAGTTTGGGAAGAGGATTCCATCTTTTAATTTAGTTTCTTTATAAAGATTTTTTTCAAATTAGGGGAAAAAAGAAACAAAAAAGAAAAAAAAATTACCATGTGATTAAATACACGATTACTACTTTGTTATGCATGCAAATAAGATACTTTGAATGTTATTTGACAGTGCTTTATCTGAACAGTTATTTATAAAGATGACCACCAAACAGTATACAAAAAAGGATATATCTGTTTGTAGATTTGAGAGATTGATTTTATTAATGCATCAAGAGGTTTATATCTTAATCAATATGGGAATTGACCTCGCAGAAGCAACATTCAAGGGCCCCTACAGGTATCAGAAGTTCACAAAAGGACAACGATTTTAGAGGATATTGTAACAGTCGAAGCAAGAAAGTATGGTGGATTAAAGAAAATGAATATTTTCCCACTGAAAAGACGTAATCGATCCATATTTTATTCATATGGAAAAAGGCAGCAGGAGAAAATAAGAAAAGGAGGTCCGTAGAAATAAATCTTATTATTGATATACAAAATTCCAGTTGCGACATGTGGCCGTGTCACAAGGCGGGGAGGGAGAAAGTGCGACCATTGGTTGGACCATAGGTTAAGTGGAGGGCTAAGGGAGAGGCTGGAAACACAGACGTCAGCCGAACTTCTTTACCAAACACGCACCTGCTTCTAAGCAACCCTCCAGTTGTTCTGGGGGTTTGCTTTGTATTGGCGCTGTTCCTCTGCTCTTGGGTCCAGAAATTTTATATGAGGATGATGCTGTGTGGGATGCTAATGAGATTAACTTTTTTTGTACAATTGATATCTTACGCCTGCAGAAATGGTAAGCAGGACACGGACCGATAACCAGGAGCCGGGAGAGAGTAACACGGGTATTGAGGAAGTGTATGGAGAACATCTGGATTAAGGAAATTATCTTTTATATTTACAATCTATGATTTCGTAATGATACAAATTTTATTTAATCAGAAATTTCCGTCTAGTTTAACAGTCAAGACACTTAAGTTTTTTTCACTGTGAGCAATTGTTTGAACTAGGTCTTATCACCACGGAAGTCATCGAATTTTGTCCTTTATAATAACGAAATAAAGAAAAAAAAAGAAAAGCAATAACTGAATAACTCTGGTTCTCACAAATGTTTTATCCAGGTGCAGAGGATCACTTATTGAACATGCTTCACAAAGAGGATGACAGGATTTTCTTTCAGTTTTATGGGACATGCCGTCTGTATGTAAATGAAGATGGCGGTTAACAAGCTGTTGCAGGAAAGTTATCGATAGATTAGTTTTCACGGAGGAAATTATTCATATGAGAAAATTTCATCTTTCGATATTTTAAGTCTTTTTTCTTTTCAAAATTACCGTAGTTGGTATTTTTCATAGTTTTTATTCAAAGAGCAGTAATTAATATATTTATATTTAAAAATATTTCATATAAAAATAATCTTTTCTTTCAGAGAAAAAAAAATGAAGAGCCCAAATGACATTCTTTTATGTTAAGAACATGGCAAAGAAAGCAACGTCACTTAAGTAATTTTAAGCAGAGAATAATATGTCTCCTCACCTTTTGATTGTTGCTCAGAAAGCCATTGCGTAATAATGTGGCTATCGAGCAACAATCAAAGATTGAAGGAGACTTGTTAACAGCAATGGCATTGACTACATGAAACAACCAAGAACTAAAAAGAACTACAAGCATAGAGACTCCAGAAGGGAAACAGTTATGAAAGGTAAAAGTTTTGAATTTTTTGAAAAGGGATAAATGGTTGAATCATGCTGCTTTTGAAATCATAATTTTTAGTTTTTGCAAAGAAACCAAAGTCATAATAAATATAATTATGCTTTCTCTTCCAAAAAAAAAATGAGACAGATACATTTGTAGACCCTTACAATTAAGGCCGATTTCATGTCACAGAATTCAATACCTATACCACATATGTAAAAGATAATTTTGGAAGGGAAAGGGTCCTTGATTTCAAGAAATTAATTCCAGATTTCCATTGCCAAACGAGATTATCGTGTTTCGCCGGATGGCATCGTATGGTCGTTATGACAACGCGGTTTATTGAGTGCGGGAAATTTTCAGCCTTACTGATTTTATAGAATACCTTATTAGATCGCTGCTTTTCTACCAAAAAGAGTTTATTTGAAAGACTTGGCAATGTCATGTAGAGATTTTCATTAGTGTTTGGGGTCTGACAGGTCATTAACTTAGCTAGACCATTAAGAACTTCATTGCCTTGTGTGAAAATTAGTTAATGTTTTGGTCTTCCACACTATGGGAGATTAAGCATGCTCTGCTGGTGTCAATGTGAAAAACGTGAATAGTATTTTTGCAATTAATTTGTAGAATTAGAACTTAATTACAGAGGTTAAGAAATTCTAATAAATCCTAAATAATAAATACGAATATATTCGTATACATGTAGATACAGTGTACATAAGTGATACTAATATTTTGAAACCTATTTAATCGGTGTGTTTTATTCAAATTCTTGTACAGTTCTAACATTAGGAACCTTTTTAGAAAGTTCAGTTGTTTTGATTGTTGTTTAATGAAGCCAGTTATTGAAACCAGTGGTGTCCAGTTTAGTATACTATATATACTTTCAAGTCACTTGACTCTGTGTAATGATAGAACAAAGAGCCTACATAAAGTGGACTGCGTGTTATCAGTCTAATGCCGTTCGAGGGTATTGGGCGTTATATTGAAACCAAATGAAGAACAAATCACAGCATTTTCTAAATATATAGTAAATCAAATCACAAGTTAGTGTGGTAAAGTTATCATGTTATCTTTTTTAAAACAATAATTTTAGTGTGAAACTTACCTTTATCACGAATTTTGTGAGCTGAAAGAGAATAGGAACTATCTGTTTCCTATCCCGATTTGAAAGAAAATTAATTACTTTTTTCCCAGAAATGTATATACTGTAAAATCACATATTTTCGTAAGGTCAAATTTACGTTTTATGAGGAAAGCCACTTGATTCATGGGGATTTGATTTCGTGGATGAATAATTGTTGAGTAGTTATGTATATAACATTAGTGGTGGATATAAATTTGTGGGTCCCTTTATTCCTCGAAAATATATAACGAAAGTTACACCCACACGAAAAATTGTGATTTCACAATTACTTTATATACGATGTCAATAGAGTGACTTGGAAAGATACAAGTATATACTTATATCTTATCGGACTTTGTCAGGACGAAATATGTTTTTCCTCCAATTTTTTGTTATAAATAAGTATTCACGCTGTTTAACATTGATACATAGAGGTTTTAATCAAAACAACAGATTAAAAAAATATTTACATTATGTAAAACGCATAAAGCATGTTTCATCAGAAATATTTGAGAAGATTAACATTAAATTAAACGATATTCAGGACGATATTTAATATTTAAAAAAAAGATAAATAAAATCCATGGAAATTACACGTAGTACTCAATCATTTACATTGCTAATAGATTGCATGGATGATTAAAACAATTTTTTACTCAGTACTCAATAAGAAAAAATATAAAATGAAGTGTGAATTTTAAAACTTAAAAAGTTTTGTTAAACTGTTATTAACATTCTAAAGCTCAGTTACGAGAATAAAATGTAATGAAGACAACAGACAATAAAATTTCACGATGTGTGTTTATATCATATCATTGTATGATGGTATAATTCTATCATTGTGAATTCAATAGTAAATTTAAAGGTTAAAAATTTATATTTATTAAAAGGTAACCGAGGTTTTAACTATCGATATTCCATAGGGGCTATCAACCTGTAATTGATTTTAGATACCAAATTAGAAAATAATCAACAATTGTTCAAAACCCTTTTTACATCTTTTTTTTTTTAATTTAAAGCATGGGGAATTTCAATTAAAAGGCATACATACCTTGGCAATGAATCAATATCACTGTATAGAATTTCTGCTTCATTCATTTCCACTGCAAGCTTTTGATTTTACAGAATTTCAATCAGAAAAATTAACATTCTACCGTAAATGAAATGAATTTCTCGTTGAAGTGGAATGACTATAGTTTTCGTTCTTCAGAGGCTAAGCTCTTTGAAATCTTGGATACATAAAAGACTTGCTGATGAAGGAAATATTCAGAGTTAGTGATTATGCATCACGAATATTTCACTTCCAGCTTTTAATCCTTCTTAAAGAAAGATCAATATTCTTAAGAAAAAAAATCAAAGACTCCATAGAAAATATTGAAATCTTATTGAGGTATACTATCATACCTACAGTATGTTATCATTCATTCGTAGGACAATATTTAGTTTTCAATTTGATTTAGAAAAAATGATGTTGTGTTAGCTCAAGGGGAATTTGTGATTAACAAGAATTTTGATGTGACACTTATTTCTGTACCGTATGTTCTCATATGTGAAAAGCTGCAACTATTTTTGTCAATTTTTTTTTTTCATTATTTATAATTTTGTTCCTGTATCGAAATGCGCCAGGAAGAGTAAAGTACGAGAGATTATTATCGTTGCATAAACGCATACATGATCATAACTGGATTGATCCTTAATTATTTCATTTATTGAATATATACATGTATATATTAACATGAAATTTCTTCTAAAATTCTTGTAATTGAATTAAAAGGTCTTTATCAATAATCACACCATTCTTAAACGAAATCGAATTCACCAAGAACTATAACTCCGACCGAGTTTACATCGTTATCAAAGCTAGGATCTACCAGTAGAAGAATATAAACAGAGTCAAGAGGTATCTTGCTAGTCGATAATAAAGACATGGAATTTTTTTTTAAAGATATCTAACCTGTAAAAATGTGTACTCAGAAGAACGTCCTTTCTCTATGTAAAGTTCCTGCTCCTAAATTTAAAACAAGTTGGTAACCTACATCATTGTAGGATAATTGATATTTAAATTTATGTGCTCATTTTTCTATTATGTAATAATCATCTTACATATTATAACGAATTGCCAAGTACGGTAGATTTTGGTTTTATGAATAAAATTCATTTCACCCTTTACTTGTATATCTGCAATATATATAATTACTGTGAGCATCATTACGTTATAAGTGTGTTTTACAGCAGGTATATATATATCAAAGTTTTGTAAATAGGTTACCTTAGAGATATCAATATCTTAACATTTTATTTTCCAAAAATCATTAAAATATTTAACATTTCGTAAGAAAAATTCACAATTGCAGCATTTTTGGCACTATTGATTATCAAAGAATGTATATATTAATGATTGTTTTGAATATTATTTTCTCTTTGATTTTTTTTCAAAAAATTAACATACATAATCAAGAGTTGCAAGAAAATGTAATTCGAGACAAGTACAAGTAGATTACCATGTTAATTACTCATTTGTACATGTATTTGTACACAGCGAAGTCTCTCCAAGCAGGTTTTAAGTTTTTGCATGGTGCATTTTTCCTTTTGAGTTATTCCTCTACATTCCCAAGATGAAATTTAAACTTTTTTCGTTCAAATATGTATGACAATAATATATATGATAATAACTTTAAAATATGAAATGGAAAAACAAAGAAATGAAACCATTTCAATAAAATATTCTTGACAAAAATATATGTTTTTAAACTATGACCAGTACGTATGACAAACAATGAAAGAATATTTAAGCAAACATGTACGCCGACCAACGAGGAATAACTCTTGCTCCACAAATATCGAAAAATATCAATACAGAGTCTTTGGTTTTCTTTTCTTTGAACAAGATCGCCGATATCTGTCGACTCGTAAAATGTGACAAGTTACTTGTTTCATCATTTTCAAATGCGATGTTAAAGTCAAAGGCAGAAGTTATTTTAAACTCAACAACGTTCGCTAAACTTTGAGTGTGTGACGCAATTGTCTTCTAGTTTCGAGGTATTTCAAAGTGTTAGACATGGTGTTTGATCTAAAGGCGTCCCAGTCTACACTCTGTTGTAGACGAGTCTGTAGATCGTCATCTGTTGGGTAGGGACAAAGCTAGAAAAAAGGAAATGAACAATAACAGTTGAACAACCTTAAAGATTATTACTGAATAAATATATTTTGTCCATTATTATTATTAAAGATTTCAGGAGTTTCTTTAGTTCTGACAAATAACAATAAACATTATTAATTGAAACAAACCGGTATACAACAAAAAGAAACATGTTACCTAAATTTCAAGCAAGAGTTATTTTTTTACTGCTATCATTTTATTACAGGAATATGACTTTCACTTCTTATTATCAGTTGTTATTTTATGGTGTGCATATTTGTTATTTTTATTGGAAGCGAAAGAGATGGATGTCACATTTACAACACATGTGTAAAACCGAACACGGGCCAAAATTTTATTATGTTATTTTTTTAAGTAATGCCATGGCTGCTGAGCAGTTCTTTTTTGTTTCATTCCAGTGCATGAAAAAGAAATACTGACCTCCTGTCTCATTTTAGAAAGAAGTTTTTCTGGTGCATGTTTGAGGTAAAACTGTTGGTCTATGAGTATGACGTCAGCACCGTTACTAACGATACTAAAGCTTGTCTTCTGTTCCAATATCAGGTCCGATAACCCCTTTATGATAAAAAGATCACTTAAGGGTTATTGACTTTTTTGCAAATAGTACAATGGTTTCATAGTTAAGAACAAGAAAGCAGTTTTAAGTAGAGAATATTAAACTTACGAAAACTTGGCCTTTTATTAATGTCTGTACTCGAACAAATTCTGGATTCAAATCTGCTAGGGTTAATTCATCTGGATCCTTAAAGATAATTAAATTCTATAAAAATAACTGTATAGAAAGATTATCTGAAATTTATTTAAAAGGTGTATAGGCACAGATTGAAATTTATTATCTAAGGCCAGCATTTTTTTATTTTTAGGTTTTCAAACCCGCCGCTCGAGTTTTTGAATTTTCAGAAAAAAAATAAAATCGAGAAAAACAGAATTTTTTCTTTCCGATGTCAAATTTGAGTCGGGATCGAGATTTCAAATTTACGAACTCGTACTTCCGGTTTCAAAAAATGCATGATGGCGGGTAACGAAGGTAGATTTGTCAAGTCCATAGCAGCACTAAACCTTGGTTTAATGTAAATATTTATCGATAGGAGTGCCATTCAAAACGTCTCACTCATTCAGGGAACAAATAAAGTGCTGACAACTTTGTTACACAATGACATGTTGGTGAGATAATGTATCCGTATTCAAAAGTATCTGTCATCTGTCTGTAAATTAATTTCCTCCCACAGGTTTAAAACTGCCCATGGTAGCTCTTGTCAGAGACATTGTTCAAGTTTCTGTTATAGCTTTCAGTCTTAGCATCATTCTTCAGAAAGGGGTCGCTTATGCATCAGATGTAATGAATAAAACAATGGGAGAGATTAAGTCCATTTGAGGAAGAAATAAACAATTATAATTTTGCCTAAAGAAACAAAATATTTCAAATATTTAAAAACAAGTATATACAAAATTACAAATATATACAGGCAGGTAGTATCTTTTGTGGCAGCCAGAAAAATTATTTTACACTTAATTGAAAAAAATTCCATCCTACTCCCCAATACTCCCTTTCTGTTTTAAGAAAGGAATTATTATTTTAGGTCTCAAGTATATTTAGAACAATTTCAACACATTCATCTAATACATATTAAAAAATTATATTTAATATGAAGATATATATATATATGTGTGTATATTGAAAGAGTTTAAAAAATCATCTTTTTTTTTTTAAATCTGTATTTTGTCCAACATCACAAGATTTATCATTTAAATCACTGGCCCCAGCTGGTAAACAATTAAGGGTTCTATTTTGCCCTTTGTAACCCTTATGTGTCCAGTGGCAAGGAACCTGTTAGGAGAGCATTAAAAAAGAAGCAAAAATTAAGATAGGAAAAGTCGATAATGTATCCAAAAAAAATAATTTTATTTTTTTTTTTTATTTCCTCCTCCTACGGGACTTTTTCATTCTGATGTTCGTAAACCTAAAAATAAAAAAAATGCTGGCCTAATGTATAATATCACGACTTAAATATTGTTATAGTTTACTATAGTTTTAATATTTTTCATAAATGCATAACAAGATTGTAACCTTTCCTAATTAAGTATTAAGAATAAAATTAAAATATGTGAAAATGCAAGAATGTGTCAATCAAGCCCGTCCAAAAATTTGAAGGTTCAATAACTTTAAGATAAAGTAATATTTTAATATATTTATGAGTGAAATTCTATTGCAATATATAAGTCGTGATATTATACAAAAAAATTGAGAAAATATTAACTTCAAATCCGTGTCTATGCGCCTTTAAGACTGATTTTGGTAATGCTTACCATTTGTAATCTTCCACATTATGCATTTTGTTTTCAACACACCGTGTACAATCCTAACTTATTGGCAATTGCTCTATATGTCAGGTACATTAGAAATTTTCTATAAATGTTGCGTTGTTTTTATGTGAATTCTTCTATTTCAGCTACACAACATTTCTTTTCTATTATGAAAAGTCAAAAAACCCTAAAGGCACTTCAGTACATTTATTTTCAAAAGTTCAATCAAAAATCATAAAAATTTAAAACTTTAAATCATTATGATTCCTTCTCTAAAAGGACAATAATCTACAATTAATATCTAATGGAGAAGATAAAAAAAATTCTTCAACTTTCATTAAAGTTTAATAAACTTACACATTTTAATTTTCAAAGAATCTTACCTTAACCACATTATCAAGGTCATCCTGAACAGTGCGAGTTTTCTCCTCGAATCCCATCATTTCCCGCTCCTTCTCCAATAAACTTTCTCTGCGATTTGCTGTAAAATATTTTGTATTAACCATATTTGAATCCATTTTAATTGATAGAAGTAAAATCAGTTTAACAATTGAATTCAAATTAACTGGAAGTATAATTTAAGAAAAAAAATGAGTTAAAAAAGAAAAAAAACACTTTCTCACATTGTCTTTCTTGTAATTTCTTTTTTGATGGAAGTGGTGCTAAAATATCAAAAGAAGTTTCTTCTCTTTGTAACCCAAACACAGGATGTCTTTCAGATTTATTCATATTAGAAAACAACGGATTGTCTTCCTCGTTTTCCTCTCCAGAAGCTTCAGATAATTTCGGCAAAAGTCTTCTCTGAATATTTTGAAAAGACGTTTTCTTTGAATTATTTTCTTTGATTTCTGGCAAACCATCAATAAGTGGTGTTGACGCCTCCGATTCCTCAAACTTTGGGTCCTCGCCTGGGTGGATAAATATTTTGTATTTTCCTGGATACTCTTCAAACTGATTATCTTCATCATCCACTGTGTTTCCTTTTAGGGGGATTTTCAATTCCGACAGGATATGACGTCTGAGCACGAGACGCTTGGCGTAGTTATCCCGCTTTTCTTTCTCCGTCACAAACTTGATCTCTTCTGTTTGATAAAATGGATCAATATATTAACAAAGGTCTCCAAAAGAAGACTTTTATCAATTATCATATATGTTCTTTTTTGTCGATTTCAAGTTTGAAAGGAGAGAAATATATGAAGTAGTAAACAGAAAACAGGTAGCTTACTTAATATAGAAATTTCTATTGTCATAAATAACTTACTCTTTTGTTTCCATTCAAATGGCATCACTCTTTTTAATCTTTTGAGTATACTTATGCTTCCCTAAATTAATAATAAACTATAACTTAAATCGTTGTATTCATCATCCCATTATATTATTGATATATGGAAGAAAAAAAATAATCTTTACAAGTATGCAATGAACTCATCAAGTTAGTGTGAGAAAATTTACCGATTTCACGATGACTATCCATTGTGACAAATTCGTTTCCTTGACGATTGTGGCACCGCGTCTGAAACAAAAGAATAAAAGTGTGATACCAATAACTGAAGAAAACAAATGCAGTCCTGATTTTGAGATTGTTTCTCTAATGTATTTATAAATAAGAAGTGACCAATTTATGGATATTTAACTTACTTAGTAAATAAAAGGAGGAATAAAAATTGCTGCAGCTTTTTAAAAAAATATGAAATAAATTTTCTTTTACCAAATCAATCATAAAATGGGTAAAGAAAGGGGAATTGCCTGTTACGTATTTGTACAAACACAATAAAACAGTTTTATGTACTAAATAAATTTAAGTGGTAACCATACTTAAAAAACAGGAAGTGTGTTTTATCTCCAGCATCCGGTAACAGATGTATTGGCCAGTTATGGAGGAATGGTAGATGTCTGAAATACAATATGATAGAATATGTAACCTAAGTATATCAATAGTACGGTTTGGTGTTTAAAGAAAAGGACAACCTTAATCACATAATTATTTTATTTTAGGAAACCTAGAATTAGGTGTTTATATATAACAAAGGAAATCCATTAATGAACAATTATTATGTATTTATTTTTTTAGCCAATGCTTGTCGCATTTTGAAGGCAAATGTTACCTTTAAAGTTTATAACGAAAGCAAACCACTTTGGTATAATTTTCTTAATACGTCAAGAATAAGGAAAAAGGAGTTTAAACACATTGAAAAATAACGTCTATAGAAGAAACATTATTAAAACCTTCTCTCATTTAAAACTATTGGACAAAAAGCAAACGTACTTGAATAAACTTCACCGTATCAAAATAAGTATTTTGATACCCCCCGATACTCAAAGGAAACTCTGTTAAATTGTACAACACTCTTATTTAAATATCTCCTGTATTTTTAGATCTCTTTGAAGGGTAATGTGGGTTAAATTTAATCCCCAGTGTCAACAGTGTACCTGAGGAATTTCTCCTGATCAGGATCCTGTATACTGCGGACCCCTCCTGCCATAAATATCCGCTGATAGTCCCTCCGACCAATGCTCATCAGTTCACAGGGCTCTTTTGTGATGATAGTACCCTGTCTTCTAATGTTAAGAGTCAGGGCAATTTCCTAGACATAAAAGGATATTGAAGATGATTTCTTTTTCATCAATTGTCATAGTTAAATTTTTGAAAATGAAATATCATATCGGTGAATGACGGTTATGTATAATTAAAAAGCAAGATTCTTTTAGAAATGGATACGGGATAGTTATATTTTCTTGAATTCTCTTAAGCGTTTAAAATCGGAGAGGAAAGAGTTCATTTTTTCCCTTAAATTCAATTAATCATATAATGTATATACATGTATGATTTTTCATGTTCATGTTAAGGTAGTCCGATCCTCAGGTTTATAGAATTAGCAGTTAAGTAATCAAAAATACTCATAAAAGTATCTTTAATCAACAAAGTAGAGTTATTTTATCCACAATTTTTCTTTAAAGTTAAAGATCAAAGTTAATCATATTTATAGGGAAAATTATAAAATCTCCAATATTTTTGCAGAAAAAGCGAATTGGCATATCAGCTATTCATTTTCTAATTGCAAATTGATCAACAAATATATTTTAGGCTAAAAAACGATAGGTATCCAGGCATTCAGAGAAATTGTCATGATTTTTATACTTATTTGGTATTTTTTGTCCTCCAATTCCGTAATGTGTTCTATAATACATAGTGAAAAAGGCTTCTGCTGTCATGGAAAGACACCACAAATCACTTCTCATTTCATATCATGCTAATAAGCATTGGTATCTCAGGTTGGATTCAAGAAATTCTTATTTCTCTAAAACTGTATTAATTTTTTCCCCTTTTACAAGGGTACTAATATCAACTTTTATAAGACCTTTTCTGAGACTTCGAATCTTATAAAGATGAATGAAATGAAAATTGTTGCATGAAAAAATTTCATTTTCAAGCTTAATTTTGATGCATTTCAAATTAAATGTTAATACTTGGAGTTATCCTTCCTGGCTGAGGATCGGATATCCTTAGATATACAAGTTTGACACAAGGTATATCATCAAAGAAACTAAATGACAGTATATAAGACTAAATACTTAAAAATGTTATAAAAATAAGGAAATATTTCAGCATTATAGTCGGGCCTAAAAGAAATTTCAGTTGGGGAACAACCCAGCATTTTCAGGTAGGGGGCATTACCTTGTCAAGCAAAAAAGGCGTTGGAAGGAATGCATGCATAAAGCATTTTTTACAAAAACCGCCAAACCAAGTAATTTATTTACACTAGAAAGGATTAGAAGAGATATTTTCTGAATTTATGGATAAATAAACTGCATATTGCATTCTAATTGAAGCTGGGACAACCTACACCAAAGTCCATTCCCTTTTCCAGATGTTTGATGGGACGGGCGTATGAATTTGGATCTTCCATAACCATGACAACAGCTGAAAAATTTAAGCTTTTATAAAATCTCAGAGGAAAGCTATTCATTCTTAAAATTTTTTTTAGTGTAATATCATTAACAATTTTAACATTATTTCAGGGTAGTTAAAATGTTAATGTTTCTCTCACTAAAATACATGTATGAACATTTCCAAAAAAACTTATAGCATGGAGAATTACCAAACGTTAATATTATATACGAATGTATTTGTAGATTTCCTTTTGCTTAAGATATTGAGGGAGTCAGGTATCTGCCTTACCAGCACCAGAGAGCATGAAATAATACGAAGAACCCGGATGTCCTTGTCTTACAACAATTCGCTTGGCTTCAAACCTGTGTAAACAACAAAAGTTAAAAATATACGATAAAGAGTGAATAATTAACATGGATGGAAGAACGTAATAACAAGCAAAATGAACACAGATTTGTCATAAATCTTGTAAAATCTCACCTCTCATACTGTCCTACTTCAACAATCATTTTTTGCATTCTGTTCGGATATGCAGCAAAAGCTTCAATGTTGCGTAGTGTCAGAAGGGCCTAAAAAATCCATTTTACTTTGCATTCTTACATATGATTGTCTCTTATTTGACAAATGAAGGAACCATTTCTTGGTTTGTGATTTAAGGTTTGCCTTGCACATAACACAACTTAATTTTTTTCTCAAAATACATGTAGTCCAAAGTTTTGAATTGTGTCAGGTGTCTTTTAATGGAATACCGATAACATTTTTTTAAAATTTACCGAGTAGAGCTCTTGTTCAGTTCGCTGTGAGGGGGGTTTTGATAAAATTCTTTTGGTCTCTTCTGGTACTCGAATCTATCAAAAAAAATCAAGTCTGTCAATATATGTATTAACTAAAACGAAGATCATCTGAAATGTAATTTAAAGAGAGCACTGATAGTGATACTTGTAAAATCCTTCAGCAGAAATAAGTTACAAGGACTGATTTTCAACTTTTGTTTAAAAATTGACACTTGTATTAAGAATAGCAGATGATATAATCCTTGAACGTTTAAAAATTAAATTAATTTCTGTACTTCAGCAATTCCATTACCTATGGCCTACTTACAGACTTTTTGGCTTTGTATTGTGACTTGTCAAACATGAGATCTGGTTGGTTATCATAATCATGGAAGGTAAGTCCCTTGATGTAAGGGGAGATGTCATCGTCATCCTCTCGAAACCTAACATATAAATTCTAAGCATTAAAAATGTTTAGTTCCATTCATGTTTTTCTCAGTTGTTTTCATCAAGAAAATTTTGCAATTCGAATAATCTCAAGTAGCCGTTATGCACATATTCAATTAAAAACAAAGAAGTAAAAAAAATCAGTCGTCTTTTCAAGGGTGTTCAAAATACATGTTTGTCACCTCGTGTTTTGTTAAATCGTGTTGAATAATTGAACATTTGCTTTAAAACATTACAGTATACTTTCTTTTGTACAATCTTAGTTACATGCTACAGTTTTATAAACAGGGTATTTTATTATAGACACATGATCACACCCTGGTATTTCCAGGAACTCATGAGTACACATGTTATGTATGCCCTATTTACAAATTTGTACTGATTATAGGTTCTTTTTTAAATTGATCACTGTTCGATATCTTCATTTTCATTAGAGTTTAAACACTTCATATATTTTTTAGCATAGCTTATTTTTTATAAGACACAAATATCAAATACAAATATGTCTTATTATTGCAATTCATGCATTTGATGATGTAAAGAAGATTATTACACTGAATGGAAATACATATCTAATCATGTTAGAAAATTTATATAAATGTTAGTAGGCAAACTTCATAAATGCTTAAAAAACACTTTCAAGTAAAAGTATTATTTCAAAGATTGTAGTAATAATAATTGACATTTTTATTTCAAGCCTGTTTGATACATTATTCTAAAAAAACACATATTTAATAATTTCCATAAAATTTGAGATATAAACTCTCATTGTACAAAAATAATTTGCTATACCTACCTTAAACTGTGAGTTTTGGCCAAGCGAGAACAGAGAATAGCAAGTCTACCAGCAAATCGAAACAAGCAATAAAGTTTTCTCTGAAATAATCAAAATTAAGCATCTATAATTCTTACCTAAAGTTATGTAGCCGATACCACTTTAGAGTTATATACACAGTCCTAGCAATTTTCTTAAATGAAATTTTTCTCCTGAACGCCTCCCTTTCTCGATAACTATGGCTATGGAAAAGTTTTGGATATGTATGCCTTTTTTCGATTCTAGACTTTTTTGAAAGTAGCCTCCTAAACGTTGTTGCAGCAACTTTGACTGTCGCCGCGGATTGTATATGCTTTCTATCAGGTGAAGTACCACGTGACAAGTTTGCAGCAGACGACTGAGAACGCGACATTTCGCGCTCTTCTGTTACACTCTCTAAAGCCAGAAAATAACTATTTGTCGAAAGTGTTGGCAATTTTCTACGTCCTGTTCGTAAATCCCGTTTTTGCTTGTCAATTAATTCCTTTTTATATTTGTCATATATCTCTTTTTCTTTTCTTTCTTTAGAGCTATCCAAACTCAATCTTCGTTTAATGTCAGCATACTCCGCGTAATATGAGTGCCGCCTGTTGAAACTTCTTGAAGAGTCCACTGACGAGAACATTTTATTGTGTTCCATATTCTAATATAAATCTGATTACTTTTTATTGTCGTTTAGACATACATAAAACACATGGTTTGTTTAATCAGCACAAGGAAATGTCCAATATATATCTCTTTCTTCTTTGACAACTTAAAACGTTTACAGTATATATTAGAAAGGTAAATCCCTTAAAATGAAGCAGCCCCCTATGTATTACACGATATAAAACAACGGACCTCCTATAATCTTTGACAGGTGAAAAAATAAAATAGAACCTAGATTTTCACCGTATAGAAAGGGTCCTCATTACATTTTGTGTGTTCATAAGAAAATGATACTTTGAACAAACCTTGATGGCTTGTGTCGATACCATAGAAATCAATCTTGTGTATTGTTCTAAATGGCATGCTCTTATGTTCTTTTTCAAGGCTCCAAAGAGAGCTTTACAAAAGCATTAAAGGGAAAATCGGCACCAGACGTCAACGAAATTGTCAGAATACACACAGTAATGAGATAATTTTGACGTGTGCGATTCAAAAGGGTTTTGAATTTTCGATCTAATGAGAGTCTTTATTAACTGTGAATTGGCTTATTGTGTGTACAAATACACTTGTCTTGAAAAAGGTTATGTATTTTTTCTGTTCTTCTACTACTTACAAATTCAGAATATTAAAGGTAATTATGTATATGTTTAAATAGCCTTCAGATAACAGAAAATTGCAAATTAATGATAACATTAGCAATATTAATCATACCATGTATTTAAAAAGTCATTAAAACTACAGTTTAGTATCGAATACATACTTTATCTGCCAGGATAAGAAATTTAAAAGAAAGAAGCAACTTATTTTAAAAGTCATATAATTTGCCATCAATAATAAAAATTTTCTTGGAGCAGCACGAATATTGTACGAATTTATTGAATATCTTAAGCTTAATTAAATGTTCCAAAATAGCAATTAAAGAGAGCAGGACCTGAATGTATATTTTAGGTGCATAAAAAAGTGCCTTTTCTCTCTGAATTGATATAGGACTATTTGTACATTTCCTATCGAAAGTAATATTTAATCAATTAATATTAAAAAAAAATAAACTACTAGTATTTGTGAGGTTAAATCTTCATATAAAACTTTGAAAATAAAAACAAAAGTTCTTATCAAAATTAAAAATAAAACAAACAAATTTTAGTCATCAGCTAAATACTGAGTATCTATTTGTCAGAAAATCAAATTGATATACGATCGTATCTTTATGAAACAATTAGAAAACTTTTTACATCAGCATCACAAATATGCTTACTTTTTTTCATTGTTTCTTTGAAGTTTTTGTGGATTTTGTTATATGTTCTCTTTTAGATATATGCAAAAATTTATTATAAAATTTAAACTAATTTAAAAGAAAATTAAACCATGAGTATTGCCAGTCGTTTTTAATCAGGCATGACATCCAAGTAAATTCGCAAGAAATACAAACTTGATTTTTTAAAACATGTTTCTGAATTTGGCAGTTGTTAGTAAATAAATTAAGATTTTGTGGAGTAGAAAATCTTGGCATTACGAACCCGGAGATTTTATCTGTATTATTACGTTTAGGCTGTCAACAAGGAAATTACTCTTGGCTAAAAGACATGGACCAGTTTATTTATTATGATACCGCCCATGAAAGGTTTTCTTTAGTTTTACAGGATGGACATCACTTGAAGAATATATTTAAAATGTTATGTTACAGTTATTCTGTTTCATTACAACTAGGAAGGGAAATGAAAATATAATTTAATTATTGACCTTATATCATCTTCAGTTTCAATGATACATATAACTGCAAAATAGAAGCTGAGAAAGCTGATAACTATCCATATTAATTAGTGTTATCAAACCACCAACAAACTATCTATTCTATTGATAAAGGGCCCAAACTGACGATTTCTCACGTTTGACAAACAGGGAGAACAAATATCGTCGTTAAATAACCCACACAACAAGTGTTACGTCAAGACTTCGACAGTCGCGTTCAAAATCAATGTCCGGGATGCCATGATAAATCCAATTAGTCAAAATAAAATTTTAAACAGAAGAAAGAGTGTAGATATGATGTCTTTAAATATTATTAACATCTGATTCACAATTGACCAACTCATATAATGTGTTAATATCGTTATTGCATATACATTGTAAATCATACTTGAGGCTTCCATGTCACTTGAAACTTTAAAAAACTAATTCATATGAAAAATAAGATTCTAAATGAGACAGATTAAGGGTAATTTTATGTTGGAAATGTTTCATTATACTATATTTTTGTTAAATATTTGTTAAAGAATATGTGAATAACTGGTGTGCATGGAATGCCACAAATAACATTGTTATTTTTTAATTTTAATTTTGTCTAAAATTTAACAATTCACAAAAATGTTTTTATGTGATGCGGCGCATTTCAATCTCTAGTGATAAGTTTATACTTGTATGTGATGGTCATTTATTTGAAAATATCAAATTTGTAACAAAAAATCATCAGTACTTCAAAAATGATGTCACCGAGCATGTCAAAATTAAGGTATGTCACTCGTCAGCTTTTTAGAAAAGTTCACGCAGATGCCCTTGCTTCAAAACTATTTATCAAAATTCAATTTTTATAACATATCTAAATTCAACAATGTAAATGTTTTGACATTCAACGGAAAAACTTCTCAAAAAGCTACAAAGAAGCAAGATTCATGAGGGACTATTTCTTGTGGTGGAAGGATATTTAGCAGATAATTTTGCAAATCTGCACATTTATTAAAGAACTTTATTCGGTATATTGCATATATTTGCCCCCCCACAAAAGTCAAATTTTGAAAACTTCCTGAAATGTGCTGATTTCAATAAATTGTATGAGAAATATAAATTAACAGAACGTTTATTCACAATTGTTCTTTTTATGACGTCACAAACTAGTCCGATTTTATATCCTTTTACAGAAAGAGGACAAAATGGACAAAATTTCAACAATTTTAGCTTTAAAATTTATAGAGCGCAAGTTTGTTCAGGAACAATACTTACATATTTCATTGATATTATCATTCTACACATTATATCAAAATATTGAGCCTGAACACACATGCGCTCGGTGACTTTTACTCAGTACAAAATAAGACGAAAATAGTCCCATCCACATAATCTGCAGTAAATCGGTTTTGTTATTATAATATTTTTGAAAGATCATAAATATTCATGAATAATTATATCAGTTATATTCTTAGATAAATATAAAAATGTGCAAAACAATAAATGCAAATTACTTTTTAATAAATTTTTACAAGCACTTTAATTCTATATAATAAAAACCAAGAATACATCTAAAATAACAACACAAACATTTTTTTTTACAATTTGACAGGCTGACAGTCGACAGGCTGACATACTGACATTCTAACAGGTCGACAGGTTGACAGGTCGACAGGTAGACGGCTTTGTTATAATTCAATGTATATTTATTTGTTTTACAATTTGACAGGTCGACAGGTTGACAGGTTGTCAGGTTGACAGGTCGACAGGTTGACAGGTCGACAGGCTGACAGGTCGACAGGTAGACAGCTTTTTTTTTTATATAATTTATTGTATATTTATTTAGTTATATCACAACAAGTATCATCTTAGGAGAAGGGTTCACTCATATCATAAGATACATGTACATTGTATGCCTAGAAGTGTAATTTTTATTCTCTTTTCATATGTGCAATGTCTGATTACAGTTAGATGTATACATCTCTATTTGACAATCCAAACCTATGACGACATGTTGACAGGTCAACAGAATTACATATTTAAATAAACATGTCTACCTGTCTACCTGTCGACCTGTCAACCTGTCGACCTGTCAACCCGTCGACCTGTCAACCTGTCGACCCGTAGACCTGTCAACCTGTCGACTCGTCGACCTGTGTACCTGTCGACCTGTCGACCCGTAGACCTGTCAACCTGTCTACCTGTCGACCTGTCAACCTGTCGACTCGTCGACCTGTCTACCTGTCGACCCGTAGACCTGTCAACCTGTCGACTCGTCGACCTGTCTACCTGTCGACCTGTTAAGCAGACATAGTATAATTTTCATGAACAGATGATCTTTTAAATTAATTTTGTACATTTATTATCCATTTGATATATAATGCAATGAATTGGTTGCATTGGTAACTAATTCACCAACAATGGCACTAAATATTCATTAATATTTACATTTAATTCATATGCAAAATATGCTAATTTATCTTGTTTTGTACATTTATGAATATAAATGAATATGCAAAAATAGATATTCTTACGAGAAAAAAATGGAACTATTTTCGTCTTATAATGTACTTGATTGATAAAATATGTACATTTTTCTGTAGAATTCATAAAAACCTGAAATTTACGTCATGTTTGTGACGTCATTTCGTACATATGACGTCATTAGTTATGAAAATATTCAGTGCGTTGAAGTCAGCATATACCCCCCTGTTTAAGAACATAATTGAATATTTCTCCATCAAAGTTTGGTTTGGGGGGCAAATATCGGTTATTACCGAATAAAGTTCTTTAATATCTTGGAACTTAAACCTCACATACTTTTGCTCGGAGAATATTTTCCGTTATGATATTGCTAGGAATTTTTAATATAGGACTTAATTTATATTTTTAGAACATGTTTTACACCTTCCTTCAACAAACTTTGCCACAAAATGAAGATATGTCCAATAAATCTCTACAAAATTTATACCTTTTTTTTCCTGAAAATCACATATTTGATCAAAATTTTAAAATTAACATCACTGATACCAAATTTTTCTTTCATTATTTTAAAGTACTTGATACTTGTGACTGATCAGCACTTAAGTCGTAAAAAGCTTGATTTAAGAAAAGGTTTTATTGCCTATTTAGTTTTTGAATACCCCCAAATATGTAACTTTTTAGTGCAAAAAGGTCACACAATAATTTACGCGCATTAATTTGCAAGATTTGTTAAATGATGAATATTATTCAAACTATTATACGTAGAATAGAATTATATTTATCGCCATGGTTACATCTGATAAAATATGATAAAGGTTAAAGTAATTTATCAAATAGTTAAAGTTTTAGTGCAAAAAGGTCAACTAAATTGTACCGTAGATCAGTAAGATATGCACACTGACCCCCTGTTTTCTCTGCGATTTTGAGACACACTATATGATTACTTATCCAAAATATACTTCTCAATAAATCCTTGATTTAACAAATTTCACGAGTGACATACCTTAAGCAATTTTAATAGTTTACGTAGTACTGTACTTCTTGTCATATCTTCTGGTATGCAAAATCATGGACTTTAATTCTTAAAACATGTAATTCAAATACTTATATCACATTTGATTAAAATTAGTTTTTAGTATATAATATTATACAATTGTGAACTCTTTTGGTGTTGTATATAATTTATTATTTCAAAGAAAAGATTGATAAAATATAGATTAAGACTCCTACATCAAAAAGATTTCTGAATTCTTTAACCTTATGATCGAAATTCTATATGTTTCATATGTCATATGGAGGGCAAGCCAATGTAGGGGAATATTAAGCTGAGTTTTGAAGGCTATGAAATCTTTGAAATCTATGATCATAGTTATTCCATTCTATGATACTTATCGTGTTGAAAGAGATATAAGCACGGCACGACTGTCTATATGCAGAAATGGTGATGAAAATCCCACTTAGTCTATATAAAAATTTACCTTGAGGTACGTTCTATTCATGTGCAGATTCTATTTTATAATTTTTTTTTCCTGATCCCTCTATAGTGGGGCAATTGAGATAACCATTACATACATTCATCATGTATATGACATTAAGATAACAAGTCATTACTAATGTCTGCTTATCCGTACTCAGACACAGTTTTAAAATTTCAGTTTAAATCGTTGAATACTTCAAGACAAATAACATATTATTTTAAATAAGACATCGCTGTCCAATGGTCTCTGTGTCTTGTTTGTAAAGGATCAAGGAAGATTTTGACAGGATTTTAGTGTCAAGAAAAACAACACAAACCAATGGATCGATTACATCTGGTCATCGATTGGACAATTTCTTTGAAAGATTCAAAATAACAAATATAATGTAGGTCGATCAAAGTTACATAAGATTCAGGCCAGAAATTTAAAAATAGCAATGAAATTAAAATATTGTTTGAGACGTAAGGATTTAGTTTTTTTTTCCCTTTTTTTTAAAATCCGGAGAAATTATCAAGAAAACTCCATGGCAATTTGTACAGCATGTCAGTATTTAAATGAGGATATTTCGTCTTTAATTTAAGGCGCCCCTTTAGCGCAGTGGTGGGTGCATTTGCTCAAGAATCGTGAAGAGGGTTCAGATCTGATTGCGGGACGTTAAGACTGGTTCTGTGAATGAGACCGTATGAATTGAGATCCCGATATATATAGCTGCAGTTGCGAAAAAGATCCCTCATTGCCAAAAGGGCCTTAAGACTAGTATAGGTCTGAAATATGCAGCCCTTCAACGAAAAGTGTTTGTCTCTCAACATGTTTGAAAATATATCGAACCGGATGCTAAACAAACAACATTTTTAATTGAGATAAATGGTATACAAGTTCCTTACAAAGGCTTCTTAATCATGCGAATATCGATCGCAGTTTTAGAGTACTGTGAAATCAAAATATCTTGCTGATCTTTTGGTAATGGTACTTTCCACTTTAGTCTGACTGATCGGGGATAAAACAACGGATATTTGTAATCATGGTTATGAAAGAACACTCGAACACACCACTGCGCACACACAAATCCTTGCAATGGGTACATACTTTATTATTCGAGTTCGGTTATTTTTCCTTAAGGTAATGACGGATGTAACCGGTCAACAGAAGATGCTGACTTCTCAGATCTGATCGTCCCTCTGAAATTTCCAGGGGTCTGGTTTTGATATCATATTTACAAAACTGTTTAGTTTATTGATTTTTTTTTTCAATGATTGTTTATTATCTTCACCTTTTTCCATAACTTTTTTTTGTGCATGTATCTCAAAAGCATTTGGCAAGTATAGCACAACTTGTATGACGTTTAAGCGTTGAAGTTAAATTAAATTTTCTATTAATTTAGCAAACGTTCACATCGTTCACATGAGGGCTCATCCTAGAACTGTGGTTTTATAGACTGATTACAACATACTTTGCAGGAATCAGGCCGATCGCGAGAAAAAAAAAGGGAATTTGAAATGGTCATCGAAGAGCTTTCGATCACACCACTGTGCACACAAAAATTTGCAATGGATATGAAACTTTATTAGAAATAGCAGTATTTACTTTCGTGTCTTTTATATCTCAGAATAATAAAATGAAATCAATCTGAAATGATAAAAAAAAATCAATCTTAGCAAAAAATCAGGATTTTAAGATAATTTCTTCAGTACATACAATGATAAAAATTGAACGGAAATAAAAAGTGCATCTATATAAGTAGATACTTTTATTAGTTTAAAAAGTATTTTATTCATAATATACAAAAAAGTATACAATGAACATGAATTGAACAGCAAACCAACGGCTTATATTAGTTCTTTCCATTTGAGATCAAGGTACAAATAACATATCTAAGTTATTAGAAAGACATATTTATTAACTAATATCAAAAGAATTAAACAGTACATATAATTGGAGGAAGATTGAGGGACAACAGTACTTTTATGTCGTTTTAATTATCATAAATAAACTGTTACAAATAATTAAGAAATAATGTAAGTACTTTTCATATATATATTTATTATTATCAATGTTACTGAGAAATTGTGTATTCTAAGTTATCAAAAAGAATTACACTGGATGCAAAGAAGGCAAATCCATGGAGTATTTAAATGTGTCACTAATGCTTTTTAAAAGATAAATAAAGAATAAGAAATGAAATAGTATCATGTAAGTAAATAAGAACCTTGATTTGAACTTGGCGTCGCTTATATCATTATTTGGTAAATTGAAGATCGCAATTTTTCATTGATAGTAGTTTTAATAATTCGAAGAAAATCATGTTAGTATCGAAATACAAATTTGTTGATTATCATTATCAAATTATGACAGGTTTTTTTTAATCATGGTAAATTCTAGTGCGATTACCGCTGCTTTTAAACTTAATATCAGAATTAAATAATTACTTTAATTACAATGAAATTCTACTGACTCACCTTTTTGATTTCGTGTTTAAGTTTGAATGGATTGATGATTTTCTTTTTGTCCTTGCTTTCTCCAAATGCTCTAGAAATAACGGTTCCTAATGAAACCGTCGACCTTATCTTAGACCAACGTTCCATCTGCCCCTCATCTGCCTCTTTTTCGTCCACAATCTTACTCCAAAACTTCTTTGAGATATTGAAAGATGTGCTGAACTTTCGCAGAATCCTTCGTTTTCTTGCTATAGCATCTTCACTACCTGGTCTCAATGTGGGTAAACGAGGAAGACTTTCAGCTGAAGACACTTTTAGAAATTTTCCAATGTCGCCTTCGGACGGGTATCGCAGCTGGTTTTTGACCCTAACATGGGGGTGACTTTTGCTTCTCTTATCTTTTCTATGATCTCCAGATCGTTGTCTGTTGTGATTATGACTTAGACTACTCAAAACCTCTAAATTTCTTGTTCTCACGTCTTTATCTCCAATATGCTGTTTGTGCACCATTGTGCAAAAACCACTGTCGCATGTAAATGTTTCACTTATGAAATGGAAAAGATTTATGAATCTTTTTTCCCATTTAATACTTACATTCAAACAATCCCCGCAGGCCACTGCTTGAAAATCGAATCCATTAAGTTTAATTAAGCTGCCTTTGAATAACTGTTTCTATTGACCAATTATAACCTGAATCCATATAAAAATATACATGGCCATCCTCAGCCTTCCTTCACCCAGTTCATGTCAATAATTACATTTCTTTAAAAATCACTGAATTGTGTATTTGGAACTTTTCAAACTAATCCCCTCTCGTTTGTTTAAACACTTGGAGACTTAGCTTAAATGTAACGGTTTCAACTGTATGTTTGAACAACCGTAACTTCGCAGTTTTACGGAAGCACCAAATTAGATGTTAGTTAAATGACACGAGGTCGTTGTCTTTGGTAAGATCTCTCGAACTATGCGCACTGCAACAAGTTCTACATCTTTCTCTCCCTTCTGAAGGGCCGGGTGTCTTTGGCATGAACGACATTATCAGTTTATTTAATGTATCAAATTCTTTGAAGAAAGCCTGACTTAAAGAAGATTTTCCGTAAACCCTTGTCAATATTAAAACATGTGATTATTGCTCAGTAGGACTTCTCCTCTGGGTGAAAGATAATGTTTTCTTCCCAAAGGTTTGGTTTGACGACAATATCAAAATGGTCCAAAATCTTGTCATATAATAATGCTTTACAAACAAACAAGCAAAGCTAACCAGCATTTTGATATAAAAGACGATGGCATTGATTAGATCCCATTATATGAAAGTTTGAAAATATCTCGATACACGCTTTTATTCAATTAATTTATCATGATAAATGGCTTCATAAGGTATTTTTTACGACGAAGAATTTTTCTTCACGATATCATTTGTATTTACATTAAATATATAGTGATCAAGCTCAAACGGTCATGGAAACAATAGAAATTGTGTACAGAGCAAACAAAGACCTCTTAAAGGCAGAGATTTTTTACCGGGTGGTAAATTCCAGGTGAGGGAGGGGCTTATTTTGTACAGGTGTGAATGCCTTGGGGGCTAGCAGTCTACCTGTGGTCATCTGTCTCATAATTCCTATACACAGGAAGTGATTTAATACACAGTGAAATACCCAGGTGTCAAACCTTACCTGTGTTGGTGATTTTGAGATAATTTTAAAATAAATAGTAAAAGCTTGTTGTTGTTTTTTCAATTGTATATTGATTTATTTTTGTCTGTTTGAAAACAACCCTACCCATTTAAAAAGATTATTATGATATCATACAAGAAATTCAAATATAAAAACAAAGATTGTTTTAGACGTTAATGCAAAGCCATGTATCAATAAGGAAAAAACAACTCCTGTAACAACCAAATTAGACTAAAATAATTCATTTATTTCCGGGATCCCGTCTATGAATTAAATGAAAAGAGGGCTGTACGTGTTAAGTAAATCTCACTAAAAAAATATCGAGGTTTAACCGTTTATCCTAACCTTAATAAAGCTTTGTCACCATGAAACGTGCTAAAAAGAATATGAATGTAAATTCTTATTTAATTAAAACAGGAAATTTAAATATAATAAGTGAACCATGACTAGAAACGTTATTTTTTATTTTGATTACTTTACACAGTGCTTCTCTGAACTTTAAGTTTACCATTTAGCATACAGTATTAAAATTAATATTGAAATTTCATTTGAAAAAAAAATAATGTACCAAATTTTTTTTTAATGCATATTATATTATAATCTTTTCAAATACTAAAGGTTATTCATATATTATGAATCTAAAAATATTCATGGTAATACAGTTTCTGTATACTATGTTCTGATCAGTAAACATCAAAAGATCATAAGTTAATTAGAAGGTCACCACGAGTCCTAAATAAGATGTTCAGGATATACACAGAGACCAGTAGGTAAATGTCAATCAAGTTCCAGCATCCAATGATGGACCTTCATGCACTTGATTGACAGGGCTACCCAGACCAGGTATTTTTGAAGGCGGTGCTTAAAATCTCTGCCTTTAAAGCATTAGAGGTGGGTTTAGGTGCCATAAAGGAGTAAGAATCTCCTGCTTACAGGTCATATCCACCGTATGCTTTTTGTCAAGATCGCATAAAACAAATATCTATAGATATTTTTTTGAAAATAATATCCTCACAATTTAGTAAATTAAACGATCAGACTGAGTCTGTATTCAAATTAAAGATAGATTTTATTTGCTGAAAAAGTCATTGTATCGATCATAAAACTTAAGAAATATATATAAATCTAAAATGATACAGGTTATTTCATTTAGTTGTAATAATGAAATGTTTATACATTATCATAATGAAATATGATGATAAGTTCTATTTCTTTTGAAATGTTCATTGTTATACGAGGGCTTTTCAAGAAATTATGTCCTCGGTGTTCGGAGAGACACAAAAAACTCAACTTTTCAATGATTTTGTCTTTATACATCCCTTGAAGACTCTCCTTTACTTGAAACACATGTCTGTAATGTTTTTATTCAGTTTCTAATTGCTTTTTCAACAACATTTTAAGTGTGTCCTTCGTATACTGGAATATGGCAAACCCTCTGCTTTCCTGGCCTGGACTTGTTTCTTTTTTCTACTCATTTTTTCAAGTTGGAAAAAGAAACAAGTCTAGGAATAAAAGATCTGGTGAATATTGTTGGTATGAGACAACAAAAACTTTGTTAATCACAAAAACCCTCAACTATCCATGACGTCTGTGTTGGAGCGTTGTTGTGAAGAAAATTAATTTTGGAGATTCCTGATACTAGCTAGTTTTCGATCCTCTTATAAAACTTTTGATTTTTTAAAAGTTTAAAAGATCACTTCTTAATTAGTTGAAAATGGTAGTAGAAATATTTCCTTGAGTTCTGACAATGCTTTGCTCATCCTATACCTTAGCTTTCTTGGTCAAGTGCATCTTGTTGTGAAAAAACCTCTGGACTGGTTTACTCAAAACACAAAAAATATTAACTAAAATGTGCAGATAAAAAATATCGTTGAAAGAAAATGATAATTAAAGGGGCTTGGGGATTGTGACCATTTTCAGACTATTCTGACCTTCTTTAAAGGAAAAGTTCGTTAGAGAGATATGCAAAATGATCAAATTTTAACTAAAATGTATGATTTTTTTCTTTGACAATTGATAGTTGACAGCTTAAGATATCATATCTAAAAAAAAAATAGCCTCCTTCAAATCGTTTTAAAAAAATTAAGAAATAATGCAAGACATTGAAGGGGAGTTCAATTCTCAATTAATGTATCAATTTATCTCTATTATCCTCGATTAGATTTATATGCAAATAACAATAATTTTATTTAAACTGTACATATACAGATCCGCGCACTTTTAAAGCTCACATGGTGTTTTGCACAAAATAAGGTCACATTCTTCTTGTAGCAAAAGTAACATTATCGAACATCAGTATGACGACAGAGCCCCTAGTTGTATTACATATATAATGTCAAGGGTAAATGTCCTTAAAAATTAATATCTTAAGTTTCAAAAGGGGCTGTTTTAGGGGGAATTTATCAGTAAATTGTACGGTGTAAAAAAAAACTATTTGAATCTACCATAGGTTTACAAATTGAAAAGAAAGAAACTTTCTTTGTTACATTTAGTCGAATTTTTTAGATTAGATTTTTGAAGGGGAGTATTTTTCTATATACTTTGCTTATTTACCATTCTCGTTTTGGTTTTCTCGGAATGTTTAAATAATGTACCGGCGAAAATGGACAATACTGCAGAAAGAAACCATACCAAGAGGTAGGACAATGAAGTATTTTTATCTTTTCAAAAAATAAGTTCTTTCTATTGAAAGGAAAATTCTTATACATTTGCGGTTTGAAACTTTAAAATTTTGCATTGGGATGGATCGTTCATTTTTTTAGATTTTAGAAAGTTGTTATGAAAAAATGTCAGCTTTTTAACATAGAGAGCAGTCGAACAGATTAAAAATACTGTTATCATCCTGCGTTAAAGAGTCAGAAGAACAGAAGAATACAATTGACGGGAAGTGTAATGTGCCTATGACTACTTCTTTGCAAAAATAAACTGTATTCAAAAGAACGGATAAACACGATGGCTCTTTTTGGAAAGAAACAATAAAAATCATTTGGGTAAAGTTGCAATTTTATCAACTAAGAGTATATACAAGTTCTACCAGTTATGATGTGTGAAATTATGTTTTTATAAGTGAAATAAAATTAGAATAATGTAAGAGCAACCCAGTCCTGGGTTTATTACCTGTTAGAATTTCAGACAAAGGTATATAAGTATATTTTTTTTAACTTTAAAAAGTATTTGGTTTGATATTCTTAAACGGTGTCGTTTTCACTCATTTGTAAAAACAAAGGGTTACCATGTGTATAGAATGTTGTTTTATTCAAGCTTGATCATTACGAAACATCATCATCTGTAACTCATAAGTTACATACTAGTATACACATGTACTAGTATATCACTGTCTTCAACGATTAAGAAAATTATGATAATTATCTTAAGTTTTCAGTTTTGGGGTGCTTTTATGAGTTCATTAGATATCTGCACTTAAAAAGGCACAATAGGATGATACTTGTATGAATTTTCATTAAGTTGCAATTGATATATGATTATACTTTTAAAAAAGAAGTTTATCTATGTACTTATATGATGAAAATTAACATTAGAATTCTTTACATTATCTGAATGAAATGTTGGATTACACTTATAAATGTTTCAATATTTTTTATATCAGAGGTTTAGATTATAAACCAATGCATATCTATTCCAACCAAACTATGATGATAGCATACAGTAATCGAGTTCAAAAGTCCAGTCAATCAATATGAATTGGCAACATAGTCAGACGCGGATCCAGGAATTGAAGTTAGAGGGGGCGCCAAAAGTAGGTAAGGGGTCTGGGGGCCACCTTGAGGCCTCCAGTGGGTCCAGGGCAAAGCCCTGGTGGGGGCGGACTTTTTATTAGTAATAAATATATAGAAAGCTATTTATATTAAGGGTATAACAAATATTTATAGTGTTTTCTATCCAGCATTAGCTTCTCATAGACATTCAGTCCTTCTTCCATCTTAAAATGATGGTCCCGATTTTGAGTATTATATCCTTTAATAGTTACCAATATAATAATACCCGGTAAATAAGAGAATCCATTTCTTTACTGTAACAAACATTTTTAGGTTACCTTGCTTCTCTCAGATGTATCCCTGTCTGTTAGACTCCTACTTGTAGACCCAACGTCCACCTCCAGAGACAAATCCAAGCTACTTCCCTCTTCATCTCCATTTGCTTCTGTGGAGCTACTTTGACTTGTGCTGCTTTGTCCTTGAGATTCTTGGACACCACTCTGTCTATCCGGTGTATCCACTGGTGCAGCTTGTGGTCTACCATTGGTCAATCGCGAACCCTCTCTGACCTCTGACCTTTCCTCACCCTGTTCTTGGACTACAGATCTACCTTGCGAAGTATGGACAGCAGGCATATCATAGTATCTCACTTCCTTCTGAGAGAAATCTGGAGAGGAAATACTCTGCATGTACATCTCAGGTGTTGGTGCTGGTCCGTACATTTGCTCAAACCTTCGATCAAAATCATCCAAGAAATTATCATTTCCTGTGAGAGCTGCAATCATGGCATTCTTTCTCTCATGGAACTTCGCCATGGCTGCTTTTACCATGCCAATAACTTGATTCCGTACAAATGCAGGGTTTATATCCTTACAGTAGTAATCAATGCCACGCATCATAGTCAGGCCTGTTGGAATAGAATATTCCCCAGTTTTGGGGTCGGCTGTTAAAACTGGCCTGATACAGTACATCTTTTGATTTTTGGTAACCCTTGAGCAGTGTCCAGTTGGTGTTGTCGGATCAAGTCTCGTTTTTCCAATGCCTTCACTGGTGAAAAATTGCAGCTTTTTGTCTGAACAGTAATTCCTGGTAAGAAAGGGTAAGATGAACATTGCTCTCTCACATACATCGTGAACATTATCATCGTGGGCTGGTGGGAACTCTTCACTATCATGAGGCTCAATTTTTACATCTCTCCCATTTTCTACTGTATCTACAATCCTTTGAAACCAGATTCTGAATTCCTCAAATTTTGAAAAATCCTCTCTGGCCGATACAAAAACAAAGTGAACCAGCTGAAACGGCTCTACAAGTTCTTGTGTAGCATTGCTCGGGTATCGTGGATCATTTCTGTAGACTTCAGCATCACTTATTCTGTTGGGTCCACTGTATTTGTGGTTTGATGGTGTAGGATGCAATCTCTGGTAAAGAACTTGAGCATCTGTTTCTAAGTCTCTTGGAGTACTGGTACCGGTAGCCATGATTTTGTTGTAACTATAGGAAAGAAAATAAAAATATTTCAAGCAGTTGCCACTACCGGTTATAAATATAATCATATATCAAGTACCTTAAGGTAATACACAAATATACTGTATATGGACACTATATTTACAATACACACGTGAGAAATTGTCAACGATTTTTATTTTAGATTAATGAAAATAAGGAATTTGACAAGACAAGTAAAGACGTCAATCACCGTCTCACAATTGCTTTCCTTTTCAACCCCCAAAAAAAGTCGCTATCTAGGAGAATAATAATTATCTACATACTCCGTAATTAATAGTTATTTTGTTGATATTTTGATTCAACTGCTTTTTCTTCAACCTCAAGCTTAATTTGTCTGTGGCGGCATTTCGTTAAATTATCAAATGAGTTAATGTAATTATAACCCAGACCTTCAAAAGTTGTATACCCCCAAGCAATCAAAGCTATTAATTATATAAACTGTGAAAACTAATCAAAACAATTTGATCCACTACAACCATGTATTAGATCAAGTCTAGCAGTACCTAAAATTGGGGAAATGTGTAAGTTTATACATTTATAATTTATAAAACAATCATTTTATATGCATATTTACTATGTAGATTTTTATTTTTTTCGTGCGAGTAACCGAATAGCAGTTTTACTAACCGATACTCGCATCGTTCGACGGTTACCCAGTTAACCGGGTACTCGTTGCCAACACTACTTTTGGCCCATGTTAAAGATGATGAAATATTTACAATGTTTAAACTTCAGAGAACTTTGAAGATGCATAATTAAATTGAAGAAAACTGTGCTTATATATTTGACCCTGTAGGAGCTACCTGGTGTGTTTGCCAAATGTTTTTCCTCAACTTAAATTTGCATCATGATTATAGCTTGTTTAAACATTCGGCAAATGAGTGACCATCTGTGTTTTTAGAGAGGATGTGTTTTATTTTCATCACAGCTATTGATTCTATTATTCATTAACACTAGTGTGAAATTGAATAGTACCTAGTAACAGATTTGGTCCCATGTGGTGGCAAATAGAAAAAAATTAAAGTTGTTGAGAAACATACTGCATGCATGAGCATAAAGTTCCTTTGATTGGTATTAAACGTAACCTAATTTCTAACAACTACATTGACGTAACTGACTTCACAAAACATTTTACTTATGCATTTATTCTCTGTAATGAGGATAATCACTGTAAGCAATTAATGCTTTATTCTAATAGCAAAAGAAGCTGGAAGCTTTGCTACAAAGGCAAATTCCTCTTTAATATATAAAAAGTTTTTAAATTTTTTTTTTAACGAAAATACAAAGCTGTTGTTTGATTGAGGAATTGTATCACTTGCTTCTTCTAGTATTGCTTACTTAATATGGGTATCATCAGAATTATAATGTTTTCCCTTTAAAGCATTATCCACAAAAAATTCATAAACAGGCCATTTGAGATGTGTATTGCAGATTTGATGCATTATTGTATAAAACCAGGTCATGTTGAAGTAAACCTTCCAAACACTGTCTTTCAAACTTCTGTCAAATACAGCGTCTGAAATATCAATATCAGTTACTGTCCAATCAATAGGGAAAATCAATCAGAAAAATATTTGCTTTTGTAATCTAGGCTCTAATTGGTGTAATTAATTCTCAATATGGCACAGGAATACCGGGCTATTTCCGAGAGAAAGTCAACATTTTCTAGGGCTTACCTTCTAAGTCACTTCTATATTCATTGGACCATGTATGGGGCCTTGTTATGTCATACTAATACCAGGAATAAAGGGCAAGGTTGCCATAGTAAAATTTTTACAATGATTCAAACTTCAAAGTTAATGTCCATAATTGGTACCAGATTATGCTGATAGTAATATGACTAACTGGTGTCTATTAATATGTTTAACTGTTGAAGAGATTAATATCCAATAGTAGTTTAATGCAGAACATTATAAAGATACCATATAATACATCTCAGATTGCTAGATGAAATGAAATAGACACCCAAAATTGTGTAATGGAGGGGTCATTATGACGAATGCAGCAAAATCAATTGATTTTTTTCCCGACTATTTTTGGACTTCTTTCAAAAAAGCAGGTGGAATTCAAATAGACATTATGCCTCTTCCATGCCTGGTTTGTTTACTCAGCTTGCAATCTGAATAAATCCAAATAAATCCATAACAGTGGGATGATTAACAAAGAAAGAAATCAACTTTACAAACAGCCAAATTAACGGCCTCCGGAGTTTGTCCATAATTAAAATACCCTTAGTACTGGTCACTTAGTCAGCATCATTACACGAGACTCGATATTATGGATTTCAG
>PRKT01000127.1:460616-509492 GCA_003671525.1 Saccostrea glomerata
ACTTTTCATGTATCATTTAGTCAAACGCTCAGCTGCCTCCATAAACCCCTACTCGCGAAATGGCGGAGTTGACAGAGACAGCCGCCATCTTGGGTCCGCTTCAGATTTTCAAATATTAATATCTAGAGTTCTGATTAACCAATATCCAAACAACTTATATAGTAAGCATCGATCAAAGGGTCTCTATTATCATTCCAAAAATAAATAAAAAATGTTGAAAAACAAAAAAGTTAGAAAATACGATTTTTTCAATTCGCTTCTCCTAACGACAGGAAGAACCGACGACGAACAAAGTGTTGCGTCCTGGATGGTATATATCACGATCTATAATCCCTGAAAGTTTCATGCTGATATCTTTTACCGATTTTGAGTTTAATCGCGGACAAAATGTCATTTTAATTTCAGGAAATTGTCCGTAACTTGGCACCGGAAGTAAGTTTCCAAATTTTCTCTCGGATATACAAAATTCATGTTACGACACATCTTTTCTGAAAATTTCACGTCATTCCATCCAGTAGTCTTCGAGAAATCGCGTGCACAAAATTAGAAAGTCAAAAAAATAATAAAAAGAATAATAATAATAATAATAATAATAATAAGAAACAGTAGAATCACTATAAGGTCTTCCGTGAAGACGGAAGACCTTAATAATAAGAAACAGTACAATAACTATAAGGTCTTCCGTGAAGACGGAAGACCTTAATAATCAATGACCCTGCATGAGTACAATTACCCCCATCTCATAAAATTTTATGTTCCTTATCACAAATACATCACTCAGAAATTCAATATCCATCAACGAAAAATGTGAATATTCATAAAAATAAGGCCAGAGTATTGCTCGGCATTCATTTCAAATGTTCAATAATAATAATTTTTTCGGTACGATGAATCAATGAGTTATAGGAATGAAGGTGTATAATGATTGTTCAGGACCTGCCCTATCTAAGAATCGGCCATCATTGAACCCAACGTTAATCAGACAGGACCATCAGATCTCTTTGTCTTCTACATCCAGATAATCCGGGATAATTGAGTTAATCTCTACAAATAATTCACCGCTTGATTTATGGGTGGATGCTGGATTTTCAGTGAAACTGATCATAGATAAATTTTTATTGCTCTTGTTCTGGATTGTCACCTGCATAGCTAGTCTTGTATCCCTTTAAAATGAAGACAACTATGGCCGTAAAAGCATGGTTAATACTAATATGGCAAAATTCAGATGCCTTTTAAAAACTGTCTCTTATGATTTCAATTTCTAATATGTAAAACGGGATATATCTGATCTCTTTCAAATAATGTATAATATCCAATATTTTGTGTGGCATAGTATTCTGAAAATTCGATCTCTTTTGAGTTAAAATTCCATTCTCTTTAATTTCCTTTTTCTCTTATCTAGGTCAATTAACCTTTGAGCTCCTTCATTTCACATATCTTATATGCTGCAGTTAAATACGTTTTGTTTTAGAAATTCAAAACTTGAAGCTTTGACAAAAAACAAATTCTATCCTAATTCTATCCTCTGAAAAGATTACTCGTTTAGATCTATCCCATAAAACATTTCTTTCACAGCCAAAAGCAAAAGTCTGGTTGTATTGACCACGATGTTGCGAGTATGTAGATTCTCTTGCGTATTCATGATTAGGCAAAAATTACCACCATTGCTGTCAACGAATGGGTTTTTTGGCTCAGGAGTTTTCAGGAAATCTTGTAACTAAATTAACACAATCACGAGAACCCTTATCTATGTATCATCGATAGAAATCTGCTATTGATCCAACTCCATAAAAAACACTATATCTCTCTATCTCCCAGAACAATTTGCTTTTTTTAAACTGACTGATGTCATTGCTGGATAAAGCTTGAGATGGAACCTCTGATCTAAGGATTAATTCATGTAAAAAGTTCAGAAATCGTAAAAAGAATGGGTAATTTTCTAATCATGTAGTTGATAACATAAAGGTTTTGTGTAACTCTATTTCTCACAATATACCATGTGATGATGAAGTTGGGACACTATTTCACATTCATCCCTTTAATAATTTATATCATTATAAATCTCAGTCTTACAGTAACTGCATGTGAATAAATATACTGAAAATTCTAAATACTTAGCTTTCATAAATCAGGAATATTGAAATATTTTGGCCATTATCAACTTATTTTAAATGATTGATACTTAAAATAAACAAAAAGGGGAAATACTCTAAAGTGCCCCCTACTTGTTAGCTTCCCATATCAAAAAATAATACAGAAAAGTATATTTTTTATATATTTTTAATACATTCATTTTTATTTGTACTTTCTTAAAATAATACAGAAAAAATATATTATTTTCCTATCACAAAAAAATCAGTAAATCATTTTTGTAATAAAATTTGACTTTGATATTATACAGTGTATTATTTTCGTATTTTTTTGAACTTAGATTATTTTCTGTGTATTATTTTTGTATTTTTCAGGACTTAGTTTATTCCAAATGTATTTTTTCTGTATCAAATTTGAACTTAGTAATTTTTACAGAAAAGTCTATGAAGTTAAACTGTATCATTTCTGTATTAAATTTGGACTTAATGATTTTACAGACAGTTTGTCTGTATTATTTTTATATCAAATTTAGACTTAGTAATTTTACAGAGTTTGTCTGTATAATTTTTATATTAAATTTGGACTTCGTAAATTTATAGAAAAGACCTTACAGTTAGACTGTATTATTTTTATATTAAATTTGGACTTTGTAATTTTACAGAAAGATGGTCAGTATTTTTTGTATCAAATTTGATTTTAGTACATTTACAGAAAATTCCATACAGTTGGTCTGTATTTCTTTTTGTTATTGTTGTGGAGGAAGGGGGGGGTGATAAATTTAGACATATTTTCTATTTACATTTGTCTTTATGAACTTTATAAATTTTAGAGAAATTCCTTGCAAAATGTCTGCTGCTTTTTTATACGTAGTTTATAGCATACCCGGTATAATTAATTCCTAGTAATCAGTGTGCTAGATTGCACCTCTCTCAGTATTTTTTTTTAGCTAGTTTATAAATTTGTGAAGAACACATTCAACTTTTCTTTTCTTTTCACTAAAATAATTCATCTTTTGTTTTCCTTTTTTGGGGGTGGGTGGGGGTGGGGTGTTAATGTATATTTGGTTGTTGAGTGTTGAATTGAAATTAAGGTAATGCAAATTTGAATTTGTCAATTCCTCCCAAATATTAGCTTGTTATATTGTATAACTTATTAATACAATCATTTCAAAAATTTTATATTGGAATGTGTAACTTTCTTTACATAGAACTACATGCCTTATATTCATATTCAGCAAAATTACTTTTAACTTCTTCTGAGATCAGTTTTAAACTGCTTAATGTGCTTGTAAATTAATCCTAGTATTGTTCTCTTTCTTTCCAAACATTACAGAAATACAGTGATGGAACCAGAGAGGAAAACACTCAAAAACATTGATTGAACTAAAATTCTGCCTCCTTTTGGTCATCAAAATTTGTTGCATAAAGCAGCCCATTTTGAACAAACGTTAGAACATTTTCTGGTAGTTTAGAGGGTTGTTGAGAAATACTATATCCTTGTTGAAGGAGATTCGACATAGTTCTCCATCATAATGGAGTACCGAGAAACTTAGGCCAATTATTGATCGTGTATAGAGGATGAGGACCAAACTGGCATATATAGCCCCGTTATACTCTCCAGTTCTTTACTTAATGCTCGTCACTATAAAACACTCAAATAAAGCACTCAGCAAATCTGGGACCATTTTTCAAATCATTCCTCCCTCAACTACTAGAAGGGGTAAGAGGGGAAATAGATTATCAAGGAATATCTAACACAGAAAAATATCTCTTTTGACTCTGGAAATTAATGTGCTTTTAATTGTGTAACCTTGGAACTTATTTGATTCCTAAGCTACATTATTTACAAGAGGGTGAAATATTTTGGAAATAAAGCTAATGATATGTATCTACTTTATTTTGGATTTTAGATGCGTAGAAGCTCTTGGAATCGGCAAGCACTAAAGTACCCCTTGATGCTGTTTGAAAGGAACATGTTATTACATTAGCATCTCAGGGTAACAAAACATTCAAACCACTGCTGGGAGTAGGTTAAAATTACAAAGAGAGAGCCTGCAAGACAAACGAGTCTAACATAAAATGTACAGATTTCTGTGAGCAGACGGATTTGTCAACATTTCTTCAGCAGAGAAAAGCATTTTGAATGCTTTCCAAGGAATGGAATTTCTGGACAAATTATCTAATATTTCTCAATGAATAAAAAAATTGCCATCGGTCTGCAGCAGTGAAAAGCCTGTTCAACTTAAATGCTTTCCAAGGAATGGAATTTCTGGACAAATTATCTAATATTTCTCAATGAATAAAAAATTTGCCATCCGTCTGCTCATTTTTCCATTTCCGTAAGGATTGATTTGATTGATTCAGAACTGGATAAAACAATGCATGTGCTTCTGGAAGTGACTCAATCTGAATTATTTTACTGTTGCTAATCATTGTCTTCCAATTAGCTTCCTGTTCTGGAATTCATTATGCCTTAATTAACAAAAATGAATCTGCACAATGTGTATGTGACTGATAGAAAGATTCGTATTCAATGGAACACTTCAACATGAGGTTTAAAGAGGCGACATGCTGAAAGTGGGAATAGACCTGTCTGTTCAACTTTTCAGTTTTCTTGTCATGAATTTTTTGTTTTCACACATTGTTACCTTCGAAAGCGATGCAACAAGGGACAGAGATTCAAACTGGGCATCTGGATTATGTCCGGAAAATTGTACGTGTAAAATGATGGATTACCCAAAATACAGGAGCTATTTCAACAAGACTGTAGTATGTATTGGAGCAGACTTTGTCAATAATGTATTTCCAGAAAATGTTCCAATAGATGTTCAAATCTTGGATCTATCTCACTGCCACTTAGTGCGACTCAGCTTGAAATTACCATTGAAAAATTTGAGATTTTTGGATATTTCGTTCAATAATTTAAAAACGCTCGACAGACAGATTCACAAGCTAACAGCCCTCCGACAACTTATCATTCAGAATAATAGCATATCATATCTACAGAACGGTGCATTCAGTGGTATGATGTTCTTAGAAGTACTCGATCTTTCAAACAATCAGCTGTACTCCATTGAGCCCCATACCTTTGGTGGATTGAATTATCTGAAAAAACTCCACCTTCAGGGAAATCGCCTGCGTTATTTGTCTCCTCAGTGGTTTATCAGCATGCCAAGTCTCGGCTGGCTTTTTCTGTCTAACAATTTAATTGGCCGCCTTAAAGCTAATGTGTTTGAAACGCTTTCTGGCCTCTTTACAATGAAGCTTGATGAAAACAGGATTTCGCACATCGATTCTGGCGCGTTTAATGGACTAACACACCTGCGAATTTTGGATCTGACAGAAAACCAACTTCAGACCATTCCAACCCAGGAACTCCATGATCTTCCATTGCTACAGTACCTTTACTTTGACAAGAACCCCATTTTACGTATTCCATATCATGCCTTTCATTCTGTGAATCTGACAATGTTGACAATGAGCTACATGCCTGAACTTAAAGTCATTGAAAAAGAATCATTTTCAAATCTTAAACATTTAGTGACTCTACAACTTCACGATAATAGTGAACTTGTTTATATAGATCCTCAAACTTTCATCAATTGTTCACGACTGAAAAACTTGTATCTCCATAACAACAAGTTGGGAAGTGTCTCTTCTATCTTGAAAGACAGCCTTCTAGCATTAAAAACACTACACCTTTACAACAATGAACTAGTGTGTGACTGTAATGCAATGTGGATTAAACAAGAAAATCTCAAGGAAAGAGCAAATAGGACCTATAGATCTGTACTATTTGGGGACTCCATGCTTAAGTGTAGTGCGCCACCAAATAAGAAGGGCAAACTGCTGCGAGATTTGCCTTTATCGGATCTCAATTTCACTTGTGCGCCCATTTTAATTCCTCTTTTTAAAAACCAATACAATCTCAGCATAGGAGAAGAGCTCCATCTGGAATGTTACACCATGGGGTTACCTTTTCCCCAAATAAGTTGGCGATTACCCAACAAAACAATTCTCCGCAAAGAAAATTTACAATCAGGTCGATATAAAATTCATAATAATTCGACATTTATTCTGAAATATTTATATGAAACAGATACAGGAGCTTATTCCTGTCAAGCTCAGAGTCCATCCGGCTTTGACGTGAGATCGACATATGTAACTGTCAACAATAAACCTGTCCGGATTTCTCCAGAATTCGTGGCTGGAAACTTCATAACAATATCATGGAACGGAACTCGCAATCAATGGTCCATGACAGGTTACGAGATCCATTACAGACAGTCGGACAGACCTGACAAATTTCAAATCATTCCATTAGATAGAAGACTAAGACAGTTCCGTTACACCTTTACAAATCTGACCCCTTTAACGACCTATATGTTCTGTATTGTGTATGTGTTTGAAACAGAACTGTATACAGTTCACTGCACAAATATAACCACCAATGATCTCGATTTCAACGAGATGGGCATAACGCACATAAATTCTAAAATGGTGATCGGTGTTGTGACGTCAGTCTTCATGTTGTTGGTTCTGGGATGTTGTGTTCTTGTGATACGTCGCGTCGGTAAGAGGAAAGACTATCTGGAACCCCTGTACAGTAACGACACAGAGAGTCTTATGGAGGTATCATTTATTATATTTGAATGAGTTCAAACTCTGTCATCTTTCAGCTGAGGATATAGATTTACAGACTTTTCCCAATACTTTATTTCATTAATTTTATGCTAAATAAAGCACTTAAGAAGGAATCTAATTTTTCAAAAATCATTTTGGGGACATTAAAGATCCATGTTTTTAACCCCTCTGAGAGGCAAAGATCTAAGTTTTTGTACCTGCATTCCTAGGTGTGAACTTATTTTAAAATGTTCCCCTTCACACTATCAGATCAATACACCCTGCCTGATACTGTGCAACACAGATGGGCTATTACGTGCACTCATTGTTTTAACTTCTAGCGCGGGGCTGAGATTATGTTGTGTGCCGTTAAATTGATTCCTATATGAACATTATCTCTGCTAGCAACACGAGAATTCCTCCTCACAAAACCGCAATGTTTCCTCAATTCATATTTACAGATGCACTGAGTTTTTCGGCTCTTTGAATTGTGCATTTTTTTGGTGAAGTGTGATGCTTTGCAGGTGCCTTGTAACAGATTAAAGTTTACAGGATCGATTGAACAAAAGAATAAACCATGTGGAAAATGAGGACAATTTTCATAGGTAAGAAAAAGGAAATTGAACTTGGAAAATTCTTGATTAAACCTTTTTTATTTAATTTATTAATCTTAATTGGTTTTGATATGATCATCTTCTGATTAAAAGTGTTTGCAAGTAAAATAAATTCATTTTTTAATTATCAATAATATGTTTGTGTTCAAACAATAAATAAAGAAAATGAATTTCAGGATTTTTATCAAACACGGCCACCTGTTTTCTTATCAATATGATTGACAGTATACTGTATGATAGGTGCAAGATAGATTGGACTAAAAAATAAATCCATTGTAAAACAAACTTATGTTTTAATGATATAATCACAAAGTCAAATTTTAAAAGAATGTGTTAGTAAATCCTGCTAAATTTCTGCATATAATATTTTAATATACACTTTTAAAAAAAATTTAATATGCTATATATATCTAAACAAATAAAAAAATTGCTTTTGGCTAGTGTTGGCAAATCGGACGATTTTCAGTAACCGGTTACTCGCTTCATCTTCCGATCGAGTACCCGGTTACTCGGATGATTTTTCGTAAAAGTATCCACATCTTTTATTTATTTTATGCTTTACTTATCGGCAGTAGTAATACACAAATATACTGGAAGAGATTAATATCCAATAGTAGTTTAATGCAGAACATTATAAAGATACCATATAATACATCTCAGATTGCTAGATGAAATGAAATAGACACCCAAAATTGTGTAATGGAGGGGTCATTATGACGAATGCAGCAAAATCAATTGATTTTTTTCCCGACTATTTTTGGACTTCTTTCAAAAAAGCAGGTGGAATTCAAATAGACATTATGCCTCTTCCATGCCTGGTTTGTTTACTCAGCTTGCAATCTGAATAAATCCAAATAAATCCATAACAGTGGGATGATTAACAAAGAAAGAAATCAACTTTACAAACAGCCAAATTAACGGCCTCCGGAGTTTGTCCATAATTAAAATACCCTTAGTACTGGTCACTTAGTCAGCATCATTACACGAGACTCGATATTATGGATTTCAGGTTAGCAAATGCACAAATTCCAGCCAGAATCATTCGGACAAAAGAAATTAATTGGAGATCTGTCCACTAGCTACCTTAAAGCTAAATAACTCTGTTAGTCACAGGATTTCCTAGAGCAGATAAATTGATTTTCATACTAGTAATTAATGAAGAAGGGAGTTTATTTATATCTTTTCCTGTTGGAGGAACAGATTTAAAGAAGGCTTGCACAGCGACCAAAATCTACATACAGTTCTGAGCTTTTGAAATAAAAATTAATGATATGCCAAAATCATAATGCTCAAGTCTGATGCAAGTCTAGACAGTTAGAAATTATTCTTTATAAACCAAGGAAAATTTAAAGAACTAAAAAAAATTTATAACACATATACCAACCAGAATTGGTTGGCCATACATAATCTACGCTAGTATTTTAATTCTGTATAAACATGATAAACTGTAGGCTAGCTGAATATGTGGTGTACAACATTTTTAACAATTTATTGTACCTGGAAAGAATTCCACAAAATTTCTTAACACATTTTCAGATTCTTAATTAACAAGTACAATCATTATGCAAATCCAACCAATCTATTGGGATTCATATTCATTAAATTCTTTCTATAAAAGGAAACTTAAAATTTCTGAATCAAGATTCCTAGTGGTGAATTGATGCAAAATTTGTCAGATGTTTCATGATGAAACATTTGAATCTATCATTAGAGTATTTCTGATCTTTAAAGTCCCCCCCCCCCCCCCGTCAGTGTGCTAGATTGCACCTCTCTCAGTATTTTTTTTTAGCTAGTTTATAAATTTGTGAAGAACACATTCAACTTTTCTTTTCTTTTCACTAAAATAATTCATCTTTTGTTTTCCTTTTTTGGGGGTGGGTGGGGGTGGGGTGTTAATGTATATTTGGTTGTTGAGTGTTGAATTGAAATTAAGGTAATGCAAATTTGAATTTGTCAATTCCTCCCAAATATTAGCTTGTTATATTGTATAACTTATTAATACAATCATTTCAAAAATTTTATATTGGAATGTGTAACTTTCTTTACATAGAACTACATGCCTTATATTCATATTCAGCAAAATTACTTTTAACTTCTTCTGAGATCAGTTTTAAACTGCTTAATGTGCTTGTAAATTAATCCTAGTATTGTTCTCTTTCTTTCCAAACATTACAGAAATACAGTGATGGAACCAGAGAGGAAAACACTCAAAAACATTGATTGAACTAAAATTCTGCCTCCTTTTGGTCATCAAAATTTGTTGCATAAAGCAGCCCATTTTGAACAAACGTTAGAACATTTTCTGGTAGTTTAGAAGGTTGTTGAGAAATACTATATCCTTGTTGAAGGAGATTCGACATAGTTCTCCATCATAATGGAGTACCGAGAAACTTAGGCCAATTATTGATCGTGTATAGAGGATGAGGACCAAACTGGCATATATAGCCCCGTTATACTCTCCAGTTCTTTACTTAATGCTCGTCACTATAAAACACTCAAATAAAGCACTCAGCAAATCTGGGACCATTTTTCAAATCATTCCTCCCTCAACTACTAGAAGGGGTAAGAGGGGAAATAGATTATCAAGGAATATCTAACACAGAAAAATATCTCTTTTGACTCTGGAAATTAATGTGCTTTTAATTGTGTAACCTTGGAACTTATTTGATTCCTAAGCTACATTATTTACAAGAGGGTGAAATATTTTGGAAATAAAGCTAATGATATGTATCTACTTTATTTTGGATTTTAGATGCGTAGAAGCTCTTGGAATCGGCAAGCACTAAAGTACCCCTTGATGCTGTTTGAAAGGAACATGTTATTACATTAGCATCTCAGGGTAACAAAACATTCAAACCACTGCTGGGAGTAGGTTAAAATTACAAAGAGAGAGCCTGCAAGACAAACGAGTCTAACATAAAATGTACAGATTTCTGTGAGCAGACGGATTTGTCAACATTTCTTCAGCAGAGAAAAGCATTTTGAATGCTTTCCAAGGAATGGAATTTCTGGACAAATTATCTAATATTTCTCAATGAATAAAAAAATTGCCATCGGTCTGCAGCAGTGAAAAGCCTGTTCAACTTAAATGCTTTCCAAGGAATGGAATTTCTGGACAAATTATCTAATATTTCTCAATGAGGACAAAAAAGTGTGGCCCGGAGTCATCGTGTTTTACATACGTTTACTTACAAACAATGACATGTATATATAGATATAATCAACACTGTTGTTTTCAAATTCACTACTTATAACAAAGATTAGTATATTACAATAAATTTCATTTCTGTTTACCTCCCTCGCTACCCTTCCTTTCAATAATGATGTAATATTCATGTTTGTGCAATATATGCATGCATATAACACTAAGATCATTCCAAGTTTTTTTTCTATGTTTAGCGTCCGGGAACGGATTGGTTATGAGGTAATGGAATTAAAACAAACACAAATAATAATTGACAAATACAAAACTTTGACACGCAATTTATTCTTTGAGATCGATACTCCATTTTTCAAAATTACATTGTGTACCTGAGATTTTTTAATTTAAAGTGGACGCCAAACAAAGAAAGAAATTGGAATGGCCTAATTAAAATTTTCACGCGACGCTGTCACTGCACCTATAATGTAAGAGAGATAACTCCTATTTATTATTACATTCAACGTAGGTGCATGAATAAAAAAATACTATACTTACCTGTTAAACAATATTTTGGAAATCAAGTACGTTTGTATATCATGTTATATTACCTATTTATTATTTTTTCTATTACTATTCTAAACTTACACGTTGTTAACAAATTAATTGCTGCGATTGTATACATTTAATGGTATATTTCTTGAAAAGTTATTTCTTTTGATAATGTTTATAATTTAATTCTGGTGTTATTGCTAATTACATCTTTATGTTGAAATAGTTTGCTCTAATATTGTTTATCTTTTTATTTCCTGTTGTTAAGGTTAATCATTTTATTTAATTATTTTCTTTTTTATGTATTGTCCATTTGATTTGGTCGAGGTGTTGCCCTAAACTGAAAAATATTGCGAGTTCAGATCTGGTGTAGCCGACCAAAATCGTATGTTTGCAGCCCAGCAGGAATGCGTAAAAAGAAAGATATCATATTATAAATTGACATGATTATACTCCGAGAACAGTCTAGACTTCTCACAATCTGAATGGTTCATAGTATGAAAACTGCATTTATTTTCATGTTGCATAGTTTAAGTTTACCATTTATTGCAAAAAATGTATAGGTTGCCATATTATTTAATAATATGGGTGACATAAATTAAAAGAAGTATATGTCAACATAAAAAAATCGAACATTTTAATGTAAACAGTATATAAAAATCATGTAAAAACTGGTGGGTAATTCTGATGCTGATAGTTCCGAAATACTTGCTACTGATAAGATAATTTTGAATTGTGAATTTCAGGGAAACCATTTTTCATTAGAAGTACTTGAAACAGAGTTTAACTTTATAGAAAAAAAACAAAGTCAATCATAAAGGTCAAAGGGTAAAAAAAATCCTAGGATGTTCGGAAACATTTTGTTACGGGTAATGCGTATGTTGGCGATATCAACATAGATTTTTTAAACATTCCTCCTTCACATGAAATACACGATATTATAAATAATAATAATCTCACTAATAGAATCCATGAACCAACGAGAGTCACGAATACCACGCAAACACTTATTGACCCGATTCTAACAACACATAGGAACCCGCATTGTATCTTTGTTTGTAAGGATTCCTATGTAGTTTCGGAATCCAATATATAAATGGTACAGAATCTAGTTTAAATTCATTTTGTTTCTTCGGGATATTAAAAATATTCAAATCTGACAAATGATTTTGAAGAATGTCTTCCTTAGAAAGGGAACTATTAGTATAAGTTGGGTCACAACTTGGAAAAATCTAAAATAATTTGAAATCGCCAAACATACATGTGCAAGAGTTAACTCATGTCAACGATTATACCTTTTTCTATTCATCGAATTCATAGTTTAAGAAGACAACCAATACTAGTGTCCTCTACAAAAATTTGAATTTTTCAATTAAAATCTGTATATGACAAATTGTCATATACAGATTTGTAGAGGACACTAGTATTTGTGACCCACTGGTTACATCAAAATCCATCTTTTTTCATTTAAGACAAAACTAGTAACATGAACATAATTTTTTGTCTAAATATTAGAGAAAAAGATTCTAACTATACATGTGTATTTTATTTTAATGTAGAACTTATATGAAATATTCACTGATTACAACTATCAATTTAAATTATTCATAAATAAGTATGTATTAATATCTCTAAAAATAATTTGAACACGATTTCTGCCATGTCTAGTTACTGGCATTTATTGGAAGCTCCTAAAAGGACATTAAAAAATGAACTCCAAGAGCCGCTAATTTTGCCACATTTTCCAATACACGCAGCTGTGTCCTTTTAAATAACTGTAGGATCGAAGTATTTCCAAAACATAAAGATTCTCTTTGTAATAACAAGAATTCCCTGAAACACACATTCAACCAAATCTTTTTTGAAAATCAAGTTTTCTTCAGACCGTATCCCATAAATGGACTGTAGCGCAGAAAATACAAGTCAATTCCGTTTTTGGTGTAAAACTGTATTTTTAAAAATCTTTATTTAAAAATAGATCTTCCACGTATTTTTTGTTTTCATATATAACAAGAGTTACTGATGCATTCTCCATGAATATTTATTATTGGAAGATTTCGAAAGGGAAATGTGAATCCCTCTTTAAATGCAGTTGTAATACTGACCCTTAAAAAGACAGTAAACATATTACCCTTCATTCGTTGAATACGAGATTTCCACAGCAATCTTATTCTTTTATCCATTCACAAAGATTCAACGTCCTTTTTTCCATTTTTGAACCATCGCTTCACAAAATGGTTCAAATATGAAAGAGACCTTGATAACACTCAAATTGAATTCAAATTGCCTATACTGGATTCCAAAACTACATTATACTGGATTCCAAAACTATACTATACTAGATTCCAAAATTATACTTTACTGGATTCCAAAACTATACTGGATTCCAAAACGTAAGGATTTTTCTCTTGTTTCTGACTAAATGAAATATTCAAAGTACATCTGTTTACATGACATATATTTATGTGTGATAGATTTAAAAGACCATATTTTTCTTTCCTCATCACAATTGTACTACTTTAAATAGAAATGGTAAACCGCGTTCAAAAACTAGTAGGGACTATATTTTTCGCGAAATGATGGTATGAAAATATCTTCTTTTCTGCCTCTCAAAATTATAGAACATTGAAGTTAGTTATAATTTTTAAACAATCGAAGACTCGAAGAAATTTTTTAAAATAAGTTTAATTAATAGTAAGGGACGAAAGTTCCTAAATATATCAAATAAATATGATCCTTCAAACAAACTAAACTATGTTAGCCTTTATAAGCTTCCAATCTGAGTACAGATTTGAGCCAAAAAATCCGTAAAAAGTATTTTTTTTTCTTTCATAGTAAACGAAATTTTTTTTTTGGTATCATTTTGTATCTTTATGTTACAACTTAACCATATGTGAAAATGAGATAAATTTAAATATAGGAAGCATATAAAAATAACTTATATATCTTAAAAATCTAAGAAAAGTAGAGAAAATTCGGATTATCCTATATCCTTTTGCTAAATTTATTTATGTTAATTTCGCAATATCTTCTTATAGGTCCTTTATGGTGCTATCTTTTTATGGATACTAGTAAAGAAAAACATTCAATCTTTTGAACTACAAGTAAGGATTGCATGATTGGCAACATTATTATTTTCATTATCAATGTCCAGAAAAATGGTAAAAAATATAGTCATTGTTAATTTTCAACCGCAGTTTACCATTTCTATTTAAAGTTGTACAGTCGTAATAAGGAAAGAAAAATATGGTCTTTTAAGATATGTCACTCGTGAAATTTGTTAAATCAAGGATTTATTGAGAAGTATATTTTGGATAAGTACTCATATAGAGTGACTCAAAATCGCAGAGAAAATAGGTGGTCAGTGAAGATTTGCACAGATTCTGCTTCATATGAATATTAAAATAAGTCTGCTAATAACGAAAGAAGAATGTTGATGCCCTTGTTTGATCAACTTGTTTTGTAATTATAAAGTTATTTGCCTCATTATGAAAGCATTGTTTTGCATATCGAATGCACTTTTTAATTTTGTAAGAAATGACCGAATAGCAAATATGTATAGTCATGCAAGTATATAAAAGTGTTTCGAATGCATTTCTTTCTGTCAGTTTTGTATATGTATTTTTATATTTTAGTCAAATGTGTTCAATGATTTCTTCGATATTGTAATTGCAAAGTACTAAAGGATCTTTGTTTTCGTTGATGTTGCAAAAGAGCATAAAACAATACAAGCAAAATTCACAAATCTTCTAATCATTATTTAAATCTCCCGAGGTAAGGTCCGACTCCTGTACAAAGGCTAGTTTTCATCGTTTATAACAATAATGCAGTAAACCCAATGGCATGTACATTGCTCAACGATACTTAAATTTGTATTTCATGCTTTCAACTTCCCATACAGTTTCCTTCTTGTGCATTGTAATCCTGTACTACATAATACTGTTTTGACATTATTATTTCCTTGTACTATATTCAGTACAGCCTCGACTGTTTACGAAATATACATGGATTCATGGACTCTGAACGTCGTTTTTGAATCTGTTATTTTTATGTTTATATTCTTTTCATAATAAACTGATTGTCCATTCATATTTTTTCTCGGTCCACTTTTTCATCAGAATTATTAAGAAAGTCTTATATTTTCTTTTTTCCGACTTCACTTTTTTTAATTCTATTTATCATTTTTTTGTTTAAGTTAACATTTTATTTTGACTCTGTTTACCTTTGAAAGTTTACATTTGTTCATATAGATAAAATCCGGGTTTTCGTGTGTTTGCCCTGTTCCTGATTGTTTACAGGACTTAAGATATCTACTTATTTAGTTATATTTACATTTCCAATAAATATCCCCAATGATTATTTACAAAATAAAATGCAGTTCATTTTCTCGTGAACTACATCACATACAACTACATCACATATGTACCATATCTCCATTGCTACGTCATACTACAGTACCGCACTTGGCGTCAATATATATAGTGCACACTGTTTTGCTTTAAAAATGACAGTTGAATTGCGTAAATTTATGACAAGGCATCAGAAAAATAATGTAAATATAAGAAATTTATTTTTTTAAGATTCATGAGGTATATGAACTACAACGCTTCACGCCGGCATATTTATCATGAAGCGCTAACGCGCTTCATGAAATATGCCGGCGTGAAGCGTCGTAATTCATAACCTCATGAATCTTCAAAATTTAAATTCATTTCTTAAATAACAACTTCAACGATTTAAGCACTTTTACTTATTTTGATTATAACGTATATAAAACAAAATGAAAAAAATAAATGATGTCCAGGTGTACATTGAATTTTTTTTTAAACAATTTATCGAAACTTGTTCATAGATTGGCCACTAATGTGGAAAGGGCACCAACTCTTGTCATGAATATTATCTATCCTATTTTTAGACTGTAAATTTTCAGTGTAAAAGTCCTTGTTTCGTTTTGCTCATCCTGACAGGAAAACGATAAAGGTAAACTATAAATTCTTGTTCTATAAGTTAAGAAAGAAGAAAGTAATATTTTACTCCTCAATCTAATATTTTAGATTAATTCATAATATAAAATATATCCAAATTTTTCGACTTCACACAATTTCCTCATGAATGTCGGTTACTATCAAGTACATATAAAATAGTTTAAAAATAGCTGCAACGAATTGTTAAAGGACTCGAAATTCTGGTATAGAACTTATCTAATATGTATAACATGGTTGGTATTCTAGTCTGAATTAGAGCAATAAGATAAGATTTTTGTTAATTTAACCGTTATGATTTTTGTTGTAGGAACTTAAGATGTATTCTACATGTTCTAAGTGATGAACGTCCAGAGTTAACCAAATCCCGGTGCTGCGCTATGAGTGGTGACAGTGGAGAGGGAGACGAAGGATTTGGCGTGTTTCGTCTTTTTTCTGTTTATCCAACGTTATATTCCAGGTGAGACAACAATTCCGAAAAAAAAAACTTCTTGGGGCTCAGAGAGAGAGAGAGAGAAATAGAGAGAGAGAGAGAGAGAGAGAGAGAGAGAGAGAGAGAGAGAGTCATAATTCAAAATAGAAATGTCAAGTTTATCTCAATCTGATTAAAATAAGATTCTTTGATCCTTTCACGTAGATCGCAAGGCTTGTAAAGCGATCTATGTGAGCGGATCAAAGGATCCCGGTGCTGCGCTATGAGTGGTGACAGTGGAGAGGGAGACGAAGGATTTGGCGTGTTTCGTCTTTTTTCTGTTTATCCAACGTTATATTCCAGGTGAGACAACAATTCCGAAAAAAAAACTTCTTCGGGCTCAGAGAGAGAGAGAGAGAGAGAGAGAGAGAGAGAGAGAGAGAGTCATAATTCAAAATAGAAATGTCAAGTTTATCTCAATCTGATTAAAATAAGATTCTTTGATCCTTTCACGTAGATCGCAAGGCTTGTAAAGCGATCTATGTGAGCGGATCAAAGGATGGGAAATGTAAAAGTTGACATTTGTATCCTTTTAAGGTTAAGAAAAAATCCAGTATAAGAGAAATAGGATTTTCTTGAGAGTTGCTTTAGATACCAGTGCTTATAAGAATGATATGAAATTATAAGTGATCTGTGATGTCTTGCAATGATAGTACACGTACATGCTTTTGTACAATATTTATATTAAATTTCTTTGTATGCCTGGATACCTCTAGTATATATTTTGGATCACTTGTCATTTAGAAAATACATAGCTGATAATTCTATTGGGTTTTCTATTGGGTTTTCTGAAAATATATTTCTGTAATATAGATCTGAGATCTTTCTCTAACTACTGAGTAATATGATGAAATGTAATCATTGACTTTGGAGATAAACTGTCGGTAAATGTGGATACATGTTATAACGTTACTGTCTGAATTCATGGATTGTTTTGCTAGCATTTTCAATTACTAGACTGTTGATTTTATGAACTTGGAAATTGTGATACTTTTAGAGGACATTCTGCGTTGTGCGATAACTATTTTTTAATAGAAGATGTTTCATTTCTTCAAATCAAAGACAGTCTTTACCAACATAGCTTAATCGAAAATAAGTTAAACTTACGCAAGCCATAATTGATAAGACTCCATAAATAAATAGTATTTGATAGTTGACTGCCTTATTTACTTCTATTATTTAAACAATTCTTGTTAACTATATTCGAATTTGGTGTTAAAAGAATATTTTGTATGTTGCATTACTTTGAGAAGATGTTGTAAGAATATAATAAATGTTCGTCATTAAAATGCTTTCTTTATAAATTAATTATTCTATTCAAAATATCTAAGTAAAATATTCTAGTCAAACTTTTAACAGGAGAACAAGAGGGGAGGGAACTAACACCACTGGACATCCCTATCGCCTGCTGGATTTCTTATACCCAAATGCATTCCCACGAGAAAAAAGAAAGAAAATAGAAGACCGATATGAAAAAGATGACTTCGATAACGGTTATTCAGCAAACATAAGCGAGATAACAACAAATAATGACATTGATTGTCAACAAAAATCCCAGTTAATTGAGAAAACTTCTATTCGTTCTGGAAGTCTTATTGACAGTATTTGGTTAAAGAATCAAAGAAAATCCAAAAGTGAAAATGAAGAAGAAATATACAATGTTTTTCGAAATGAGGATGAAGAGGACTTGGAAGTTGATGGAGAAAGTTCAAACCAAGGGAGATTAACTCTTTGTCCAGACTGTGTATCAGGAGATTGCCCAGTGAGTAAAATGTGCTCATTAATGATGAACAGTCAAACATCCGTAGAATTAAAATCAGAGAATTATAGGAAGAAAAAAAAGAGGTTCGATGCACTAGAAGAGAAAAGTCAATCAACTGCAAAAGAGACAGATACCTTTTCTCAAGTACACTCTACTGTTTCAGCGATGAAACATGAGACCAATTCGTCATCGTCAAATAGTAATGCTTACGAAAGAACACCAGACACTTCTTTAGCTGAAATGACCGAACAATCAGGAAATGGAGACTCAAATAATGACAAAAACAGTTCTCAGATCAAAGAATCTGATACAAACCAAGATCAGATAAATGATATTTTAGCACAGCCTCTTCCAAGCATTACTGGTAATAGGGTAGTCGAAGAAGAAACTAATGAGAGCAATGGTACGTTAAGCATGACAAATAGCTCATCCGAAGAAGAAAACAACAGTAAAGACGACTCAGATAAGGCAAAGGAGGATCACTTTGATGAAATCGATGAAATATTACCTGACGAAGACGAATATGAAGAACTTAATAGATATACTTTTAATGATATTTTGCCAGGAAATATACCAGCGTCAATGAAAAAGGCATTTGGTAACGGGAGTGATGCTCGAAAAGAAGGCAGATATAGTAAGTCATTGAATCTAATATTTTTTTGCATTTATGAATTATACTTTAATGGGTATATAAAAATGTTTTCGTGGAATAAGTAATATAAAAATAATCTTATGACTTTTGAATTTTTCTTAGGCAGAGGAATCGACCAGTTTGTAAACATGCCAACATTTATGGAGTCAATTCGAAAGTTTGCTACTGATAACGGGTTTGAACTAGAGGATGTAATTCCTGATGGGAACTGTATGTTCAGGGCAGTTGTGGATCAGCTAAATGTGAACGGTGACTTAGGACATACTCCTCAGTCTTTGCGTTTAAAGGCAGTGCGGTGAGCAGTGAAATATATATTAAGTATTTTCCAATATAACTAGGGCTGGCGTGATTTAAATATATATTTTTTGGTAAATACGATAACAATTTTTATTATATGATTAAATAATTTCCATCTCTCTGATTGGCTGAAATCCAACTATGTTAGAAAAATACTACATGTACGTTGTATTGACCTGCACGTGACGTTCCAGGTGAACACAATGATTTATTTCCCCTACATAGATCTAAAATAGAACGGGAAATTCCAAATTGATACAAATTATTTTGGAAAGCTAATAAAATGACGATACCTTTTTTTTCGTGTGAACAAAACATAAGCGAATATATATATATTTTCGGTGAAGGTGGTTAGAGGAGATGCAGGGACCCTCCAACACTTTTACTGAACAACAATTTTTACTTTCTGGCAGTCAGTTTTCCCTGATAATATTCCTTCCTTTCAAAATCTATCCTGTAAAAATTACTGACATTATGTTTTTCTTTCATGGCAACTAATATTGATAAAAACATTTTTAATTGATACGACTGGTAAGGTTTATTTACATTTTAATTCTGCTTCTCTCTTGTATTTGACTAGGACTTAATCAAATGCAAACAACTTATGAACTGTATCATCTTATCAGTGAATCATATAATAAAAAAATCATTGCTCTTTTTTCGGTCAATACAATGATTTAGCCATCTTTGAAGTACAATTTTCACCTCGCCCTTCAGACTCTGTGAATATTATACTCCTCAGATGGCTAAATTATTGTATTGACCTAAAAAAAAAAACCAGCAATAATTGTATAGTATTGTATTGTTTTTTCCACCATTAAAATATATGTGCCCTCTGTAATTAAAAGGTTCTGACAACGTTTGTCTCGAAACAACACAAAATTTAATTTGACGTAGTTACTTAATAATGTTATTAAAATGCAGCATATCGTCATTGTTTTAATATCGTATTATTGTTTATCCTGCAGGTATTTACGACAAAATCCGTGTCAGAGTGATGGGAGTAAGTTGGAGGCATTTTTATCCACGGAGACGTGGGAACATTATCTGTTAAGAATGGAACAGAATTCACAGTGGGGTGATCACATGATACTGAAAGCCATTGCTGATGCGCTAAACTTGATAGTGGTTGTTTTCAACGTCTTTGAAGACGATGTTCGAAGGACGGAAATCTTACCAGAGGGCTCTCCTATCACAAAACGACAACGACTTACTATCTATCTGGGGCACATTGGAGAATTCCATTACTTGAGTCTGCGACAGCTTGATTGGGAAATAGTTTGGCCATTTAGTATGTATTTTCCAGATGCCATATTTTTTTCAGATAAGCAAACATATATATGGAAGATACAACATTATTCACCCTGACAATTTTTAATTTATTTTTTACAGAGTCCTTGATAAGACGATTGCAAGTTTTCTTAAAGGTGCCAAAATTTTCAGCAAAAAATGTTTTCCAAGAGAAGATTGCGAACATGGGTATTTCAAAATATCTTAAAAATGCTGGTCTAATGATGCAAAGTAATGCTGAAAACTCCGAAGAAACAATCAACGCGGTTGGTCTGAAAGACCAGCTGATTGATCTTCAACCAGAACAAAGCAAAACTTTCGTTAGATATGGATTACCTACTCTTCAAATGGAGGAAACTATAGGTAATTTTAAGGACGAGGTATATTTTTTTTCTTTTTATATAAAAAAGTAAGTGAATATACGTAAAGTAATAAGATTTGTTTAACATTTATTTAAACATACTTGAAAGCTACGTATTATATTTAAATTTTGAAAAAAAAATTTCAGAATCCTTGAATTCTCTCCTTGAAGACTCCCTTGGAATAGATGCATTAACTGGTCTGCCTCTTCCACATTTCTCTTTCGTCATCAAACGTTTGATAGATATTGAGATGATGACATTAGTAGTATTTGAGTACAAACAGTCAATTCCTAACGAATACAAGAAAGGTGATAGGTGGTTTAAATTTGAAACATTTGGGTCATCAGCTGAAGGAGTAAATGTTTGTATGAAAGATAGTTCAAAAGAGAGGAAAATGCAGTTTTTTGAGGAAGTAAAAAGATTCAACACACCATCTTTTTTGTTTTGTAACATGAATGTAGAAGTCATTTTCCCCGGAGACTCTAACAAAGATGCATCGAAAATGGTCCTGTATGCAAGCTCCAGAGACACACATATTGGATACTGTCGACTTATCCCTGGATTTCCTTTAAACAGATCATGGAATAATCTTCTGTTTCAAGGCGATAATGAAGTTTACATACAAAAAAATCCGATACCATCCGATTTAAAAGAATCGTTTCCTGGTATTGATATTAGAAAACTTGTGATAGGCTACCGGAGTTCTTTCTTTCCTTCCGCTGCTCGTAAATGGCAGTCGAGGCAGCGAAAACATCAATGGCCACCTGAAGCCATAATTGAGGAAATTATATCAGGTGGATGCTTGCTGATACCGGTGGCTCATCCTAAAAGTAAAATGCCAGATGTTGAATGGAAATTCCTCTTTTCAAACGCTGTACAAATTTTAATAAAAAAAGCATTTAATACAAATCAAACAAAGGTATTCAAACTGTTCAAAGTAGTCATTGAGTACCTGACTCGCCATCTTGAGAAAACGCTTAGGCACAAACATTTGATTCATATTTTTCTCAATGCCAGCGAGAAAATTTCTCTTGAGTCCTGGGAAAAGAATATCGGTGGATGCTTGCTTTTTGTGGTTGGATATTTATTACATTGTCTGCAGAATCGAAATATTCCACATTATTTCATTCCGGAAAATAATATAATTGATTACTTTTCTGAAACAGAAATTCAAACAATATCCACGTACATTGAAGCATTCAGAGTTTTACCAATCCAATGTTTGGAAAACATTTACAACAGACATGGATGGAAACATGTATTAAAAAAGGGTCTTGGAGTTTTAAAGGACAGCAAACATTTTTGTGACACTAGGGATATAATTCATGCTTGGATTAATGTTTTCCATCCAATATCCATACAGGTGGCAACAGTTGTAGCCGATTTGGGACTTCACGACCTTGCGTACTTAATGATTTGCAAAGTATATGATGATTTAAAACAATCGCCTTTGCCCGAGAGACCTTGCTTTGAAATTGTATTTCAGGATGCGATGAAATATGTTAAAGTTGCTTCTGCCCGCGAAGCCCTAATGAAACTATATGACGAGAAAAGCGGTAGAAATGTTACAAATAATGATAGTAAACGCGATGTAAATGATGCAAATAATGATGGGAAACGCGTTGGAAATGTTGCAAATAATGATGGGAAACGCGGTGGAAATGATGTAAATAATGATGGGAAACGCGGTGGAAATTTTGCAAATATTAACCAAAAGTCTAGAAATATTCAGCCTATGCATATTAGTGAAGCTATGCCATTTAACGTAGATGAACGAATCAGAGATTTCATAATCCCAGAGACTCATTCCAAAGTTCAGGAGTCGATTATCAAGTGGATAGATTCAAAGGCAATGGAATATTTTATGATTGGAAATTTCGAAATCGCAGAGGTTTTCCTTCAAACAGATATAAAATATATTAAACACCTACTACAAGAACAGAATGATTTTGACGTCAGCGAAATTGAAGATAAAAATCTTCGATCAGAGATTGGTCAGCAAAGAACAGAAAGAATAACAAGTCTAATACAGGACTTATTCTTTGAATATGATGCTCTGTATACTGTATGCACTGGAATTGGAAGTATACATCCCTTCGATGAACATTTGGCGGATTTAGAAGAATTTCAGCACTCTGTTGAGGGAGCAGACAAACTATTAGCATTAGTTAAAGGATTTTCAAGTGAACTTCGTTCATCGTTTCATTTTCCAGGTTTAAGAAATTTCAGTATATAAATTACGGTTTTATGCAAGCCTGAAACTAGAAAATCATATCAAAATATTCATGTCAGGAACTTAAATATCCAATTTGTTCCCTCTTTGATTACCTTGTATTCATGTATAATGATATCAGTTTTTACGAAACCATGATTTGGGCTGAATTTCTTTCCTTGTGATTTATTGTTCGCTCACAGTTCAAAATGATGCCTAGTAAGGCATTGGTTGGACTTTCAATGTTTGCTCGTTCAAGGAGTGACTATTAGGAAGGAAACAACTTTTTTTGTAAATTACTCACATTAAACATGTTAAAATTTGAATTTTCAGAAGCTTCTTTTAATAGAGTCAGATCAACTTGAATTAAAGTACTATAAACGATTGAATAATCATGACAAGTAATTTATTATCAATTTACAGTGTATGTCCCATAAACGAAAATGGAATATTGCAGAACCTAATTTATGAATTTAAGATTTTTCTGATGGTATACGTTTGCAATTAGTATCCGAGATCATTGTCGCATTTCAAATACATATATAAGTTATTTTCTGCACAATATATAACTTTTTTTTTCATCATTCATTTCAATATTTACCTCACTAAAGGTATCAAACCTAACACCTGAGTCACATTTTAGCTGACGGCCTTGCATTCAGTGTCACAGTAACGTTTCACTCGCATATCAATTTTACGTCAGTTGGTCCAAGTTATAATTTTTCAGTGGTCGGTGACCGATTCCATAAATTAAGCAATCGTTGAATAGTTTGTCGACCAGTGTTTTATCATCGTCTGATCATCGAGGTATCAGATTTTTAGGTCGGTCGGTAGACGTTTAGGGAAACGGATTTCCTAAATGTCGGCCGACGGTGAAAATCAAACTGCAGCCAAGCGTACGACTTAAAAATATTTTTACTTTTAAATGTATCAATGTTCATATAAAGTAATGAGACTATTCTGCATCACCTGCTATACAAGTGAGTATCGCCTGATCATGTTTTTCATCCAAAAAGAAAGGCGAATATTTTTTTGATTATCCATTGTATATAAATGATAATTGCATATAAATATCTACCAAGTGGAATACAAAGGGTTTTTTAATACACCCATACACAAAAACACATTCATACATCCTCCCACGCATATCAGATTAAACTGGAATTATATGGAAAAGAATTGTTTTAGGTTGCTTTTAGAAAGAATTCACTACATCAATTGTTCGCCAATCATAAAAAGCAATTTTCAAAAACAGACATAAAAAAAATCAAATAATATTCAAATAACAAAAAAGCATGTCAATAAGATTCAAACATTTTCTGTCCTGAGTCCCATTTTTTTTTTATCAAAAAAGACAGTTCAGATTTATCAAATGATACACATCATTCTCTCAACATTATATTTAATTTTCAAATGAATTATTAGACCAAGAAAGCTTGGCTTTTTACATTGCAATAAGTGAGTAAAGATATACTGCTTAGTATATAATATTAAAAAAAGTTTGTAATTCTGTTATATTTAGTGAGTGGTACATCACCAAAATTATATTTTTGATATTAAAACCAACTCTTTTGGCAGTTGTTCTATAAATATAAATTATCCATAAATCCATTACGTCATTACAAAGTACAAAAACGTGTTGAATACATTCAATATCCTCCTTACAAAAACATAAATCAGATGTTTTAATATTATAAATATTAATTTTTTGAGACAGTTACCGACAGGAAGTACTCTATGAAGAAGTCTGTATACTGTAGAACCATTTGTTGTCTTGAAACATACTCTAAAAACATCTTGTGTGCATGTATATCATTCACTTCATAGGGCAACAACTCTAAATTCCACTTTGAAATTGCTGCAAGCTTCATACAATTTTTGTTTATGACATTGTAAATAATTTTTGAATATTTAGTGTTTAACAAAATAAATTCAAAATAAAAAGATAAACAACTTTTCTTCAATTTTGTTCTCTTAATTGCCAGATTCTAAAGCATTTTGCAATATCACTAACATCACTATTGTATTGCATTGTATTTACAGTAGGAAGATTGAATTTTTTTTTAAGGCAGACTTTGAAAGAAAAATACAATCTAAAGTTAGAAAATCTCCAACAGTTCTATTAAAATACTATTATTTTCAACCTTTATGTTTGTATTTACTATATTGGAATATTACAAGCTTTATTTTTCATATCTAATCCATGTTCCACTTTTTTCACAACATATTACTAAGACCTTAAACATCAGACCAAAAATTGTTGTTCTTTGTCATTATGACATTAGTGACTTTTATAATATCATTTCCATTAACTGACAGGAATATATCAAACCATGGTTTGTTTTCTGCAATCAACAGTCTTTGGACTCAATTGCATTTCAAGGAAAAGCGAATAATTTGGTTATCTGACCATCGGCTACACCCCAGTCACATTTCCAAAAACGATCGACGGAGGAATTTTTTAAAGGCAAAATTTTGATTTTTGGACGATATTCGTGAGTTTCTCAACCGTTTTCTTTCCTGATTTTTACCCTTTTTTCGTCAGCCGACCAGTTTTGGATAACTTTTCCAAATTATATGTTTTCTACGAAGGTGGCTGACTCCCTCAATTGAATTACCCGTTGAATAGTCTGTCGACCAACACTGGACAATTTTTAAAGTCTGTCCGCAGTTCGTCGACATTAAGGAATAGAATTTCGTAAATGTCGGTCAACGTTGTAAATCAAATTGCAGCACAGCAATCGATGATTTGGCGATGCTGTTCGACTTATAATTTTATTTTTCACTTTAAAAGCATTGGTGATTCTAGAAATAAAAATGGCTTTATACTGCGTCGCCCGATTTTATTGTCGGTCGATCATGTTTTTCAGCCGAGAATGCTTGAAAAATCTAGTCGACCGATCACAGCCTTAAATATGACATAGACATACATATGTACATATGTTACCTATTTGAAACATTTTTTTTACATTAACTCCTTTTTCAATACATCAATGACTTTTTAAAGATGAAATGATATATATGTTGGCCAACAATTAACGGATTAGCGACCGCTAAGCTGCAGTTTGATTTACTTCGTAGATAGACATACGATTTGTCGACATACCGATGACCAGGGTAACAAATCGTGTGCCAGTGGTTGGACATAGATGGATGGTTGGTGGAAGAACTATTCAGTGATTGCTTCTTTTGCACATATTTGCCACATTAAAAAATTATTGGGTCCAATGAAAACGATATCGGCTATTTGCCAAAAAGGGGTCCAAATTGAGCACGACAACGGTTGATAACCTGTCGAATAACCAGAGGATTTCCACCCTTGCCTCAAAACCGTCAGTCAACGGTCATTTTGGAAATATAAAAGGGAATTTTAATTAAAACTTTTTTGCACCACTTTGTTTTTTATAATTATACCATTGGCTTGGCTGTTTTTCTGTCATGTGATTAGGGAAAATTACTAGTATGCCACATGGATTTAGTCAATATGTTAAACAAGTCAATTTGTACTAGGTATAGTTTGTTTAAAGGCCAGTCAAAAATTATTATGTTTTGTAATATGTAATGAAGTTTTAGTTTTAGTCATTTTAAGTTCAATTAATGACATTTTCACTCCATTGTGTTTATAATAAGTATACAGGAGATTTAGTAAAGAGAAGCTGCGAATAGCCAGAATTGTCTTATCTCATTACAGGAAAATTTATAAATATAAATATATTTTATCCCACGAAGAAGAGTTGAATTTTTTTTTTAAAAAGTCTTTAAAGGAGAATATATGATAAGAGCCAATTTTGACCCCCTAAAAATCAACATTTTAGAATAACCTTTAGATATGTTTGATTGATATTTATTTTGAAGAAGAGATTATATTAGAAATATTTCTATTATATTTTTCACATTTATATGCACTCTCTAGCTGTAAATGACATGAGAAATAATGCTATTTTTGCAATCTAACAAAAAACCAAAAATATGCCTTGTTCTTGATGTTTTTTTCTTAAGGGAAACATAGAGCGCAGTGTAGAACATACATAATTTTTCTGTCACTAATCAGTATTGGATAAATATATCTTTGGTAAAAATATAAAGCTTGTTCTAGGCTGCGCTCTATATTTTCTGGTAGAAAAACTGCTTGAAAATAAGCAGTTTTATACAAAATATGCTAAAATGGCGGGAAAACGTGATTTTTATGATGTCATATTTCTAATATAACGGTATTTTGATCAAAATGAAAATGAACAATAAAGGTCGCATATATAGCTGTACAAATTAAAGCTACATGTATATGTAAAGTAAAATTAAGATACTCATTTTAAGTGGGCCAATTGAGACACTTACCATATATCGCTCTTTCCTTTAAACGTTGCAAAAATTGAAAAATTATATGGAACTGTTAGGTTGCATTTTTAAATATCTGCTTACCAAAACAATACACTTTGGCAAAACATTAAACTGTTAAATTACGAGAAATAACAAACCAAAAGAAAAACCCAAAATAACAATGAATATTTCCATTTAAAATAAAAATGAATGAAACATTGATACACTAACATATCTTAAAATATTGTGCGCTCCCGAATTGACATTGTTTATTTAACCATGATCATAAAATAAAATAATTACAGGAATAAAATCAAAAGTTTCTTGATAACGTTATAAAAACGTCTAATTTTATTTAATTTCATGGTTGTCAAAATAGTCAGTGAATGCCATTTCACGGAAATTAAGTTGCGTTTTGTCATAGTTCTATAAATAGCTTCAAAATCCCCAAATCAAAAGAAAGCAACAAAACTTGAATAACAAAACAGGAATTTTATGAAGAAAGGCAAGTTTGCAACGTGAATCGAAAACATTGGTTTAAAACGTGTAAGTAAGTTAACACTTATTCAGTAGTATTCCTTTCACATTACATTGTTATAATATCAAAATATAATGTCTACAATAAGCCTTATGGAAAGTGAAAGTAGAATAACACAAACAGAATAGATTTTGAGTAAATGGTTTGTAATAGGAAGAGTATGTCAAGACTTTGTTACATTAACTGATGCATTTAATAAATACATGTATTTTGGAGTTCTCCTTAAAATTAAGATATTCTGAGACCTTATTCGATGAGCTTAATGCATAGCCAAAGTGTGTTTGTCGTGAACATAGGATAATGATACCATTTGTGAACTGGAATAACAAATTTTTATTAGAAGCAATCTGTAGCCTCAAAATCAATTGCAATAATGATTATATATTTCCTTTCAGTTATCAAGTAATAACAAGGTAGTGAGTATATATATATATAATCATGAAATTTTATAAGGAGAGGGGTTAAGATTGAACATATTTTTAAAATGCAATTGCGTTTTTTCTTTTAAATCAGAGAACTATTATAATTTTAACCCAGCAATGTAAGCACACAAAAAATGGTTCAAAAATGCTCATTTACATGCGAAAATATTACTTTTTATTGCACCAGGCTGTTTTTTAAGTCAACATCGATCCTCGTGATATTTATTTAAAGATGTTTCCAGAATCAAAATTTTTTGTAAAAATCATTTGTAAAAAAGATTTTTTTTTTTAAATATATATATATATATATATATATATATATATATCAATAAAATGACTTGATTACTAAAAATTATTTCACGGGATATTAAGCAGTCTTAAATATTATATATTAATTCAAATAAAGCCCTGTAGAGCTAAATGAGATACCGGAAAAGTCCGTTTTTCCTTTTTTTATTCAAATGAATTATCAAACTGAGGATAGAAATGTTATACTTTATAAATATTCCGATTTTTAAGGCTATAATACGTAGGACTAAAAATATGTCCATCGTCAGCTTATAACTACAAATCAATCATTTTCTGGGTCAGGGTGTCTTTACGAAATGACAACATTATTGTACTTGCTACGAATGAATCTAAAAATACAAAAAACTACAGAATAAAAAATTTAGAATAAGAGTGTGTACAAACGTTACCACTGGATTCTAAATGGGCTTCAGTACTAGTAGTGCTTTTGTTTCAAATCAACAATTTCCAAAGTTTCAGAGAAAAAGGATATCCAATACCATATGGCGTACGATGAATTATTTGGATTACCAAAAGGTTCACGTCGTATAATACCCAGAATGTTGGACTCGCAAGACAACGAACAATTTACACCTGGTTACTGTTCACTTCCAGCGTCTCTCAGTGAGATGACCATAGGTAACTCCAATTCAGTAGTACAAATGATAGAGAAAAGGAGGAACCAATCTCATTGTACATTTGCTGGAATATGGAAAACCGCGCAAAGAATAAAAGAAAGTCCAAGTGAAAAAGAGGAAGAAATTAAGAATAATTTTTCTTGTTTTGAAGACAATTTTGATCTTGGGTTTGACAGTGCCATTATGAAAGATCATTCAAAGGTTTGGAGAGAGGAAGACAACGAGCATAACATTAAAGGTAAACTGGAGCTTGACAACTTGGAATCAAATAACGAAAAAGAGAAACAGGATATGCAAGATTTAGAAAAACAGGATACTTATAAGTTTAGTTTTTCAGAACAAGGAAATACTACAGCTGAATCTAGTTATGAGGAACTTAACGTCGCGGAAGTTTCTGGGGAAGATGATATAAAATGTACAGATCACCAGACTAGGATAAGCTGCAAAACATATGGGGATTTTGAAAACTCTTCCTCGTGTTCTAATCTAAAATTAAACTTTAGGAGTTTGACAACAGACGGAACTCTAGCAGAATCAGGGACTCAAAATATTGCAAGCCAAACAGGAAAGAATTTGGATAAAAATAGAAGTAAGGGATCAGATTTTGAATCGAATATATCTTTTAACATTGACATTTCTGGCAAACATTCAAAAGAGACAGAACCTGGCAGTACATTGAATGGTGTCCAAGGTTCCACAACAATGAAAGCTGAATCGCCAGAAGAGAACTGTGATAAAAACCCAAAGACAACTCCACCGGCTAAAAACGAACAGAATGTACATGAAGAACTTCATAGAACTCCGTCGTCCTCAAGTGGCAATGAAAAGGACATGCAAGAAAAGGAAGAAGCCCAGAGGTTTGTGAAAATTAACTCTCTCTCTCTCTGTTATACTCTACCTGCAATAAACATAATTTCCTTCTTACATCATCATATTTCAGTGGGGCTGAGAATACACATTACGTTAATAATATAAAGATATTGATATGATTGATATAAAAACGAAATGATTTCCCTTAGAAGTATTCACACTGCCATTTATCAATAATACTTTATTAACCCAGTTTGTTGTCGACTAAAATTACCAAAGACAGCAACAAAAGAATATTTGCAGCCGGGCGAAATTATGGATCACAAGATGGTGATAACTATTGGAACTTTCCCAATAATTCGGTGACAAGTAAAACGCCGGACAGATCTAATAAAACATATGGTTCGAAAAAAGCTGGAAATACTTGGGGTAGGAACTATTACCATAATAACTTTTAACAGATAAAGATTTCATAATTTTCTTTGTTTTAGAAATTAGAAATTATCTTTACTCTCATTTATTATTCTTTCACATAGATGATTACAGTATTCAGCTATAAAACAGAAAGGGTGAAGTTTCATGTCATTTAAATGATAAATTATGCCTGTTTTTTAGTTTGTGTGTAATTTAGAGTTTTCGTAGCTAAGTTTTTATCAATTGTCATTAACCAATGATCGAAGTACGTCAAAGGTTGTATTGTAGCTCATGAACTAACAACTAGTACATATATATAAGGAGAGGGTTTATTGCAGGCAATTACAACTTTGACTATAACAGATTCAACAGCCTTTATGAAATCTCACCTGCAACCACGTACTTTACGTACTACACCAAAGCTATGGAGGATTTCGCTGAAGCTAATGATCTGGAGCTCCATGACGTGGAAGCAGACGGCAATTGTATGTTTCGCGCCGTCGAAGACCAGATGAGAATCAATGCCGAATTTGGACATACTGCAAAATCTCTTCGCCTGCAGGCTGTTGAGTACGCTTACCTTAAACAATATAGAATTCAATGTGCTTAGTTTTCCTGATCAAAATGTATTTATCTATAACTTCATGTACTTCGAATGATACATTAATGTTGTATAATTACTTAATTATGTAGATGGTAGTTTATTTCTTCAATATGTTGAATAATACAAAATAGTTACACATTACTGAAAATTAAAAAAAATTGAATCACTCAGATGTACATGTATATATCATTTAAAATATACATAAACTGCTATTATTTCTAAGGTACCTACGACAAAATCCGGAACAGGAAGATGGCAGCCACCTTAGGAACTTTCTCTCGACCAAAGAGACCTGGGAGCAATACCTGTACAGAATGCAAAGAAATTCGTCCTGGGGGGATCATTTAACTCTGACAGCCATATCTGAAGCATTTAGAAAAACCATCATTGTTTTCAATATTGGGAAAGAAATTCGTAGAACCGAAATAGTACCAAAAGTTCCGGGAAACCCGAGTGATACCCAGTTTTTCCTTGGTCATATTGGTGAATATCATTATCTTAGTCTAAGACCTAGAACTTGGGAGAGGGATTGGTCTATCCGTAAGTATTTGTCTTATTACATGGAAGGACTTTTATATTTGATACTGTTCGTTATCTCCATATCCTTCATGCATATTGTTAAACCAAGATAACAAAATATGAGTAATAGTGACAAAACGAAACTTAAGTTCTGCTATACTTTCATGTAATCTTAAGCTAAGAAAGATAACTCTATGATTTAAAAATTAAAAAGTTTCTAAATTTTGCTTTTAATTGAATTTTTTCATGTTTATAAATTTCCGTCTCAGTGTGATTCAATGTACTTTGAAATTCTAAGAAACGGTTTGTTAAAAATCTAATTTAATTAAACCACATAAAAGTATTTTTGAAAATACATAATTAAAAATCGATTTTTCTATAGTCTTGCCTTATAAACCAAAATTTATTGGCATGATCTTAAGTTAGAAGTGATTAATTGTGTTTTGTAATGATAGGAAACACTTATATTCCGTGCATTTTTTAATGAATGATTATAGAAGAATTAAAACGACCCTTATAAGTATAAACTCGCTCAAAAGCCTAGATACCTAAAATTTTCAATCCTTAAATGACGCAAATGATCAAAACCAGAATCGAACATGTATTTATGTTGACTTTCATTCAATTGATGTGCAAAATTTCCCACAAATTATAAAACTAATAAACTAAACTTTCCAAAAATCTAGGAGCTCAACTTTACCGTACGATGTGGAGCCAACATCAAATACTTACGAAGTACATCGAGGCAAAGCTAGACAGCATTGAACTGAAAAGAAAGATCACGCGCTACAAAAATTGGATAATGCATGACGAAAAAATGCAGTCTATTTTAAGTTCAAAGGGCGAGGGAGATATCAATGACAATGAGACAAACCCACCTGTAGCCCAGCCCCATATTGATCTTCCACATGCTTCTACCGATGAAGAGATATCTGAAGATGAGGAAAAAGGTTTAAATGAAAAGCTGTCGAGCATACAGACCCTTGTTCAGGAGCTTCCAGTTGGTTTTAACTACAAGGGATGGATCACTCACAAAAAAGACGGTTGATAATTTCATAAACTTATAGTATATTTTTATTGTGTTATTTAATGTCAAGTTTCTCGGGAAAAATGAATGGTTTATTACTTAAAAAGACATATTTTAGCTCTGTAAGGTTTAAATGTTTTATTAATACTCATTTTTCAAACGGCATTTGTCTGTATTTTTTTTTTAGATAATCATTATTGTCTAGTGGTTGACCCCTTATACATCGATCCTGAATGTGGAGTACCCCTTCCTCATCTGTCATTTATTTTGCAATTCTGGATGAGAGACACAATTCAACTTCCAGTTAATATAGCCTTTCCTGGTACATCTAAACCTGTTCCTGATAACTGCATTGTTGAATACGCCGGGAGTTCTTGTGATGCTACCAACGCTTACCTACCGGATCGCTCCGAAAATGGTGCTTCTAAAACATCAACCAGGTTTCCGTGTGAGCCAATAAAAATTTTCTGTCGTGAGGACATTATTGTGAAGTTTACGAATAATGGAGAGACGAATGAAAATGTAGTATTTGTAGATGAAAGCGAAACACATCCAGGCTACTGCAGACTTCGTCCAAGTGTCGAAAGTCCTGAACTCTGGGGCAGTCAGCTTTTTTACAAAGAGAACGACTGTTTTATACAAGAGAGTGATCCAAATGATTCAGAAGATCTGCGTGAATACCATGGCTTTCAAAGCCACGAATGGATTCCTTCCAGGACTGACTGGGCTACTCGTTCTCGACCCTCTATGTGGCCTTCAGATGAATTGAGAGAAAAACTCCAAAAAGACGGGGTAATCTTCATCCACCGTCCCCACAAGTCTAGCCAGGAACCAACTGTGGAGTGGCAAATCATTTTCTCTAAAGCAGAGAGGGAAATTTTCCTCAATGTATTAACAACATGTCAAAAACAGAATTACGATATTTTTAAAGTACTGGTAGATTACCAGACGAAGCATTGTAAATTCCGTCTTTCTCCTTCGCACCTTAAAACTGTGTTTCTGCATGCTATGGAGAGTATCCCACTCCCAAGCTGGGATAACAATACTGGCGGTTGCTTACTTTACCTGTTACATCTCCTGTCTACTTTCTTAGACAAAGCAAACCTTCCACACTATTTCATCTCCGAAAACAACATGATAGACCACGTTCCTGAAGAATCCGTTAATGAACTTAAGCTTCAAGTTGATACAATTCAGCACTTTCCAATTGAAGTTTTGGAATTTTGCTTTGAAAAACATGGCATTAGTGGAACTGGTCTTTCAAAAGTCTTGGACGATTTCGATAGGTACAGATTAAGTCGTGATATATCCTGGACGGTGGAGTATGTATTCTTGGTCGTTGTTCAGATGTGGATTTCAAACTGTAGAGATCATTATAATTTCAATAGAGCATTAGATTTGATCTATCAAGCATATCTAGTCCATCAGCACATGGTTCAGCCCATCAGCACTTCAGATACTTCTAATTTACAGACTTTCGTCTCAAGAGCTCTCGAAAGCTGGCCGGACGTTGAAAGGTATAAATTATGCAGAATGTTTGATGATTTATATGATACGAAGCTGAGCAGTATGGATATAACAGAGAATACGGTTTTCATTAAGAGTCTTCTTGAGGAAGAACTAGAGTCCGAATTTTGCGACATGCCAATTCCCATTCATTCAGTAGGTCACAAAGTCTACGAAGGAAAATTACTGGAAGATATTGCGACAACCTGCAATTTCTTGAAAAGAGACGAAGAATCGTTGGTGTTTATAAAAACAGCAATTTCCCTTTTAAAGAGAGCGCTACAGGAGGATATTCTGGACGTTAGCCAGGTAGAAGACGCTACCTTAAAACTCGAAATAGGCAAGAAGAATTACAAACTTACAACCTCCTTAAACAACTCACTTGCTAACTGCTACCAAAAGCTGAGTACCTGTTGCGTTGCTTCACAACAACAAGAATTGATGCACCAGTATATGCCTGATATTGAAGCCCTAGCTGAACGAATGCCAAAAATGGTGCCTTTCGTGGAGAAGATGTGGACTCAACTTGGACAAGCAGAAAAGGGAAGAGAGTTCAAGAGGAAACATGGTGGATTCCAGAGAAACAATTGGGGTCAAAATAATATTTATGATGACGATATAGACTAAGGAGAGAGATAAATAGCTTTGAAGAAAATAACAGCACTTTTGGTTACAATTTTAAAAACTGAAAAAACATGAAAGATGTATTTCATATTTTATCAATGTATATGAGGCGTCATTTTTTTTTTCAAGTCCTATAAATTCATGCGCTGCGGACTTTTCCAATGTGATAAATCTTTTGATGAGCTTTTTTCCCATGCTAAGTGCTATTTATTTTTCAATATACAATCGTCTTATCGTATCATTGAAACTATAATGAGTTCATCAATGTATATATAGAATCGTACACTTGAAACATCTCGTCATTGTCTTGTTTTATGGTCTTAGATCTTGTTCAAAGTTAGACAACTCATACACTGCATGTTACAATTTGTATTTGGAATGAATTCTATCATTCTGTACATACATGTATATGGTTAAAATAAAATAATTAATGAAAGTGGTTTATCGTTTATGGTCAAGTTAAAGTGCAACTTTGTACAATTATCTCCATTTTTCGTATTTATAAAGGATTTTTTTTAAAGAAAAGCAGAATTTTTTGCTTATATCAACAAGTATTTTAAATATTTTCCTTTCAAAAAATTCACTTCATAATTTTCTAGTTTCTTGATGGAACATTCATTTAAAACTTCTGAGAAAATTAAGGAAAAAACAATTTTCATATGTATTTCCATAAATAAATGCATGACAATTTATATAAGGAACGTTATATAAATTCACCAAATTATCAAGTGTTATATGTTAATCATACATAGAAAGGAAAGCAAGATTAAAAAAAAAAGGAAATCAATGTTCATTTCTTCTATAGATCCTCTACCTCTTTTACTGTCATTAATTTGTATTTGCCATATTTATAAATATCGATGAATATTTTGAAAGAATCATTTAAATTGAATTTCCTTTTCAAGAAGTTGGTTTTTTTCTTTCATGCAAGACTAAAATGGAAACACTTGATACGTGTTTAGTTAGTAAGGGTCAGAAGGAAGTAAAAAAAAAATCATTGCTCAAAATAATTTAATCCTCGATGGTTTTTATCAATATTCATGTTCCATTTCTAACGAAGGAAACCCACTCATAAACATGCAGTAATTGAAAATTTTCATTTCGAAAATTAAAAATTTCCACCTTAAAAGTAAATAAGTTTATATCTGGAACTTTGCTTAGGACTAAATAACTTCACAAATGGAATTTATCTACGTCTTAATACATGTACTGTACATGAATATTATATGTGCGGAAAAAAAATAGAGAGAGAGGGGGCAATGAGATTACATACATGGTCATTTAAACCCATGCACACGTTGTTTTCCAGACAGATTGGAACGTAGTCGAACATACATTATTTCGGGTAATAAGCACTATCGTGAAACAGATGGGAAACATCTAATATTAAAAAGAGGAAAAAAAGTATTTTTGTAGTTCGCACAACAATGACAGATGTGTGATGGACAATACCGATTGCTATAGATTCATTTTCATTGCAAAAATAAGTAAATAAATGTAATTTGTTGGCAATCTGCAGGGGTCCCGCGAGTGGTTAGCCATTATCAAGAGACAGAATGAAGGCCAGAAAATCGATGAACATTCAGATTGGCGATTGCTGATGATAAACAAATTATCATCGATTATAATAACAACCACATTACCTGGTAATTACAATGCCCCCGTCTTATTTCAATATTTGACATTAGCTAATGTACAATGAAGAAACCATATTTCGCTGTGGTGTGTGGGGTTATTATAAGGGATATAATGGTCCCTGTCATGTTTTCATCGGTGTGTTCCCGTTTTGCACACATTTGATAACTGGGTATAGAACAATAGGTGTGAAATATGTTTTGATAATAATTATAGTCTGATTTCTGATTAGGATTTACCTGGGTTAACATGTATTTTACCTGTGTTATCTCTCAAGGAAGAACATTAATATTTTAGTTGAAAAAAGGAACTTATTCAGTATTAATCAATTAATTATATTAAGGAAAAAGATAGCTGAAAATTCATAGCCTCACTCTGCTTTTTACTCAGTTAAGACATGATTGCAATTATTTAATAGCATAAATTTTTATATTGCCATTTTGGTATTAAAGTAAGGAAATAAATCCAAACTTGAAATGTACATGACCATTTTTTTTAATGTCTTTTCAGTTCTACCCTTATAGATTCACCTTTCCCCTATTTACCAACTATAGTACAGACTATAACAATTAAGTAATTATTTCACCTGGTCAAATTCCCGTTTTGCACACAATATTTCTATGCCTGAAATTCAAATGTGTGCAAAACGGGAACAAACCTTTTCATCAGTTACCATGACCCAGAAAAACTGTCGTCGGTTTTTTCATTAATTAAGTAAAAATGTTCGGTAATAGCTTTCTAACAATGCAGACACCAATACGTTTGTTCTGTCAAGGTAAGTATTGGAGTCATTTCCGAAAACTACAATATATATGCTGGAAACGTTTCCATAAACATCAAAATAACCATGGTAACTGCAATACGCTTGGAGGCTTTAAGCTTTTATACCAATTACTAAGCACCTAGAAAATAGTAACCGAGATTTAAAAATCTTTTATTACTAGGGATCAATTTTCTTTTCTTAAATTTCAAGAACAGAATGCCGACAATCTTGTGAAGTTCGGAATTATTACCAACCTTTTAAAATCTGATGTACATTGAATACAGTTAGGTCTTTAATGTAATATTAATATAATTACATGCTATATAGATGAAAGAAACGTGGTTATTTTGTCAAAAGTTCCAAAAATATTTTATCACAGATGTTAGCTTGAGGTGATAATGCTGGACATAATTGATATCGTCGTTAATTAAAGGTTACCATGACAAATTCTAACGACAGAGAGAAAATGTCGATACTTATAACGTAAACCTATATAAGTTATATAAGTTGAAGTCCCTGTAAAAATTACGTTGTGATAAAAATTTCTCTTAATTAGACACGTGAAAACTTAAGCTTGGATTAATTACTAAAGAAACGTTTTAGAAAAATAACTTCTCAACTGTCGTTTATCCGTTCTATTTCGTAAGTTCTCAAGAATCAACACCCAGTTTCAAGACCTGTAATTCCAACATAGCCCTGCAATATTACACAAAATGTAATGTAGGAAAACCAAACCTCTTTAGTTATACCAAATAAATTGAACCATGATCTTAAACCGCAATCCCTCTTTCATTATTTTTCTGGATGTTGTTTACACACCTGTATATTATCATAATCTAGTATTTCATACGGTTTTCTTTGAGAAATGTGTTTTGCTCTGTCTTTGGGTTTTTATTTGATCCAGAGGATCATTTTCACTTCACAAATTATAAACATTTATGAATGTTTATTTGATTAGACTGATTTAAATCATTATAAACTTTTTTTAATTCTTAATAAATGTATATTTTGGGCAATACGAATAATGTCTTTTAAAAAGAAAATTATATTTAATCTATTTTAAAAAATTACCTTTATAATCATGATCAGAAATGCAAAACTTACACAATTATGTGTCATTTTTGTACGAATGTAAAAGCCTATATGTACTCGGTAGATTGCACACTACCGTACAATTACAGTGACACAGCATCTTTTTCATATTCTTCAATATTTCTAAATATATCAAGCCTAGAATTTTAAATAATAAATTTACTTATAATGAAGATGGTCGAACAAGCCAAAAAAAAATATAGCACAGTTTTCCATGGTATTGCAGTTAACAGTAATGTATACTTAAAGGAACATCTAAAAAAAAAAAAATTGCAAAAATCTCACAAGGGGTTTTATCAATTCGTTTTTGAAATAGCATGCCTAAACAAATTAAAGAGAGTAAAAATGAATTATTCATTTGAAACTAGGGGCATTTTGAATGGCTTTTCGATAATATTATTTTAAAAATATTTTTTAAATACAATTTTGATAGGTAATATTTTTTTCATAAACCAGTTTGTCTACCTTTATTAACGCAGTATGTCCAGTTTTTGCATTATCATACATGTATTACTATGTAAATGTATGAATTCTAAAAAGCACCTCCGTGGAGCCGCTGTCATCAGAGCTGTCCATTATTCAGTTCATTAAGATACAACTTTAGATAAATGTGAGCATGAAAGGGCAAAACATACCATATATATAATATAACACGACTATAATGACGTGCAGCGTACATGTACGACCTTTCATACTAATTGCCATTATCAACTATATTATACATATCACATGCATGTAAATGTTTTGAACTTGTTTTTTTTTTAAATATTAAATTCGACCTTTATGTCTCATTTATATTATTCAATGTAGAACGTAGTATAAGAAATTAACTTTTTTTTCAACGTTTCACACACATCATATATAGGCATTTGAATTATTTATGAGATACGTTTATGATCTTTGTTTTATATATTACGTTTACAAAATTTTTTGCACTTTAGTAAACTGAAAACATAGCACTCAAAAAACCTGTCCATCTCGCTGAAAGGGTCTAATAGACAAACCATCATGTTTCAATCAGTACAAGTATTACTTATATGTTTCATGCTGTGTATTTGTGTCTTTGGTGAAATTTACGGTTATAGTCATTTTATCCGGGTCCCCATCTTCCCCATGTCAACAATAAGTGTTTTCAAACTTCAAACTGATAAATCAATTAATTTAACAAATATAAAAAACAAATCGAAATGTTCCCATATGTTTGCAATTAACAAATGTATAAATTTGCAACTTTGGAGTCATATTAAATTTTGTTGCATACAAATCAATTTATTCAAAATCTTAATTTCGACTTATAATTCATAAGTCTGTTTATTTAAACACATTTCATTGAACACAATAAAAGGGATTGGACACAATTTATACCAACCTTAAATTGTCCTCTCCAATAACAAAATAACAAAATTAAGTACCTTTGACGTACAATCAACACATATACAATACAAAAAAGAAGGACAGGGATGAAGAGAAATAAGAAAAAAAGGAAATGGGAGTGTAAAGAGAGAAAAAAGGAGGGGGTTGTAAAAGATATATACAGAATTAAAGATACAGAATGGTCTGTTCTCAGTTTATGGTCTTTGGGTCTGAACGACTTTCCATTGTCTTAGCATTTTATTTTCCAGATTCTAATTTATTTTTACCACAAAAATTTGAATTTGTGAGCACTAACATATATCGAAATCACTCAAAGTTTTAATATATCTTGAATGCATTGTAAGGTTTTGATCACTTCTTTTAGCGTTACAATGGCAAACCTGTGCAAAATGACCTGTAGAAACTGCATTTTGAAAAGAAAAAAACGGTCTGTACTTTTTAGTCATACCATGCAGAACATATGCACTCAAGTGAATACAATGTTGTCTTCCAACTGATACATTCTACAGAGAGGCATCAAGTCTGCAATTAGTTAAAACAAGCCTTTAATTTGCATGAAGGCATTATACTTTAACTAGTAATTAAGGCGAATTTTTCATCAGTTACGTAAAAAAAAATTGTTAATGATTCATAGTAAAAAAAAATATTTCATTAGAAAAGATACAAGTACCATTATCATAGTTGATGATGATACCAATATCGACAAGGAATAAAGATGAAAATAAAACGAATATATATCCTTAATTTATTTATCAAAGGGCTTCTCGCACTGGATCAAACAGTGTGGAGAGACATTTCGTCTCCTACCAGCTATCGATTTGTGGTGACACATTTCTCATTGTGATCAGGGACTCGAACATATGTGACCTCGATATTCCATTGTCATAGAAGAGAAATAGTGGCAGTCTCACCCTCATACACTAACAGATTGTTATATTCTGGTATGTAACGCTGGTGGACTGGGGGTTCTCATATGGTATTTTCTTGCCACTTATCGGTTATTTTAAATACAGAGCTTGCAATTAAAAGGGAGAATAAATATTTCATGAGATACAGATCAGTCACAGTCTCATTAGCAAATGCATCGTACCAGTGAATCGATTAAAATGAAAATCACAGGTAAAATTTTAGGATAGAATTTCAAAGGTGTTTATACCTGACTAATTCGATTGAACTGGATTTCGAGTGAGAAAATTTACGCACAAGAAGGCGAGAGTGTGCATAAAATGCTCGTGTTATAATTGCCAAATAATGAGAACGAAGAATGTCTGATTTTGGGGGGTAAAGTTTTAAACGAGGGCTAGCGTTTCATTCCCCAGGTACTTTACCCACATTTATTTATAGCGAGTATCATATAAAAGCAAACAATGGAGAGAAAAATCTATATTTATACGCTGATTACTACAGACAAAGCGCGGGAAAAATCGATAGAGCCATAGAAATTGCAGCAGAGATCAAAACAAGTATACTTACATTGCACGAAATGTAAATTTGATATCTGTTGATTTCATTACAAAGCATTCTGCATGAAATTAACAATGTCATCCGTTGTACCCCTGTTTTCCCACGCTGTTCACTTCAGCATGCCGAGTTTGACACTATAGATTCACTGAAATTGTATATTTCGTAATATATCAGTGAATTCTACAAGTGCCAAGAGCTGCATGCTTTTCATGCCCTGAAAGAAAGATATTTGCTACCAACCTGCAATATATCAATTTCCATGAAATGCCTTTAAAAAATCCTTGTTCTTTTCCATTGCAAATGTCCTGTGAAAACAAGATCGTCGCTTCGCGTTATCCGTCATTGAACAGAGAAATTTGTAGTGATGCTAGGCGCAATATGGCGGATTGTGGCCATGTGATTCAATAATAATTACCCAAATGTTTCAAAGCGCTGATAAAAATAAGCAGAACTTGCTAAGCGCGAATTTACGGCCTCAGTCATAGGGATAAAATTTTTCTCTTCGCAGGTAAATCTACGTGGGTTCTACCTGGTTTGGTCCCCATAAAAACGTGTCGTGGGAGGCGTAATATAAATATTGGGTAACCCCTCTTCACGGTAAACAACAAAAGAAAAAACAATTACAGCCAACGCTTTACTTATTCATCCATACATGATAATGAAAATTCTCTTTTGTTGCCCAAGTCTAGTAAGTAATAAGATTAAGCGGGCTGTTTCGTAAGATTGCTTTTTTCTTTGTACACGAAAGCTTCTCTGTTAACGTATTAAATGATGCTAATATTCTGGATAACGTATTCAAGGGCTATAGAGGAGGTGTTCCACAGCAAACTTGATAAATATTTGTTTAAAGCCAAATCCTTTAGAGATTTGAATTGAAATGACAAGCAGGGAAAATACCGGGGTTAATCATTTAGTACCTGTTTTCTGGCTAGAATAATGTAAATAAAGAAAACTTGCGCAATTACAGACAAAATACCGAATTTATCCACATAAATATTTTTCATTATTAAGTCAATTGCAAAACAAGCAAATGAAAATACGTGTATAAGCTTACCTTTTAAATCAAACCCAATCTTCGGAGTTTAAAAGGCAACAAAAACTTTCAATAAAAACACAGTTGGAGAGCGGTTTTTCTTTTTTGTAATCAGCGAAATGTGTCCAATATTTGTCCATCGGTGAATGCCAACTGTTGTATACATACCAAAAGAAAATTATCATCTCAATCTAATTGAAATCTGAATGGTGTTTGATTCGAATCTTGATTAGAACAAACATTCATGTCAGAACAATAATTTTACAACTTTGCATGTAGGCCGGGTCGCCCCGATAAGCGCCGGTGTTAGGGCCCAGGGCGCTTTGGAGCCCGGTGTTTATCCTGGTGTCATAATGTCCAGACAGCCTGACATTTCTTTTCGCTGGGAAAAAAATGAAAAAGTTATTTTAGAAAATATCGATTGCTTCGGCATTAAAAAAGACAAGTAACGGTGATCTTAAACAAGGACCTATATTATATATAGTATATATAGGTCCCTGTCTCAAATGATTATTACGTTGCATTTAAAAAGTTATATAAAATTAAATAATTGCGTTTTGCTTTTTGTGTTAATCTATGATAAGAATGAAAATGTTGCTGCATGTACGTGCAATGACGACATGCTCATTTTGTTACACACGCAAAGTTTAACAATTCACACATTTGAATTACAGTCTGTATTTTAAATCATATTTTGTATAGCTGTTTTTAATGGTTTCATGTTTATGTTTTAAAACATCACATACACTCACCACCCCCACCACACCCCCATCCCCTAAGAATCCGTTTTTGTGTACAAGTATATATATAGTGCACTAGATAAATTCTAACTACGCGAATATTCATAGTATTTTCGTTATACTTACTAGTTATTTACATTCAGTATGACATTTCTGTGCATCTAACCACGTAAATGCAGTTATATAATCATAATAATAATGTCGTTTACTGATTTTTATTTGAAAATTAAAATAAGTACACGACTATAAAAAATGAAATATATAGTCGTGTACTTATATTAATTTTCGAATAAAAATCAGTAAACGACAATAATGTTGACTATTTTTTGTGATATTCTACCCAAGGGTTCGATTGATTTATTTATGTACAGCTATACAGTACGTGACCATATATAGTGACAAAATATTGACCAAGAACTAGGATGCAGCACTGGAACTAACTGATTTTTTTTCTTTGAGTTTAGTTACAGGTAGAAAGAGAGAAAGCTGCTAAATGTAAATGATGGTTTGTTTTGTTTTTTTTAATTAATAAGGTCGATAAAGTCTTAGGTCACTTGCTCTAAGAAATAACGTTAACTTTAGGTTAATTGGCAATGAGATGAAAGATTCATATTCAACTTCATATTTATCTAAAACTATTAAAATGAAATGAATGAAATGTGATTGAAATAATAATTATGAATATATGAAATATGAATGAAATACATGTATATAAATGATATTCACAGATTGATAAAATTTAGGATCACCGTCACTTTCCAGGTCTTCCACAAAATTTTCTGTAAATCAATTTCTTAAAAAAAATTAAAATCTAAAATTATATGCTTATATTTTCTTCGTCTTTTTAAGCGACAATGTGACGGACTGCATGAAATCAATTTAACTTTCTCTCTCTCTTTCTCTGTTTCTTCCTCTCCAACAAACCACTTTCAGAAAAAAAAATCTATTCATACAAAAACGTTTCACACATTATTTTCTCAATAACAAATCAAATGACCCTTCCATTTAAAATTACACTTCTTTTGGTCATTGATTTGGAAGCAATTCACAAAATCATTTCATCCAATAAATTGGTCTTTACATAGCCAGCATTGGCGATTGAAAACAAACCGTACGATAGTTTTTCAGAAACTTGGCTGTAATGACTGATGAATATACTGAGTATTTGACCTTTACTTTTCTATAGAAATGAGTAAAATCGAAAAAATTTAAATCCCTTGCCAATAAGTTTCGTCTATATTCCTATATCGGAGCAGGATATAGAATGGGTTTAAATGGAGGAAGTGTGTTTTGATGGTCCAGTCTACAAAAAAATATTAATTATTTATTTATTAGTTTCTTAAATATTTTCAGAAAAAAATTGTATCCAATATCAAAAATCATAATCCTCTTCAGAATTTAAAAGATGATTGAAATGATTTCAGTTTTGTATTTTTATAGACCTTATTTTCAGTAAAATTGCAAAAAAATTGAAGAAGGGAGCACAATTTCAAGCTTAACACTGGAATCGCACACTCAACGTAAAAGAGTAGCAAGAAAAATAAAACAGAACGTGATATCCAACTTGTCTACATAGTTGTTAGAGTTACCTCGCTTAACATTTTCGCAGATGTTTGGATGTTTACTAAGTACAGAAAAGTACTTCATCCCTATATTGGATATTAACATTGAGTGTGGCGAGGAAGGAAAAAAGAGATTGAAAACCTCATCGAGGTATAGCCATTTATAAACAGAAACTATGGACAAATATTGCATTCTAATAATGCATGGATGGTAAATTGTCTGCAATCAGCTGTTCGGATAGGCCTAGATCAGTAGATGTAGATGTATTCCGTTCCAAAATCAAAGCGCCGAAAGGTTAAGTTTACACTTCCAATTTTTAGAAAGGTTGAGTGAACAAGTATGCTTTTTATTGTCACTTTGGACCAAACAATTATCATTTACTTTTTGTGAATAAAATTATGTATAAAATACAATTAGGAGCATTACACGCTTAGTTTGGACTTTCAGTAAGGCGTGACATTCTCGACGTTACCTAATTAGCTTCTGAAATTTACACAGCTTCCCTTCACTGTTGAAATATACATATGATAGAAATGTGGCCGAATGTCAACTCATAGCTTAAATAGCCAATTAAAAGTTCTCTCACGGCACTGAGGTGGGGCATAAGTCGTCACATCGTTATCAACAACAATTTTAAGTTCCTGATGTTATTCATTTCGTAACCAATGAGAATCTACTAGTATTCGCCATTACGTAGCGCCGAGAAAGTCACGCCTACTGAAAGTCCAAAGTAAGGGTAAAATCCTTCTATTCTTTCGAATAGATAAACAAATTGCTCCGACGCACCGAACAACCTAATTTTGTTATATTTATTTGATTTCGTTTTGAAATACAATTTATCAATTGCAATCTTGATGAAAACAAGAGGCCTATGGGCCACATCATTCACCTGAGAAGCTTTGATCATTCCGTTCTTTACCAGATTTCCCCCTTGTAATACATATTGTGACCCCACCTACCCCAGTGATCATAATTTAGACAATTTGAAATCTACTTTACCATAGGATGCTTTGATTCCCAATTGTAAAACTTTGATCACCCATTGTGGTCCCTTCCTACCCCCGGGGGTCATGATTTTAACAATTTAGAATCTACACTACCCCGGGATGCTTCCACAGAAGTTTCAGCTTTTCTGGTCCAGTGGTTCTTGAGAAGAAGATTTTTAAAGATTTTTTCCTATGCATTTCTATGTAAAGCTTTGATTCCCCATTGTGGCCCCGCCCTACCCCCTCCCCCCGGGGGGTTATGATCTGAAGAATTTAGAATCTACACTACCCCAGGATGCTTCCACAAGTTTCAGCTTTTCTGGCCCAGTGGTTCTTGAGAAGAAGTTTTTTAATGACCCCACCCTTTTTTGTCTTTTCTTGATTATCTCACCTTGTGAGGGGACTTGGCCCTTCATTTTAACAATTTTAATTCCCCTTCATCCAAGGATGCTTTGTACAAAGTTTGGTCAAAATTGGCCCAGTGGTTCTTGAGAAGAAGTCGAAAATGTGAAAAATTTACAGACGGAAAGACAGAAAGACGGACGGACGACGGACAAAACGTGATCAGAAAAGCTCACTTGAGCCTTCGGCTCAGGTGAGCTAATAAAACGGAACAATTTTTATGTGTGTAATGTTTTCTTCCTGATGGAAACAAACTGTGCGCCTCGGTTGGCATTGATTTTCTTGGTGAGTGTAATCAAACAGAAAGTTTCATTGGTAAGTTCTTGAGATTTCTTAAAAGTTAATATATATTTTTAACACCTATGGGATGCGTCACTCAGTATTGCTGAAAATAAATATCTCTTTTCTATTGTACATTGTATTCAGCCTTCTGATAGATTTAATTGATTGTTCAAATATTTATCATGTGTGTAGACATTAACGTACAAGTTCATGTATTATAATATTTCTGTATAAATGTTGTAAGTTAATTTATTCTGTACAAACTGCTGGACGTTTAAATAAATTATGTTCAAATCAAATAGAAAGTGTTTATAACACAAGATGCAGTAAGATATTGGGGGAAGGTATAAGTACGTGAATGATAGATATACATGTCTATATTACATGGGGAAATAACGTTGCTATCCAAAAAATATGTATAATATCATTAAAAATTGTTTACTTTCCTATCAAATTATAATTCTTTACTAAATTCTAACATTTCCAAAGATTTACTACGCGGGCATAAAAAATCGATGTTTGACCGCAGAGTGAGATGTTGAACCAGTCGATGAGATGTTGGACTGCTTACGTCACAGGGTGGGCGGGGTCAGCCATACCTTTTTGCATTCATTGGAGTTCCACAGAACGTTTAGTTTGCAGGTAACGAAATTAACATCATGATTTGTCAAAATAAAGATAAAGGTATAACAAAACAATTACTGTGTTCTCAGGCAAAATGCGTTTTGTCGACCCTCCAATCAAACTGTCGCTTTCGTTCTACACTCGGAGCTACTCGGATGGCTCGTAACTCGCACAGTTACCTCGGACCTCATGTGTCACGTGTCTGTGATTTTATTTGTATATCATTCAAATGTTATACTTTTGAAATCGTCTGCGTTATTAGTACTATTTGGGACACCCATTGAACATTTTTGTGGGTTACTAATTATTATAGAATGAGCAATTCATATACATGTAATCAGTATACACGACAAATACATGTGAACAGTTAAAATTTTGTGTAATTTTTCATCACTACACTAGATGTCTTTACTTCGAAAGGCTATCAACATTACATGTAAGGTTGTAATCAAAACTACAAGACAGTGAAGAAAAAGACAAATTAAAAAAAAAACTTTTGAAATGAATTACAAGGCAGTTTCCGGCGAAGCAATGTTGTCAATTTGATGCGTAGCGGAGTCAGCCGAGGATTGCCGATTGTCCGGCCTACATGTAACAGTTTCTGGCAAACAGTTTGGTTCTTGGGTCCAAGAAAACGCATGTTGCCCTCGAACCCAGACAATAAATGCTGTATAATACTGAATTACTGATTCAACCATTCATAAAAATATAAAAGTGAATTTAATAAGACTAGTGAATAACTGGTATACACTGAACCAAACTTCTAAGTGTTCACCTAATATTTTTTCAAGTTTTGAAGAATAAATGCAAACATTAAATAATTTCTTTAATTCATGGTTAATGGTGCATATTTCAGTTCGATGTTGCGTAAATTTCATGTAAGTTTCTTGTCAGAATTCTAAGCCAAGTGTCAAGGAAATGATGTACCCTCAAAATGAAAATTCACACAAAATAATCTCTATGGAGTAAGACTACCACTCGCTCTAATTACTGCAAGACATCCTTTACTGTCGGACACAGTGTACACTGTACCATGTATTCCCCATGAGGTGATTGACCCATATGCTGCCACACCTACTGCATAGATCTTTCCAAACCGTTTAAATTTTGTGGAAGTGTGTGTGTGTGGGGGGGGGGGGGGGGGGTCTTTGACATTAAAAATCCCAAATGTGTTCAATGGGATTCCGATCCGGGGATTTGACAGTGCATCATCACACAGAGGCCTTTTGGTCAATATCCTTGGGCGTTTAGCAGGTAAGTACACCGCTTTAACTAAGGATGATTCAGACTGCTTGGGCTGATATTAGACTGCCATGAACACCGATTTCTTATCATCTTCATCCGATTGAAATTGTTTATTTTCATGTTTCTAAGATTGATTTAGGACAATTAAACACTCTTTTAACCTGGTATGACGCGAAATTTTGGCCTCAGACGAAGATCAAGATCACTTCCGGTTTGGTTAAATTTTGTCCAAAGCTTTCAAATTGTGATATTTTGGCGTTGAAATTGACGCACAGCCAATAGAAAAATGTGTTTAAATGGGTTTCGATACTGGTTGTTTATTTTTAAAAGTAATATCAAGGATAATTTTAAAGTAAAATAGAAATGAGTAAAACGTGGCGCAAGGATGGTCAGATATCAACATTCCAACGACTCTCCCTTCTTTCGCAATGGTCATTTTGCCAAGTTTCTGTGTTTTTTTTAGTGAAACCAGTTTTTGAAAATTAATAATGATCACAAAAAGATGCTAATTACACAAAACACGTGCTGCAAAGTACAGATTTATTGTTTTTAAGCTTCATCACGGAACAATGGTTTTCATCGGTGATATTTAATTTTCTCTCAACAATTGTTGAGAAGACTCGTTTATTGTAATACTTTGAAAATATCATGCCATTCTATAAAGTAGGTTTTAAATAAATACATTTATTAAAGTGAACACATAGAAGTTTTGTTAAGTGTTTATACTGTTTGGTGAAATAAAGGACACGATAGGGTAACGGCCAAATCTGGCCCCTTATTCAGGCACGTAGCATCCCCCCCACCCCACCCCCACGAAATAGGGTTTTCTAGTTTGGGTAATTTAATTTTTCGTTTTTTTTTTTTTTGGTCAACTTTTTTTAGGTGAGTAAAAAAAAATTTCTCAGGTTGCCCCCCCCCC
>PRKT01000127.1:509501-520550 GCA_003671525.1 Saccostrea glomerata
CCCCCCCACTTTCAAAAACGATGCTACGTGCCTGTTATTTGATGTAAAAATCAGATCACTGATAAAATTGTGATAGTTTGTAGTTAAGAAGTTAAAATGATGCTTACTTAAAAATAAGCACTAATTTAGATTCAAAGCTGACATGGAAGCCATTAGAGGGGGCAGAAATAGGACATTTTCCAGAATTTCCTCAATTCTGGTGGAATTTCATCATATTTGAGAAACTTTTCTCTTCGGAAACATAGAGCACAAGCTTGCATATCTGAGATTTTATCACATAAACTGCATCTGATACTAGTGTATAAAATATATAAATTTGGTAGATAGGTAAGCTTGTGCTCTATGTTTTCCGAAACAAACTGTGCTGTAAAACCGATGAAAATTTGAATAAAAATGAGAAAATTTGAAAATTGACCTATTTTCTGACCTCTCTGTGACCTCTGTTTATTGTTAATCTTAGAAACAATATAATACTTATTCTGTGGCAGGGATGACAACTTCTTTTTATGGATGAGCTGTTGGATCATTCTAAAAGACATCCAAAATCGGGGGCCAAATAGGGATCTTACCTATCTTGTCCTTTATTCCAAATAATTCCATTCGTTCCCTGTTATTCTGTACTATATTTAAGTGAGATTTGTCTGCTCTTGCTGAACATCTAGATGGGGTCATATATTTTCAGATTTTTTCCCACAAATAGCCTTTTCTTAACAATATCATGTAGTAAATTCTTAGTCTTAATGCAAAATTTACAACTTGATAATTTTGTATTTATCTCCACATAGTAAATTTTGTATTTACGAGGGGTGATCAAAAAATATTAAGTTCGAGATGGTCACCACGCTCTTTCTGGGTAAGTATATACTTATCCAACCATCCTGCAGCTGATTCTAAAATCAGAAGTTTCTGACAAATGGACTGTTCCTGTTATAAAAATAATAACTTGCATGGTAAGAAATATAAGACTTGGAATCTGTAGGCAGAATGCTACGGAGCATGTCACGTGACTGCCTGGATCAAGTGATTGGCGCATGGGCAGAACGATGACAGATGTGCACTACATTCAGAGAGGTCAAAAAATCAGTTATTTAAAATTGTAATATCATTTTTAAACCTTTAATTTCTTAATTTTTTTAAATTTCATTAATTAAGCGAAAAAAATTGCTTTGAAACAGTAAAATTTATACGCTTCAATTTACTATGATGCGCGAAATATTGCGCAATGAAAACCATAGTCGCCCCCCTTAAGAAATATTTTACTCATTGTGTACAAACATGTTTATACAATGAACAATAAAATCACAATTACAATGAAAGCAGGTTAAAAGTGCCTTTATCAGTTCTTCCATTTGAGATCAAGATACATGTACAAAAAACTTGAAACAATTGTAATAATTATATTTGAAAGTTTACATTAAATTAATCTTTAAAAGGGTTATATAATAAATTGAAACACTGAAGAGCAAAAATGAGAAAAGAAGGGAAATGAAAATTAAATGAAAAAATGAAAGAAAATAAAAAAGAAGGGAAAAAGGGGGTAAGAAAGAACAATCAGAACCATGTCTGTTTGCGTACGTTTAATCTACATGCTGTGAAATACTTTTTCATATTCTATTCTTCTTTTTTTTATTAATAAAAAAAATATGAATTTGTTTAGAAAATCCGATGAAGTTCGTAGAATAACAAAAGATGACAGCCATATAATCTGAAGAACAGATCAGTTTAACTTATATATTTATTAAAAAATAGAACAAGTTTATAAGTGAGAAGTTACACGAAAAATGGTCCGTGAACTGGCAGTGTACATGCTTGGTGAATTCAAATGTTTTATGGACTTTTTGATGCATTATTGTTGTCCTTTAACTAATAAAACATAAAAACATTAATTTTTTTGTCTATTTTTCATTTGATCCTTATTAATTTATACGTATTGCAATTGAAATTGGCAATGAAATTAGATGGGTAACCGATTTCAAGGAATTATTAAACAATAATTAAGATCACGATTTCATTATTGAAATAAAGAACTAGGGTTGTTTTTTATCGTTTCTAGTCTTGGATACTGATGTGAGTACACTTAAACTTCACCCACTGTCTATCAAAGAAAAATTTATTGTATTTTTTATGGCTGCCACAAGAATTTAAAACTTGATTCTCTGAGTACATTTGAATACAAAAGACCATCCAATTGCTTAGGGTTATTTTCCGACACAAATTCTTTTTTATATTGTATGAATATATGTAAAGGACGAGCAATGGAAGAAGACTATAATATACATGTGTCAATCACTTTATACATGCTTTTAAAATGAAGCTGATAATATCGAGTGCCGACAAAAATGTGTTTTCACAATATAGTGAATGAAGAGCAAAACAAATCAAAACACTTCTGTTTATTTTGCACATGGTTTTCATCAAGGGGAATGTTATTCATTTGTAGTGAACAAAATAGTCTTCACATCTAACACTCCCTATAACCATCACTTTTTTTCTGTGGGTAAAATCTCGACCTAACAAAAGTCTGAAGAACAGATAGATCATGTTAGCAAAGTGCTCATAGAAAGGAATGTTGAGTGTACTATTATTTTCAAATATTAGTTAATATCAGGGGCCACATGCTACATGATGAGAGAGAGAAAGAGAGAGTCGGATAGAAATTCCAGCGATTCTTTGACGAAAATGATCACCAAGATACATAAATAATTAAATTATGTATCTTTATGAACAAATCTTGGCTAGTTGTCTCCTTTAGATCCATGGTTTTTACTTTGTATGACGCAACATCAATCAAGTAACGTGGGCTGACGACACTCACACGCTATGTATGGCAATTGATAGTCCACGGTTTACACTACCCCGTGAATTCTACCAGTGCCATTCACAGAATGAAGCAAAAACAACAAGGGTGTGGGTAAACTGAGAAACTGTCTCACACCTCACATGATATGTGTAAACTTAGTGAAAATATAAATGAAAACAAAAAAATTCCCACTTCCCTGAGCAGTATTAAGGATAAAATCGTTTGTCCTTTTTAAGAACAGGATAAAGTTAGTACTGTGAGCAGTTCGGACAATAAAACTGGGATAGCGATTTCCGCCCCAGACTATGAATATACCATTAGTAAATCTAGTAGGCTATGTTAGATAGAAAATTAACTCATTTCCTACGTCGCGTAAGACTTGATGATCGATAAAGCCTCTTGTTTGCTTAATACCTCCCATTTCATCTTCTGTCATACATGTATCCTGCAGAGAGAAGGAGTAAAGGTTAATTATTACATAACATTAACAACCAGGATAAACTCTGACACCATGTAGTTTACAGAGACCGAGGTACAAATTAAAACAATCAGGAAAAGGCGTAAAAGAATTTTTATGATACGTGGAATCTCTTCGGACCATCTCATTTCTAAACATTGTATTGCCTAAGGTCAAGAATGACCGAAAGTGCGATACAATCTCTCTACTGTACGATAAATAGAAACATGAAAATTCCTTGCCCAAAGGTGTTTGCTTTTGTTGCTTGTCTTTCAATTAAGGTTTAGCCTCAACATTTTAAAGGTATATTAAAAATTGTTAAAAGGGCGAGTAACAACTGTTTTCTTGATGAAAGAATCTGTCATTTATTTTTACAATCCTCGATCATTTTTGCGTCTAGGCCTTTTTCGATATTTATTGTTGCACACCAATTAAACACAATTACCGTCTACGCAGGTGTTTGCTAGAACCTCCGGCAAAAATATACAGCAAGCGAGCACTCCATTATATCGATTGGTAGATGGACAGCGGTCTTCGTCCATCTTCAAACTCCCAGGTACATAATTAGGTCACGTCACACACGCCATTACTGTGCGGTCAGTGTGTGCATATTACTATAAATAACTCATTCCTACACATTGTATTCCATCATGATTCAGAATCGCTTCAAGAACAAGATGAAGATTTGTTGCTTCACAAGTGCTGCACATATTTTCGGCCTTTGCATATATTAATTGCAAACGAAACAAAGTGATACTAACTCCCACAATAGTCACTGTAGTAACATATACCAGTAGATACATTCTCTCATGCTAAGTAACTGTTTCTTAATACATCCAGGGTAAGACAAATAATTGTAATATATGCACAGTAAATAGTTTAAATTTTGGAATGCTTTTCATCTTGTGACTCAACCGGAAATACACCCACGCCTTTAAAAATATCGTTTGAATCTTCTTCTTTTTTTCTAGCAAGCTAATTTGAACATTTCTACAGGTCTTGTATAGATGATTTTTGCTGGAGGCTAATTTCTGGTCAGGAATTATATCTCCCATTATTCTGCCATTCAAAACCCCCATATTTAATCAAAGTCTTATTGTGGGGTTGTCCAAACATTGAAAATTAAATGTAAAACTCTTAGATCTATTTAAATCGAGATGACCAAAGTATAGAGGAGTGTTAATTTATTTTAAATAATTACTTTGCGTTCATTGGTAAGATTTTATTGAATATTAAAGAATTTTATTCCAATTCAGAATACATGTATGTAGCAATTGTCTATATACATGTATTCTGTAACAGGGAAACCTCCTTTTTTGTTTACAAACGATTGTGTTAGGTTCGTGTGTATGTATAGAAAGTAGATACTCATGCACGTGCATATAAGTAAACTTACTCCCTGTACTTTCGTTTTTTTTTATTAATAACTTAATTAAATCTTTTTCAAGCTATAATGAAAATATTAGTTAAATAAAAGATCTATCAGTTCAACTTAAAACTTTAAACTTCTAGCTGACATATTTTAGTGGTATTCCAAAAAAAGCCACTGTTAATACTTCGGGTATATTGTTTACTTTCATTAAAATATAGTGTTTTGATAAAATATACAGTCATGTTTTAATAAATAATTTGTAAATTCAAAATGCTGAAACAATTGTAAATTATTAGAATAATATCTAATTAACGTTAACTTTCTTTTTAAAACTATGGAAAATGACTGAACACCAATTTCCAAATTGTTATATCTCAATTACAATTTGGAAATTGGTTTGAAATTTATGGTGAATTTTATATCATTCTAAATTAATTTTTTTAATTTTTTTGTATGCGATACCTACACAAGAGATGCAATAAATTTTCTTTATAAACCATCCCTTAAATATAATTTCATAACTTCGAAATGCAAATAAAAACATACTTATCATTCTATTATTTCCAAATATATCATTTTTTTAAGGATTAAGTCTTTTTAAGTATCATTTACAACTACATGTAGAATCTAAATCCTTTTCTGACTTTGCACTTAGCTTATTTTGCCATCAATATTGTGGAGAATTGATGTTCTCTTGTATATATATTTCTTTTGTCCCTCTCGACTAATGTTAAAACTATGTGACGCTGCTCCTTGTGGTTTTTGTCCAATACTTGAGTGTCAAGTTGTCAGACCATCGTTACAGTTCAACTAGGTCTCCATCAAAAAATCACTCGACGATTCTATTGGACAACCTCTCCCTGACCTGTGATGGAATTTAATATACAACATATTTATTTTCTTAGATCCCCTTTTCTCAATGAAGAAAGTACAAGTATTTAAAGGTGCGGTGGCGGCATATTTCTTGACGCTTCGTATATAGTTTTTTTTTTGTCGAAGTGACCGCCGTGTGCAAAAAAGTGTGAATTACACAGATAACCGGGGTTCCCATGTAATCATATCAGATGCTTTCTCCCTCCAGCGGCTAATAATTGTGTACTTCATACTAAATACAAGCATGTATACACAGCTCCGCAAAATCCGGGACGATCAAGGACCAGGTTTCGTCACGCCAGCTTAATTGTCCGGCAGTCCCTTCAACCAAGCGGGTGTGAAAAAGGAAAAATTTAGCCTGACCAGTAAGCTCAAGGTCGCAGTGATTTTTTTCTAGGTCAAGTTAACTGCCAATTCAAGCATTTATTATCACAAATCGGATGAAACGCTTGGGGCGGCATGGTCGGTCGCTTTTCTGGCCAAGATTACGGGATGACCTCAGCGGCTATTGAAGCAGACGAAACGAGAAACACATGCGTGCGATCAAATGCCTGCTTTTACCTCAATAAGCAATAAAAGCACACAGTGGTTCCTCTGAGTAACGCATTCCAAGCCCTACCCCTATTATGCAATGTCTCTCTGAACAGGACGGTTTTTGCGATTTTACATCGACCAGCAGTTACTTGTCTGTACATGCGATGTCCACTCGTCCGTGCATATTAATTGCCTAATGAATAATTAATCGTCCGTTACAATGGTCCGACTGCCACAGAAATATGTTGTAACACATGTATGGTCATTGGGTCAATATATAGAGGAATTCGTCCTTTATCTTTGCAACAGTGTTGACTTTTGATAAATATACAATTACCAATTTACTTATTATTTCTAGATTAATCAATTTTATAAAAAGTTGTAGAAAACTAAGAATCTGTGTCGATTATGTAATACTTTGGCCTCAAGTACGCGAGGTTGTTTACGAAGTGAACAGATTTATCGATGTTTGACCAGTACTTATCGCAATATTCCACAAATGCCTTCAATTTTATCGCAAGTAAACAAGGCTGCTCATTGATATTTATAACTACAAACAAATAAATTTTTACTTACATGTAAATATGTATGTCATTACCTGGGGAACTTCAAAAAACCACACTCTTTTTCCTTTTCCGAACTGACCACTAGACAAATGGCGTCCCTTTCGCCTCACACTAACGCTCGGTCAAGGCGCAGTGAACCTTAGCGGGAAAGAAAATGGTCGTAGTTATGCAATCCCACTAGTACTGTGATGCTAATATTGAGAGGATTTCAATAGCTATATTTTCTATGCGCATTTTGCTCTAGGTCAAACAACAGAACTGACCAATCAACTCGCCCGATACAAAATGTAGGTATTATCATATCCTTGCACGGTTTTCTGATCCGGTAATTGTGAAATCTCTTATTGTAACCCGGTAGGATAATAAACAAGGGAAAATGGATCATAAATATTTGAGTGGTCCGTTGTTAATATATATTATATAATTTTATTTGTCATTGTTTGATATGAAAGTATAATGCGCCCTACAAGTTCCAAGAGATGTCGAAAAATCCCTAGCAACATGGCGCAATATTGCTTGACATTTTTCTCGTGAAAATTTAAGGGTAAAGAATAATTCAAATAGAGTTTAAATAAATTAAGTAACATGAATTACATTTTAATTCTGTTTAGTAAATTACTTATTTGCAGGATTTGATATTGTTTGCAAACATGCAAATGAATATAAATACCTGTTCAGAACTGGTGCCAAAATTCAGCAGAAAGTCCCTACACACAAAGCATTAGTAGTACCACGCAATGGAGAGTTTTTCAAAGGGAGCATACGGGATTGAAAAAGAAGTTCTTTGCAGGCGACTGTTGATTGGTCAAAATGGCGAGCATTGCTAAACATTACAGATCTAATTGTCCTATTGTGAAAAGGCTTTGGTCAAATCCCCAACCAGTTTGTCATAAACAAAACTACCGTGAATAAGTCTAATAGAAAGGGGACGGGGGAATGTTACCTAAATAAGCTATTTTCACAGTAAGGCTCCATTGGGATAGGTAAACAATGGACAAAAATTACAGTTTATTTTATTCCGAGATTCAAATCGATAAGAAATCGATTTATCAATAGTTACTTTTTAATGATTTTTCATGTCCTAATTGCATCGATGGTTTAAAAAGCCGCAGAATATTTGTATCTGATGATTGTGCTTCAAAATGACTTTGAAAACATTTTAAAAAATGAATAAATGTTGCTTTGAAAAACCACCTTTCACAAAATCAATGTGCCTAATCTTTTATGAATTTTAATATCATATATTTAAAATTTTTGTTTTAATATTTTTTTGTGCACGAAAAAAAAGTTTTAAGAGTTGAACACAATTAAAGGATTCGTTTAAAAGTATAAATTTAAAGATTATCCTGTGCTGAACCTCTTTCAATTGAATGAATAGTTTGAATTAAAACTTCAGTGGTCAGTTCTTACGTGGTGAAAAATATGTCTAATTGTTTGGCTCAAAATCCCCGTATCTAAACCTGAAATCAAATAGTAAGCACGGTTGTCTTATGTCAATAAAAAGAAGAAAAAACCCTCCCCGCATTATATTCCGTTATGGTCGGTATGAAATTACTTTGCCTAGTTACTGACCCAAGGAAAACTTAAAGGAACTTCCAAAAATAAAACTGCAAAGTAAAAATTCTGCAAGAAACATTTTTCGACAATGGCATTGATGCACATCTTTTGGTCTCTTTTATTTTCAAAACTGCACATTTATACAAGACTTGTATGAATTGAAAAAGTCAAGAATCTTTTCCATATAGCTAAGACGAAAAGTATTTCATATACCAAATTATGCAGTTGTTGTTTTTTTTTTTGGTAATTTTAATTAAAATCTGAACAAAAGTTCTATATACATAATAAAAGTGTGCTAAAGTGACATACAGTTCCAAGTAGTTCCAGTATTACGGTTTTAACAAATTTAAGATCATTATTGCAAAATTGATATAAAACCATTATTTTGTATTAATAAATATATAATGTCACTTTGACAGACATCTATTTACTAGTATTATAATAAGTATATAATATACTTGTAGCTCTAACATGAATTTATACATTGTATATGTTGTAAATATTTTTCATTGTCCTCATGTAAACCATATATTTTATATGGTTTTGAGTGAATAAATAAAGCTTGAACTAGCTTACGATCTATAAATATATTGTTCCAAGAAAATATTAAGAATTTTTCTAATGATACTTTTATTGAATTAATGGATTTAATTTTGAAAATATTTAGAGAAAAAAAAAGATATCAAGAAAAATTCAATATATGTCATTTATGAGATCCTAATTCTTCAGGACAATAGACGATACGTTCATAAATAATATGTTTTTCCTCCAAGATTCAGTTCTTGAAACGGTGCTTCTTTGAGAAGAAAACTAAAAAAAAAATGAAGTACCTTACCTGGCATTTGTGCAAGATACAAAAGGATGATTTTGCCTATATACTAATCTTTTTGGAAATAAATTACCAAAGTCAAAAAGTTAAGCTTTTAATTATGATTTTTAAAAGACATTTAGAAATCATACTTGGCGATTATGAGTTTTTACACATTAGGTTTTTTTTTTCCAATCCGTGCAGAATATTTAAACTGATGAACAAATTGACTAAAAAATGCCAGAAAATTATCTGCTAGTATTAGTATATCTTTAAAAATATTCGTACAAATGATGAAATACCTTTAAAAAGCCAGCCTTACGGGGAAAAGGGAGGGGGTCTTTGTATATACTAGTATTAACGAAAGTTAGTCGTAAGAGGCTTTTTAAAGGTTTTTCATGACTCAAAATGGAGGCACAAAACTTTGATGAACATTTGATTTCGTGAATCGACTCAACAACGAAATCCACAAAAATTGGTGTTCAACGAATAATTATGAAACCCCTGTACAAAAAAAATGAAATTGTTGCATGAAAAAAAAATCCTTTCTAGTTTTATTTTCAGATCTTTAAATTAAATGATTTTAAGAGTTATCCTTCCTGGCTGAGGGGCGGATACCCTTAATTAGATAATGTATGATTGTATCACACCCTCGCGTTAGATGCGTGTGCTTGTCAGTAAAAGCCACTAGGGTGGACTATTGGTAAATGAAGATGAAGCCGCTTTACGATTTGCAGACCTTTATTTCTCGTCGGGTCGGACAGTATCAGGGACAAGCGCGTCCCGATTCCAACTCCCCGAATGTTAACAAAAGTTTGTATTTATAGACATGGTTGATAATTGACAAGTTTGGGTAATATATAACATGAGTTAATTTGATTTACAAGTAGAGTTAAAGATTATAATTTTGAATAAACAATAATTAAGTCACACAAAGCACGGTCCATCTGGTCATATCACTCATGGCTAATTAAGATAATTAAATATTTCAAAATAGATTAATATGACAGATTGAAGCAAATATGACAACTCAATAACTTAAAAACAGATGTGAGAATTTTGAATTGAAATTATCGAAAGTAATTGTCAAAATGTCCGATGGTACATTTTCATCTGTGACAATACCCCCTTGCCCCAGTTTAACACGACCTCGTGTTTTGATTAGGTTTACTAGAGGTTTGTTCACTTGAATAAATTTGATGTTCGAAATGAATATTTTGCTGGTTTTGTCCGTAATTTAGGGTTTTGATGGAACGATTATAGGCCTCATTTTCAAGTTCACGAATTCGTTGTAAATATAACTCCTGGTTGTTCAACAGTTGAATGTTTTCGGTTTTCAGGGTCAGAATGGTGTTGTCCCTTTCTTGAAGTCTTGCTTTGTTTTCTCTCCATTCTTCTTGGACGTTAACACTAATACGCAAGTTTCGAGATTACCTCCCTTGGTGCGCTCTTTCGTTGAGGAGGGGAATTTCGTTGCCGCGTAAACAAATAGGTGGGACAGATATTTGATACTGTGTATGTCGGATACATTGCATCATCAATATACCATTTTATCATAACTACACGATTGTCATGATGCACTCCACAACTTGAGAATAACCGAATTAAAGTAAAGGCATCATTTTTAAAGCAAAAAAAAAATCGAAACAAAAAAGAAAATATCAGTGGATGTGAGACGTTTCAGACGAGGGAAAGATATGGACCTCTAATAAATAGGTACACATGCATCTGATCATTGCACGTCGGGAATCTAAATGACATATTGATTCTGTTCCTTATTATAACTTAAAAACACAAACTTTTATGAAAATATTACAATTAAGAAAATCGGTTACTTTTTATAAAGACTACGACGTTTCTTTCGTTTTCAAGTACCCAAAAATTGATAGTAGATTTGTAAATATGCATAGTTGAGCTTGATAAAATCATCAAATACATCACTGCCTAACATTATTATCTTAATAAATTTTAAAAGCCATCAATTTCGTTCTTTTATTTATGCACGTTTGTATACAGAGACAACCTGTCCCACCTCCATGTAGCTGCAATAATGTAGCCCTCTCCCTTTTTTTTTTTTTTTTT
>PRKT01000127.1:537328-556324 GCA_003671525.1 Saccostrea glomerata
GGGGGGGGGGGGGGGGAGGGGTTAAGATTTAAAAAAAAAAAAATTCCGTTTTCCATTAATTGAAGAACACGAGTTTTACCAAAATTTTAGAGTTATCTCGTTGTTTTCCCAATTAAGAATGTTTTATAAATATCAATATAAATATTAAAATCATTCGAATATCTCTACTTTTGTAAATTGGCTTGGAGGTAGGAGTGAGAACAATACTATCGTTCGCAGTTCTTTTCATTTTAACTGTTTATACAAATTATGAACAAGTGACTTGGACACTAATCTGAAGAAAAAAAACTAGCGGGGGTTTTTGTTAAGCATTGAACGGTTCTATCCCCCTCCCCTCCCCGAATTTTCCTCCAGAAGTATTCGTTCCTAATGACAAAATCTTTTTTACTTTGTGCAACACACTCAGCAGATATATTTACATTGTATTTGCATTATTTTATGACAAGAACGACAAACAATAAAATGAATATTTTTCCTTTTTTTTACTGTTCCCAAAGTCCTATTTGCAATTTACCACATTTATTTTTTTTAAACCAAAATATTTCTAAATCGATGTGAAATTCACTCCTTGTAACACTTTTGGGGTGCAAGAAAATAACATGCTAAATTCATTTTATTATTTTGAAGAGTAATTTACCTTCTCTGGATTATTTTTTTAATTCTTAATTTAGGTATACATGTATAATGATAATAGTTGAAAAGATGTTCTTAAAATTAAGAACCTAAAGGTAATAATGGTCCATATATTAGTCATTTGAAATTCAGTTAATCATAATGAAAGAATGAAAATTAAAGCCAAAAAGATGATGTTACATAGAACATGTTTTTAGTTTTTAAAACGATTGGGTAATATACATTCATTTGAATATCTGTTTTATTGTCATTGGGAAAACAATGTTAACATGTAAAATTTTGAATGCTCATTTAAAGATGTACAAATAAACAATATTGCTTTTATAAATAACATCTAAAGCGCAAATTCATTAAAGTGGAAAAATTGTAATGCGTGATTTCATATAACTCACTCTAGAATTTTTTTCAAATTTTTAAGTCTTTAAAATGTATCTAGCTATAAATTTATCCAAGGTTATTCTTTCCTTAAATTTTTTATGACAAAGGTAAAACCCTCTTCTCAAGTAAGAAACAGATAAGCACTTTGAAAACAAAAAATCATGTATTACTCAGTATGCAAACGTGTAATTGGAAAGATAATTTGCTCGTACATTTATCTTTGATGTCTTTTCAGATCTGATAATATTTTATTTTATGATTATATTTACTCTTTGCACAAAACTATATTAATTAATATTCATTGCTTTTTTGAAAAAAAAGAAGATAGTATTTACACTTAAAAGGGTAAATATCCATGTGTTCTTAATTTCGTAAATTTGCCCCCCCCCCCCCCCAAAAAAAATCATTAAAGGTTAATGTGTTCAATTTGTTCAAATGTTCAAAGGCAACAAATATTGCCAAGAGAAAATAGAATCAAATATTCGCAACTTAGTAACATACATGTAATGCAGATTTGATTGACATGACTGTATCCTCATAATAAAACTGTTAGGACAATTTATTGGACAGCTTGGATTAATTTCCATCGAGAGTCGTCTCTCTTATCAGAGGGATATTTTACCTTAAATTTTTATCAAATGCAATAGAATAATTATACACGTATTGCTTAATATAGGCTGTCACATCTTGAAATGGCTTTCATTGATAGATGAATTATACATGTTTTTGCACCAGGAGAAATTATTTGAATATAAGCACTACCTATTATTATACTCCCCGAAGTTTTGGGGTAAATCGGAATCACCTTTTCCGTCTGTCTGTGCAAACGTTACCGGTATATATACTAGTCAAAATTTCTAAGTCCCCAGGCAAGTTTTTGCTTTACACCGCTCTTATATTGAATTGTTTTAACAATATAATTTAATAAGTATACAGGATAATAAAGTAGCAATACAATTTTTCTCACTTAATTTATTTAATAAAACGCGCTTTAACACTATATGCAGAAACGATAAGGCACCCGAGAATTAAAAATTCACAACGTTGAATACTGCATTATTCTCCATTCAAACGAATTCGCAGCAAGACAACCGTTCCTCAAAGAGTTCACACTATTTAAGAAAAATTCTTTTATTGAATGTTTTTCCATGTGGAGACTAGGTCGTCCTCTAGTTCCGCTAGATTCTGCTGCTGGAAATCTGTCTCACACTCCGGTCTATTTTCTTTCATACATGTTAATTAGGGTTGAGATTAGGATGACAGGGGGCTTATCGAAATTTTCTGTGCCTTGTCAACAATAGTTACATAACGTCTTCTTACATGTATTCCCTACTCCTCAAGTTTGACATTGAGGGGAGAGCACTTCCGGTTCCGGTTCCATTGATTTTTCCTGATAAACTCTAGGATGAATTTGTGGTGTTTGTTGAAAATCTAGCGATTTCTAACGATTAAAAGGAATTGAGGCATGCTTTTTAGGTTTTTAAGACGGTAATTATAAAGGTTTTAATTAAAATAAAGTAATACAGTGAAAGGAAACATAACTTTCGTTAACTACGACCAGCTTGGGCCATTTCAACTTCACTTGCACATTGTTGTGTGGACATACACCGCATTTTATTCAAGCTTTTTTCTGTTTTTCGTTATCAATTAAAGATGGAGAACACATAGAAGTTAGAAATATGAAGAATACACGCGAAAAACATATGGAACTCGAACTCCATGCTTTTTAACAAAAACGGTCACGGTCGAGTAATTACACATTCGATTACAATTTTTTTTACCTTGACAGGTACGTATTGCAAATTAAAGGCAAATTTATAAGCAACTAGTAAATTGAAGTTAAGGTTTTTAACTTTTTGAGAAAATAAAAGTGGGGACTTAGAAATTTTGACAAGTATATATATAACCTTAACCCATAAACTTTAACCAACGGTCATTTGGACAAGTTAAAGGTCACTGATTATAATTCAATTTTGGTCCATTTCTTCTTATGGTAGTATATTTCTGCCCCCTACATGCAAGATAAATTATGTTTACATGCAGCATAATTATGTAGACATGTAACATATTTCTGACAACATGCAGGTTAATTATGTTGACATGCAAGCTACCAATCTTATAAGAAAATATAATTTAAATATGGGTAAATTTACTTACTTACGCCTGTATTTGACATCGAAGATGCAAGATACTTATGTAGACATGCACCTTATTTATGTTCACATGCAAGATAATTATGTAGACCTGCAACTTATCTATGTCAATATGCAAGATAAATATGTTGATATGCAACTTATTATCTTGTATGTAAACAAATAGCTCGCATGTTGAGTCGTTGACATAAATAAGTAGCATGTTAACATAATTATCTTGCATGTGAACATAAATATCTTGCATGTCTACATAATTTCATCTCGCAAGTTAACTTAAGTATTTTGCATGTTAACATTTACTTTCATGTTCACATAAATATCTTGCATGTCTACATGATTATCTCGCATGTTAACATAAGTAAAATGAATTTTCTCGAAATTATGTTGCATCTTGCATTTCTTTTGTCAGATACAGGCGTTAGTAAGTGATTTTAACCATCTAAAATCAGATTCTCTTAAAAGATTTGTAACTTGCATGTCAACACGATTATCTTACTTGTAGTCATACATGTAATAATCTTGCATGTTGACATATTTTTCTTGCATGTTTATTGTTAACATAATTTATCTTGCTTGAGAGGGCAGAAGTATGCCACCATATCTTCCTTATGCAAAACACTTCAATCTTATTCATCACGCAAAAATTGCTCATGACATAAAGGTGTGTCATGACCTTGACCAAGTCATTTGGACATGTTGAAGGACACTGAAAGAAAAAAAATCATGATTCGTATGCAGTCTATATCTTTCTTCTGGATGAAATTTGCGGTTTCCTATTTTATACAAATATTGCTTATTACCAGGGGGCAATGACCTTGACCCAAGGTCATTTGTGCAAGTTGAAGGTCACTGAAAAAGGTCAGAATGTATGTCCCTATGGATAGCTCTATTTGCTAATTATTACTTAATAGTTATTTTGCAAAAGATTCCCAGAGGAAGGTGACAATTTTTTGACCGCCTTTTGTCATCTAAAATAAATGCAATAATTATGTTGAAAACATACACAATAACAAAATTTGAACTCTGTTAGTAGAAAATAATGGGATTTCATTCCCATTTCCCAGTTGGTCATAAATACTTTTCAGAAAATATACTGTAGTGCCAAGGAATTTCTTTCAAGAATGTCTTTTATTTGAAAAAAAAAGCAAGCGGAAAAGTAGGTACATTGTATAACAATTGGTTTTGCACTTGAGTTTTCAGCAAAATTAGGATTACAAAGATCAAGGTTAGAAAGATTCAGGACAAAATACATGATAAAAGCATTATCGTTTTAATTACGTAATGCATCAAAATATAAAAGAAATTCTTATGTTTATATTAAAATCTATGTATTCAGTGTACATATGTATTCATGTATAATAAGGCTTATCACTGTATTTGAAAACAAAAGGCCCTTAGGTCATTTACATTACACTAACTCTGAATCGTATGAGTAGCCTAATTATTTAAAGTAGGCAATAGGTTAATTTCCTTTTGCTTTATGATAGTTCTTTTCGAAAAAAATCATCCACATCCAAGATTCCAAATTGAATGTAAGGAACATAAATGGCACATACACATACATAAAGGATTCTACAACATGTCGTCAGTCAAAAAAATGATCATTATGTCTTTATGTATAACCGCAATTTTTAAGGCGTTATGACACATTTTCTTCTTCAAAATCCTTTTTTAAAAGCAGTTACAAATAGATTTCTTTGAAGATGATAGATGGTGTCCTGTACATCTGACAGTAGGTTTTGCAATTTTAAATATTACCCCAGGGGCAACATGGATGCCAACATGACGTTTAAAAAAACTGATTTCCTAAATCCTCATACATTTTACAGAGTAACCTTTTTGTCTTTTGGATGGTGTCCTGTAGATGTGCTATAAGGTTTTTTTGAATTTTTATTTTCACCTTTGGGATCAAATGGGGGTCGACATTAAAAATGAAGTTTTTTAAATATAAAAAAAACCCCTGGTGCCCAGAAAAATCTACATTCGCCATTTTGAAAAATAACGAATAATTTACATCTCATTAATTTAATTCTGTAATTTCAGACCTCTGATGAATTAAGCATCAAATCAATATGAGCTGCATTTTTCAGAAATTAATTGGATGGGAAAAATGTGTTATAATGATGAATTTGTATTGAATTTAAACCCTTATGATCAATAGGACCAAAATAAAGTTTTGAAATGTTTCATCGAAAATATTTGTGTACAATCAAACAAAATATAGTATTATATAAGAAATCAATATTGTACAATGATTTAATTTTGTTTCAATTGAAGCTTATAAAGAGCACTTTTATCGCAAATATGAAAAACAGAAGTTTATATATGTTCTAGTTTTCTTTCATTTAAATCGTTAATTTTAAATTTGCAAATTTTTCCCATGTCAAACATGTAGCTCATATTGCTAATGATATACCGGGGGGTATTTATATATATCAACTTCATTTGCGATAAGACAAATATATAAAGAATATAGAAAATTATTGTGGCTTTTTTTTTTTATCTGTGACCAAAATTTAAAACTAGGACTCTGTATGTAGAGGCAAGCACCTTAGTGCGAGTATGATTGTCTTAAGACAGCATCTAGTTATGGTTTTGTGAACACGTGAACTCTCTGAATTCCATTCCCTCTGTAGTGTTGTTTCCAGTTAGTGGCGAGATACGGGTATCTTATTTTCCCATACCACCTCCCGGCATTGTATCTTATATAGTCTTTTTCATTGTCATACATTACTCCTATAGTCATCGACCCCCCTTTCTTTGTAACACACCATGCCCTTGCGATTGCAATGATATCTCCCCAAGGATTAATTCCATCGCCATATCTACCTAGTCCAGAATGTTCCACAGAGCTGAATGTTACCACAGCGTCAAATTCACCAAGTGTATTGTTCAGAAAAGCCATCCTAAATTCTCTAGGAATGTAAGTTTTAATTTGCGGATGCAGGGATTTAATTTCTCCATATTCAAGAGTAACAACTTCTTTCGCGCCGCCCTCCAGTACGCATGCCTCAACCCATGGATTCTCAGATCCTATGACTAAGACACGCCCACCTTTGATGCCAGGAGCATTCCTCATTCCATCTCTTAACGCGTTAGTTTCGGAACTTCCATAATTTCCCCCTAAAGCTCCTCTCCTTGCTAGTGAGACCATTTGCTCTACACTTGCTTTTGTCCATACGGGTGTTCTACTTTTTCCATCGAAGTATGGCATATTAAAGTAATAATCTGATACTGGCAGTCGAAAATTCATTGTAAAATCTTTGAGAAGTCTTTGTGGAATCTTTTTTGGTGCCACCTTCAAACCATGCCCTTTATCAATGTATTCATTTCTAAAGATTGCTATACAGTTTATCGGTGCTGTTACATGGTCGAAGTATGGACCAGGTGTACCAGGTCGTGACGTATTGCAGAGCTGCCCACAGTCGCTTCGTATTACTTCTATTTCAGCATACGGTATACCATCGTCACCTTTAGGAAGAGTTTTGTATTGCCTGTAGGTTTCTGTTTGTGGAAGAGGATCGGAGATGGAAGGAACTCTTATGTAATGCTCCCAATGTCTTCTCGACACGAAAAACACCAAAGTGCCCAGCAGAAGAAGAACTGCCACAAAGCTGCATTTGTTTCTTGGGCCTTGTATGCTGGTTGTGAATCTGAAATAGAAAGGAAAAATTTGTTGAAATGGCATGTTCATGACATTTTATGGTTTGGCCTTTTTTGCCTGATTTTGTATAGTATTGCATGCTATATTAAAGGTAATTTGGCTCTTAGTTTTACAGAATATGTAGATTGAAATAATAAATGAATATTAATGGTATTGCATGTAGCTGATATTAATTTTTCCCCTAAATAATAGGGACTTTCTAATCTAAGTATTACATGTAGCTTATTTGTCTAATTTTTTAATTGAAATAATTTGGAGTTGAATTTTTCTTTAAAGGTTTTCTTTAAAAATCTCAGTTATTATTCTTTATAGAAGTAAATATTTGGGAATTTGTATAACATGCTACATAAACTTGTACACAGAGTAAAATGAAGAAATCAATACAATTCATATACATGTACTGTTTGTGTCTATATTATATTCAAGTTGCAGGCTAAATATAATATATTTTCATTTACCGGTGCATGTATATTATTTAAAACAAAGCTCCTTGGTATAACATTGAAAATAATTCAGTTTGCCGTCCTTGAATAACTTTGGATGTAAAACAAACAAATAAATAAATATAAATCATTAGAAAAATATAAAGTTTAATTTCTGACACGGGAAGAAGACTTGAATTTTCATTGAAAGTTGTCATTATATTGAGGATTGACAATCCGTTATTTTTTTATTTATTTATTTATTATTATTTTTTTTTTACATATTTTAGAAACAATTCAGGAAATACACTCTAGACAAGGTTTGGAGCCATAAGTCTTTGACTAAATCACGAGAATATGATCTCAGTCTCATTTTTTCACTATTAATTCCTTTGGTTAAAGTGAGACTGAGACCAAAAGTGAGCTTGTCTAAGTTTTATGGCTCCCAGGCCAGGTCTATAGTATTAGAAAGGTGGCTTTCATGTATATTTTTTTTTAGTTGATACTTTTTGTCCCAAATGAATCAAATCTAATTCAATTTGAAAGAAAAGATTTGTTGACTTATATATGTTTTGTTCTTTTAACAGAAAATATAAATCAGGTGCATGCTATATTTATCATCGTTCATTCAACTCGGTATTGAATGAATTGTGCCAACTTTGATCATATCAGTCTCTCATGCATATTCTCATGAATAGAATTTCTTCTTCATTTTCCATAGTGATGATTTAGAGATTGTTATATAAATCCAAATATGTTCCTTTAAATGAATTCAGACATTTCATGAGCTGTACGGAAATAATTATATATGCAATAGCAAATAGTCATGTCTTGTCAACCTTGAAGTGAAACTTTAAACTTTAAGGAGGCTGGGGGTCAACAAATAAACCAAATATTAACCACCAGAATTAACTTATTTTTTTAGATCTGGTATATTATGCTGTCATCTATTATTTGGCTAAGAAAAAATTCCTACATTTTAGTTTTAATAAATTTTTATCATTTTTTATATCTTTATATGGAGCTCTTCTTTTACAGGAGATCGAAATATCTGAAAATGGCTGCCACCCCCAGCCTCGTTTATTGTGATGCACCGTGTCTGTAAGGCTGAGGGTATAGAAACTAATCTTTTATACAATGCCAAGGCGGATCGAGTTAGTCATGATCTTTGAAAGAAATTGTCTTGTTCTTGCATGTTGCAGTAGTAGAAAAAAAAGTTTGAAACCGTGCTTGCACATTTAAGATGGTGTCTTCTAGATATATTAGATAAACAAAAGAATAATATTTTAGTTATATTGTAAAATATCAATGAATGTCCATATAGTTATACATATGTACAGTATTTATAAGTTTAAAATTGTATGATCTTTATTTCCTTGTCTGCATATATTATCCAAGTATTCTGAGAACTGCTATATATTTACAATGTAACTCGTGTAATGGAGCTTAGTCAGGGCCCCATCCCTGGCATCTACCAACTTAGTACATATAGTTTATATATAAAATATTGCTTATGAGTAGGATCTGGGAAATAAAGATTTGAAAAAAGGCCTATTAAGGTCAGACGACACGTTTTTAAGTACAAGTATATATTTTGTATTCCTTGGTATTATATAAAAAATATACACAATTGTCATTCTGTTGTTATTACTAAATTGTTATCAGTATGTTTAAAAAAATTGTAGACCTGAAATGGCGACATAGGCAATTCAAAAGATTGCCCAACAAGATAATGGAAGAAGAATCACCCTTTAGAATCTTGCCAAAATGCCTGGTAAGGTACCCTCAATTTTAAGTGAATCTTTTTTTTAAGTACAACTACTGGTGGTATTAATTCTTCAATGAAAAAATAATAAACGGAAAAATTATATATTTTCAAGGAACAGATGTTTGAAAATTCTATCCGTCATGTGACGAGGAGACCTTAGACGAAGTCCATGATTAAATGTCGGAATCGACTTTCAGAACTGCGACAGCTTGCCATGATATTATATTAAATGCAAATACATGATAGAAATAAACCATTGTGTATCTTACAGTCCTGCATTTGAAAAGATAGCATTTATCTGTTGTGTTAAAACAGCATTAATAATGCGACGTGGATTGACTGTTCAAATGTTATTCCAATAATCCTTTAAGATCAGATTAAAATGATTCTTTCACTCGTAAAAGTCATGCTGGAATATTGCATGACTATATTTATCACCATTAGAATAAGGGTTGAAATACTGTGATCTTCGTTTTCATTTTTGATACTGCTTTGATTATCAACGTAAGTTTAAAGACAGTTGCAATTAATAAAATCATATATGAAAACAGAGAACAGAGGGAAAAACACAACGTTATAATCGGTCCTAAAATGATTCAAGTTAAATAAGCTTTTGATATGTTTACAATATGGGATAAGAATTTTTCATGTGAATAAAACTTGTAACAAAAATAAAGATGATCAGGGAGACTCAGGCTAGCGGTGTGACCAATGGGTCTCTCGATTAATTATGTTCTTGTATGAGTCTGACTAAAATTTACTGATTTTATTTCAACCCTTTTGACACGGATATGGTCAAGCAAGTACTTGAACTCGCCTTGTTTTAAATCCTGCTTTAAAAGTAATGAACGGAACTGATTGTCATCTATAAGTACCTATTGAACGAGGAGAATGATAAACAGAGTTCTAAACCCACCCCTTGTTCTCACATTATTATAACATTACTTTAGTAATGATTAAAAATAAGTTCACTCGAAGACAATAAATAAAAGCAACTATCAAAACAAATTCATTCCGCCAATGAAAAGAATGAGATTATTCTAATCTTAGGATCAGTTTTATGAGTTCAAAGTGGTCGTAGTGGGTTTTTTTTCCAGCCAGCGACCTTATTTTGTTTACAAAGTCCTTTATGGCTTCAAATATGACATCATTTGAAAAGTCTGTCTCCAAGAAAAATGGTTCTCTTTTACAAGATTTTATTTCCAAAATATTTTTAAAGAGTTAAGGGGGATGTACAAGCCATATTGGCTCTAGTCTGGTGTAAAATAAGAAATACCAAGAATGCTATCATGTGGATGTGGAGACCAGGTCCTCTAACAATTTACTGGGATCCCCATAGGTACCAATTGCGCCACGTTATAAGCAGATTTAATTTTGCATTCACTTGAAGCGGAATTTATTAAATCTTATACATGTACATGAGAAGAAAAGAACACTTTCTGTGGCAAAAACTCGACATGTAGATATATCGACGATGTACGTACCGGTATTGTCAATTAACAAAATTAATATATTTCTATTCATCTGTGGACACGATACATCCAAGTGAGCGTATAGTTAAAGATTCCAAAGAGTTTGACACATCTGTCTCATACCTAGATATTCAACTAGAGAAAGACGTTAATGGTAAACTAACAACTAAGCTTTATGATAAACGTGATGACTTAATTTAACTTTTTAATCATCAACGTCCCTCACTTATGCAGGAGTATACCCTTGTCATCTTCATACGGGATGTATATACTAGTATATCTCAGTTGATTTGATACATAAGAGCCCTCTCTACGTACGAACAATTTCTAAAACGAGGTAGGTTATTGACAAACACTTTAAATGAACCAAGAATATCAGCAGTCTCGTTTAAAGTCATAATTGTGTAAGTTCTATGGTTAAAACGATGACCTTGTCAGCAAAAACAATAATTTATTACTAAGTCAAATGCTGACTGACATTTATCATACTCATTGTTAGAGCATTATTTAAGCACTGAATTGTCCATGGATTTTTCCCGTTATTTCCCTATGATATCATGAAAAGGAGCACAAGATGGGTGTGACCGATCAAAAAGGGAATGCTTACTCCTCCATGGCATCTGATCCCACCTCTATTGTGCTTTTGTCTAGAGGTGCTGTGTTTGCTAAACTCTAAGTATTTATAATGTTTGAGTGGATTTTGAGTCTAAATACTGCTTTCTCCAAATATTTCATTTCAAGTGTATCGAGCGCATCTGTGATCTCTTTTCTGATATCCGGCTTGGAAGGATAGACTGGTACCCTGACATTGGTTAACGGGCGCAAGCGCCCTAAAAAACCAACTTATAATTCCTAGAGGCAGCGACTGGAATCAAGGGCAGAGAACCAATGCTAATAGACTAAAAGTTCTATAGGATACCGGTGGAGAACGTTTATCACATGCCTTCGTGGTTGAGGATCGGGTATCCTTAAAATTAAAGGCTACAGAGACTAGTTAGAGTACATTTGTATCTGTACGTTATACAAGTGAATGTCTCAAAAGATAACATTTAGCATCTTTGCCATCGGGTATTCGTACAAAAAAGATATGTTACATGTAACATCACGTGTTTTTTTTTTCTCTCTAATTCTGCATTATGTCCACATATATATTGGTTAGAGGGATGCGACAGAATTTAAATTCAGTGTTGACTAAATACAGTGGAAAATAAGAAATAAATACCTCGATGCAGTAGCACTCATTTCTTCCTCAACTCCGGTTTGTATATTGTTAAAATAAATTGAAATCGATATTTTGCAATACAGGTTTTGTCATACGTATACTGCAGCCATGATCAATATGGTTACCCAACCGTATCAACACGGATCTGGAGAAGTATAATTAACCAAAGGGGGCTTTTAAAACTGTGACTTTGTACATTTAAATACCACCTAAAAATATCTGAATATGTGGCTTGTTAAAAAAAGTTTTGTAGGAATCAGTCGTGCAGACAAATTAAATTCTAAAAGATGGAATTTTAAATTATCAAGTCTGAACCAGTTTTAAAACTAGGCGTATTCTTATTTTACTACTTTTTAAGTTGACGCCATACTGAACGAAGTATTTAAATTCCATATGACTTTATGAAAATGCTAATATACATGTACTCGTTTGTCAGAAAACACATTTTTAAAAGTAACACTTGAGTTAATTTTTATCTGTTACCGCAATGTTTTACTACCAAGTAGAGCTAAAATAGGAAATTATTTTCTTTCCTCTTTGTTGTAAAATTGCTTTGTTCGTTTGTAAATTCATTCTATGGTCGTTGTAATGTCCTTGTTAGCAAATATAACTTATAGCTAACACTGGATCGTATATTGGCTGCCATGTTTCATATCCATCGTTATAGGGCTTTTCTAATACCAGATTAAGCTACAGAGTATTCTGTCTGCCTGCATGATCAATACTGACCAACGGTCAACACGGTATGATTGCTTATCCTAGACGCCCCACCCCTGGAATTTCCGGGGGAGGGGGCTGGGTTTTAGTTTGATGCAAAGTTGTTTGACGATTTTTCAAGATTAATTACTATTCATTACCTTTATCATTGTAAATCAAGTATTGTATGTAAAGTTTCAAGAGGATTACTTGTAAACCTTCGATCGGGCTTCAAGAAATATGAGTGAAAAAGACATGGTTCAACCCTATAAAACTAAGATGAGCTCACTTTTGATCTCAGTTTCACTTTCCCACTACTATTTCCTTTAGTAAAAGATTCTTGCAGGTCAAACAGTATGTAAAAAAATGTATTATCCTTCAATAAATCATGCTAATGAAAGTGGTAGCGATGAAGACAAGAGGCCCATGGGCCACATCGCTCACCTGAGTTATTTTGGCCATGCTGTTCTTTACTAGATGTCCTCTTTGTAATATCTATTGTGACCCCGTCTTAACCCCAAGGGTCATGATTTTAATAATTTAGAATCTACACTATCCCAGGATGTTTATACATAAGTTTCAGCTTTTGAGACCCAGTGGTTCTTGGGAAGAAGATTTTTCCTTTATATTTCAATGTAAAACCTTGATTCCATATTGTGGCCCAGCCCTAACCCCGGGGTCATGATTTAAACAATTTAGCATTTACTCTATCCCAGGATACATCCACATAGTCTTCAGCTTTTCTAGCCCAGTGGTTCTTCAGAAGAATACTTTTTAATGACTCCACCCTTTTTGTCTTTTCTACACTTGTAAGAGGACTTTGCCCTTCATTTTAACAATTCAAATTTCCCTTTAACCAAGGATGCTTTGTACCAAGTTTGGTTAACATTGACCAAGTAGTTCTTGAAAAGAAGTTGAAAAATTACAGACAGACGGACGACGGATCATCGGAAAAATTTTCAGCTTAGGTGAGCTAAAAATGTTGTAAGTCGTATTAGAAGAACTGACGAGTAAATAATGTTTTGTTTTTTGTTTAATGTCCCTCGAAATTTTTTTACTCAAATGGAGACACCACCACTTGCAGGTGGAGAGCTGAAAATTGTATCTTACTAGGTGTTAAGAAAGTTCGTTCCACGATGAAATATTTTTTTAAAAATTCAGTGTAGTGCTTAACTAACGAGATGAATTTTCAAGTCTGACAAAATCAAAAGCGTTTGCTTTAGATTTACAACAATTCATTTGCTAGCAGGAAATTATATGGATTTTCTTCAAAATGAAAATATATATAATGTATATTACCATCAATAAAGCACCTAAATGACATAATTGCTGGTCATTTTTAGTGAAAGTATAGAATAATTTAATTTTGTTTCTTCGTGGTTTATCTAGCACCAGAGAAACTGATGAGCATATGTATAAGAATGATAAATCACTTTTCAAAAGAATATGTTTGCCATTATGTATTTTTTCACTGACTTGATAATTTTTGCATACTATAGTATTTGAAAGGATGTTTAGACCTGTGTGCTGAATATATGTCACAAATATGCGTCATACCTATATTTCTGTGCAGACGCCATCTGTTTCAAAACCTGCGCCCTCCCTTATTCAAGAGAAAGTTAAAACCTCATATTGTATCAGTAGCAAAAATGGACTCCGTGAACATGAATTATCACAAATTGTAAATTTTTTATATCATCTCATCGTATTTCTTTTCGAAAATAAATGAAAAATGTGGAATGAACTTTATTGACACCCTTTATATTCGGCTATTAGAGCCATTGAGCAGTGATAGGTCTTTTTCTTGCCAATACCTACAGCAACATGGGACCTCGGTTTATACGGTCTCATCCGAAGAACCGGTCTCCACGTCCCACAGTGGGATTTGAACCCGCGACATATGGACCAACTCCTTACCCGCGATTCTGTGCATGTGCTCTAACCAAAGTGCCACATGGGCCACGGCGAGTGAATAAAGACATCCTTATTGTCGTCAAGACATAGGAATAATATTAAAACATACTAGTATTAATTTCAATGAGCCTATATTAGTATATCTCATGTGTAAAGGGTCGCCGGCGTGGCGCTGTGGTTAGAGCGTCTGCTCTAGAGTTAATCTTACCCATGGATAGGTTTAGACTAACTTTTTGACCCCTGGTTTTGGTGGGTCTGTCGGAATGATGCGATTGTTCATAATTTAAAAGCTGTTGTCATCCTTAGTATAAGTAGTTTATTGATTTAAAGCAATATAATACTCAGATGTCACAGGAAGGTCACAAAGTTTGTCAATTTCGCAATTTTTTTCTGTTTTTTTTTTTTTCAGTTTCCAGCTATTTTTTTGAATTAGAAAACATAGAACACATGCTATCCTAATTACATAATTATAATCAGATAGACCTTAATGAAAAATTTAGATGGAAGAAGGTACATGTATAAAGATATAACGAGTAACCAAAAGCGCGTGGCGCATTGGTTAGAGTGTTGGTCTTTTTGGCCACGGAGCATCTTCGCTGACCGACGGTTTCCGATCCGAGCTTGAAAATAAGACCTATTATGTGTGTTGATATGTTTGACCAAGTCACGTAATTGGTGAAAAATTGGGTTGCTTATTGTACACTGTTTGGCGAAGTGAACCATATTCCAACACCATTTTTGTTTCAAAAATCATTCTGTACATAACAGAACATCATACAATATGTGTCCGTGTCTTCATCTATCTTCAGAACTGATGATCTCTGGAGAAAATTTGACAGATCGGAGAGCTACACTGTATGGAGCCATCTTTTCATAAAAAAATCAGTATATTGTTTAATAATTGAACACAAAGAAAGCTCTCGGTTCTAATTGTTTTGCTTTGGACAGGATAAATATTTACGATATTTCAGATTGCCTTCATTTCAGAACCCTGGGGAGAGGAAATATGTGCTGTCTGATATATCCGCAGAGGAAATGTAAAACGGTACATTGCTTTAAAACTTTAATGGCAAAAATATTTATGAAATACATTCAATGTTAATACAGCAGAAGGTTCACGTTGGATTTACAATGACGATAATTTTTCTTAGTCATTCATCCAAGAGTGCCAAACACAGTTACTGATTTCTTAATTATCTACATCAGACATGCATATATTCTTTGCTCATACACACAATACACGGACATATATATTATTATTATAGTCATTTTCAGACACCCTTATTAGATTTAAGGTTTCAAAAACACGTGAACTCTCTGAATTCCATTCCCTCTGTAGTGTTGTTTCCAGTTAGTGGCGAGATACGGGTATCTTATTTTCCCATACCACCTCCCGGCATTGTATCTTATATAGTCTTTTTCATTGTCATACATTACTCCAATTGTCATTGAAGCCCCTTTCTTTGCAACACACCATGCCCTGGCGATCGCTATGATATCTCCCCAGGGGTTTAGTCCGTCACCATATCTACCTAGTCCAGAATGTTCCACAGAGCTGAATGTTACCACAGCGTCAAATTCACCAAGTGTATTATTAAGAAAAGCCTTTCTAAATTCTCTAGGAATGTAAGCTTTAATTTGCGGATGCAGGGATTTAATTTCTCCATATTCAAGAGTAACAACTTCTTTGGCGCCGGCCTCCAGTACGCATGCCTCAACCCATGGACTATCGGATCCTATGACTAAGACACGCCCACCTTTGACGCCAGGAGCATGCTGTAGCCCATCTCTTAATGCGTTTGTTTCAGTACTTCCATAAGCCCCACCTAAAATTCCTCTCTTAGCTAGGGAGATCTGTTGGTCTACACTTCCTCTTGTCCATACAGGTGTCCTACTCTTTGTGTTGAGATATGGCATATTGAAGTACCACTCCGTCACTGGTAGTTGAAAATTCATTGTGTAGTCTTTAAGAAGTCTATCTGGAATCTTCCTTGGTGCTACTTTCAAACCATGTCCTTTGTCAATAAATTCATTTTTAAAAATTGCTTCACAGTTTATTGGTGCTGTCACGTGGTTAAAATACGGACCAGGCGTGCCAGGTCGCGACGTATTGCAGAGCTGCCCACAGTCTCTTCGTATCATTTCTATTTCTCCATACGGTATACCGTCCTCAGTTTTTGGAAGAGCAGCAGTTACTGTTTTATATACAGTTCTATCAACTTTTGGGTCGGAGGCGGATAATATGTTCACATATTGTGTCCAGTTTTTTCGAGGCACAAAAAACATGAATCCGGCCACCAAAAGAACTACTGCAATTAGACTGTACTTGTGACGTGAAGCATGTAGGTTGGTCATCATTCTGAAAACAAAATAGAAATGATCATTACATTTTATTTCAAGAGCACTTTAAACATAATGCCTTATCCAATTGCAGGGCTCATTGAGATTTTCTGATTTATTTTTTCGTCTGTCTGTTAACTTTTCAACATTTTTTATTTCTTTTCCAGGCCCAAATTCAATCATATTATACTAGTATTTGACACAAAAAGCTCTATATAAAATATGTCATATAAAGTCAGGACCAAACAGACTTCCATGTGGAGAAAATTTCAAAAATTAAAATAGGGTATGAACATTTCTCAATCATATCAAGAATCACATGGCCACAGAAAATGAAAAATCCGAAACTTTCATTCAATTCTGAGGCTATTGTTAATCTATTTCTAAAATCATAGCCCATTAGATAAGTTAAGGGCTAAAATCGATAGTCATATTTTACGTAGAATATGCATGTTAAAGAAAAAATTCTTCAGATCTGCGAGAAAAAAACACATTATTGTACAGTGAATTAATTGACTTGCAATATTCCACAGCTGCAGCTATCCTGATTGTAGAACACTATATGGTGGTTTCAGTATAATTCAAAGGTTATTTTTAGCCTGGTTATGATTATATGAATATGTTTTCTATACCATATGCGTCCGGGAAGTTTTGTATGATACATATGCACTTAGTCGACAAATACAAAAATAAATACATTACATTGTATACATTATTTACATGACCTCTTTTCTGTGCATCTTGATTTGTAAAAAAGTAAATTAATGCACGTCATAAGTATTAGCCGTTATAGGATAATACATGTAAATATGTTTTGACAAAATGTTTGTTTACACGTTTGAGTAGACATTATACTCAACAGAAACTATATCATCTATTAGTATTTACATGAAATTTATGGAGATAACGAACAGTATTCAAGTTCAAAAGTCCATAAAACAATACAAAATAGGAGCAGAGCAAAGACGGACTTCCAAAACATCAGAGGTGCGATCTTGTGCCATGGAGGAGTGAGCATCCCCTGCCGACCGGTCACACCCGCTGTGTGCTCCTTGTCACAAAACGGAAAAATCCGTCGTCAATTCAGTGTATAAATAATGGACTAAAAATTAATATGAAATACGTCAGTCTCTCAATGATAAATTGTATTTGCTGACAAAGACAGTGTATCGACCATAGAACTTTCTGTATGAAATGATGTATCCGTCTACTCTTCGTTCTTTGTATCCTCTGAAGTTAAAATCACTGTTTCAATGTGTGTATAGTAAAATACAAACTTACTTTATGTCAAGTACAAAAAATACAGTTATCTCCTCACTATCAAGTATAATTAATTCAGCCATGTTAAAAACAAAAAAAAATCGGCAAGTCACAGAACTTGGGCATCATAGCAGAAAAATCTTTAACTTTATTTATTCTAAATTATCAATAATTAAATAAATGAATTGCATGAAATCTGGCAGAACATATTTCTTTTAAGACCAAACAAAGCATAACAAAATATATTTTTGACCTCAATTGGAAAAAAAGCACTCTTGATGTTAAGCAAGAATCTCGACATAAATAAATGCTATTGTTTTTCAGCTTCCACGAGGTACATACATATAATAAATTTATCATAGACCGTTAAATGCGGAGATCAGGGGGTCACCCCTCTCCTTGGATATTTGCTTAAACTTTTTCCCGTGAGTCAGGCTAAAAATGAGTTTGACTTCTGGGAATGGCACCTCACTTTTGCATTAAACTTTTTTTTTAAGAATTTGTTCCCGTTTACTTGCATTGCGGCCATATTGGAGCTATTAATGCGGAAGAGTGAAAAACAAACAAAAACAAAAAAGAGAGAAACAAAATCATTGGCTATTTTGTACAAGTAGTTTTCACGAATCAGTTGTATTAATTGCCTCTCCATTTGCCCTGATCTTTCTTTTTCTACTTTTTTTTTGTAATTTTGCACCGTCCTTAAAAATTTAATCATCATTATTCTTCAAAAGTTACATACCTACTTGGCTTATCTGTCATCTTCAGCTCTGATTGTACTTGTAAATTAAGAATCTCCCTAACTCTAGGAAACGACACTCTACCGGTTTATTTCTCCATGTATGAGCCTTGTAATTTACAGGGAAGACAATCGACAACCTACATGACTGAGATGATGTTTAAGACGGAAACGGAACTGTGTCGGAAATTAGCGCCATATGCAATCTAAATTATACGGTTTTCTAGTGAACCCTCAATTGTGAACACTTTAATTACTCTACGGGTTTAAAGATTTAAGAAAAATTTTATTAAATTAATTACCTTGTCTGGTCAACTGCCCCCCCCCCCCCCCCCCCC
>PRKT01000127.1:570103-602082 GCA_003671525.1 Saccostrea glomerata
TAATAATGGTTTTTGCAAAAACCTATGACATCATAAGAGGATGAGAATACCTGAAACGAAAAGATTTTGAACTTTTTATCTATACATTACCGACGGAAAGACCTTTTAAAATGTATTATGTCACTGCGTATAAACAGCTAAACAGCCCAATCAAAGTATATCTCAAGTTTATTGAAGAACGGGGTGAAAGGCTGAAACATACAAAATGGACTTGTACATAGACACATAACAGACAGTCATACATGCAACAAATATACCGACTAGATTACTAATAAATTACCATTTATCTGTTTCACATCCATTTAGAAAATTATTATATACGAGGGTTGTCCCAAAATTCCGTAGACAAGCGTGGTTTTGTAGGAAACCTGTCATACATTAATGAAACTTAGTACATAGATTAAACCAACACTATCTAATAAATGTATGGACAAATATGGAGTATCTACACACATTGTCAAATTCAAAAGACATATCTCATTGTCCGATGTAGGAAGGCGGCGCAATACCCAAAAGTTGTTAAAATTTGATATATTATATTTAAAATCCAACGGAAAAGTAATTATTTCCCTTTATCTTTTGAATGGAAAAAAAATTGTTAATACCGTTTTATTAACTATATTTCCTCAAATTTTGGTATTTATGCTTTGATAAAATAATATGAATTTTATAACGTTTTATATACATGGGCTTAAAATCCGACTTTTTGAAAAATGGCGGCTGCGTTGACACAGGCGGTGCAGTGGACTATGATCAAGTGTTTTGATCCCGAATTCACTCTTACAGAAATTTACCAGTCATAAATGTTTGGTAGATTAGGAAACTTTTCCTCGTCCAAATTTTGAAGCTTCTTTACTCCACAGCGGTTTTCTTTCTGAGCAATTTCCAGTCCAGCGTGGATGTCGCCAGGGAGACCCTGTTTCTCCATACACTTTTTTCTCTGTGCAGAAATTTTAGCCATTCTTCTTAAACAAAACCATGATATAAAGGGTATTGTCGGAAATGATAATAAGGAACACAAATTATCTCAATTTGCTGATGACACTTCTCTTGCCCTTGATGGTTCTGCAGGTTCTCTGTATGCTGCGCTTGATACATGTACATTAGAATTACATGTACAGGGTGTATTTGCACAATTTTTTGGTTTGAAAAAACAGTACAAAAACTAAAACTATTTGGATAGGCTTAAAAAAAAATTCTGCCGAGGTTTTCCACCATTCAAGATGGAAGCTAGATTGGGGGGCAACAACTTTCTCTTTGTTTAGGAATAAATTTCTCTGTTGGATTACATGTACAGGGTGTATTTGCACAATTTTTTGGTTTGAAAAAACAGTACAAAAACTAAAACTATTTGGATAGGCTTAAAAAAAAATTCTGCCGAGGTTTTCCACCATTCAAGATGGAAGCTAGATTGGGGGGCAACAACTTTCTCTTTGTTTAGGAATAAATTTCTCTGTTGACAGAGAAAAAATTGTTGATATACGAGGGTTGTCCCAAAAAGTCGTAGACTGTGCTCATATCTTTTAAAGGAATTAATGTATCTTTATAAAATTTTCAGGGTGGATAAAGCGTGTTCTTGGCAGATAAATTACGAAGTTTTATCATGTTTACTTGAAAACTTTTCGAGTAAAAGCATTTAAAGTGATGTAGTTCTCTAACACCCGGAGCAATCTGCAACGTCAAAAAATACAAATGTCAACGGTTCAAAATTTTGGAGAAAATATTTCAACTACCGGAATCAAATTCTTAAATCAAACATTTATAACTATAACCGTTTCAGTTATAGTTATAAATGTAAAATATCTTAATTACTATGATATGATTAAACATTAAAATATGTAAACAAAGTATATGCATGTACAGGTATGAAATAATAATAATTTGAAAACGCTATATTTCTACGGGCTTTTCGTCTGCTTTCTCTAATTTGCACAATGGAACTTTTGCCCATTTCTTAGTCTTGTCTTTTATTTTAGTTACTGTTATTCACATATACATAGAGAAACCGTTTCAGTCATTTTAAATACTAAGGACGAGAAAAAGTTTCCAATTCTACCAAGCATTTTTGACTGTTACTTTTTTGTAAGAGTAAATTCAGGATCAAAACACTTGATCATAGTCCAGTGCGCCGCCTGTGCCAACGCAGCCGCCATTTTTCAAAAAGTCGGATTTCAACCCCATGTGTATAAAACATTATAAATTTTATATTTATCAAAGGATAAACACCAAAATTTGAAGAAATGTAGCCAATAAAATAGCATTAAGATTTTTCATTCCCATTTAAAAAATACTGGGTAGTAAATACCTTTCCGTAGGATTTTAAATATAATAAACCAAATTTTAATTGCAACTTTTGGGTATTGCGCCGCCTTCCTACACAAGACAATGAAAGGTGTCTTTTAAATTGGAATAATTTGAGAAGTTATCCCATATTTGTTCATAAATTTATAAGAAAGTGTTGGTTTAATATACATGTATATACGAAGTTTCATTTATGTATGACATAGGGTTCCTACAAAACAACGCTTGTCTACGGAATTTTGGGACAACCCTCGTAAATTTCAAAGTCAAATTGCCAAAAATCATTTCAATGATTTAACACCTACCCGGTACTTGTATGTGAGAGGACTCCTTCGATTTGGGTAGGCAATAAATATTTGGAAGAAATGAACTCCTATGTGACTGTTGAGTCATTTAATTTTTATTTGCACGCATATTAATGCTTCTTATCTCAATATTAAGAATTTACCTACACTTATATTGCACTATAATGTAATGTCAATCAAAGATTAATAAGTGCAATTTTGTTTTACATTTTCTTAAAATTAAGGGTAATGTTGAAAAAAAAAACCTTAAGTTTTTTTAAATTTATTTTTATTTTGATTTAATTTTTTTTAAATCTAGGTAAATGAACTAAATGCTCTAACATAAAAATATTGCACTGCACTGCATCTCATTGTGATTGCTTAACGTACTGTCTACTTAAATCATACATGGTCTATTTCTATTACATTCAACATTGAAAAAAAATACTTTTCCATACGACTTTCCCTGTTTGACAGATGAGTGAACAGTTTGAAACTCAATCAAACAAAGCCTCCCAATTACTCCGTAGAACAATCGGAGGCGCTGTTCTGTACAGCTTAGCCAGTTAGCAATACTTGCTTAGTGATCATGAGATAAACTCACAAAACATAGAAGACCAAACTTACAATGCTTCATGCTAATGAGTGAGTGACTCTCTAGTCTTATATATTATACAAGCCTGTTATTCATTAACTTGCCTGAACATTTGGATAATCGTTTTGTCTACGTTGTTCAAAGGGGCATAATTTGATTATCGAACTTTATAAGAAACTTACATTATGCAAATTTTGCCACTTAGAATCAGCTGCAAGAGAAATTTTTTATAAAGGGTAACTTGGAAGGGTGGATGGTGGGGAATGTTTTTAAAGCATTGACTAGTAAAATAATTGTGCTTGTTGAAATACAAGTATAACTGCACCATACTGCACTCTGCTGCAATGCAGTGCAGTGCAACACATTGTGGTGCCTAGCAAGTTATCCATCAACATAAACTCAGTCAATTTGTTGTAACAGAAGTGAAAATATGATTAGAAACCTTCCTTTATTTACTGTTTTGAAAAGAAATTAAGAACAGACTGAATGAAATATTTCATTCAAAATTAACTAATATATGATCTCGATCTTCTCATTACAGAAACACAAACAGGATTTATGAAAGGGGTATATATATAGCACGAGATTTATTTATGATCTTATGTCTTATACTGAAATTATTAGTAGTAGTTACCCCATATCATACTGTTGGTTATGTGTAGATACTCGATGGGCGTGGTCATAATGACACGAGGGAGCCTAGCTCCCTAGTTGTCATTATGACCACGCCCATCGGGTATCTACACATAATCAACAGTGTGATATGGGGTAAATGACTTGTACCATAGTTTTCAAAAATCATTCATATGTAAGTCAGCTTAGGAATCGGTCGGACTGGTTCGCGTGATTGAAACATTAAGTGTTTGGTTTCAAAGATGCATTTGGATTTTTTATGATTTTACGCTCCTTCGTGTCCTTCTGACCACGTCCATCGAATATAGGGTAAGTGATTTGTATACAATACTTTCCAAATTTTGCAACAAATTTTGCCCTATACTCGGCACTCAGGGTCATTGAGCAGTGAGGGATCTTCTTCCTGTCAATACCTTTTGCGACACGGGACCTCTGTTTATACTTTATAGGTCTCCACGTCCCACAGTGGGATTCAACTCCTTACTTCGTGACTCTAGGGCAAGGGCTTTAACCACTGGGCCACGCAAGCGACATAAAAAATTAAACATCTAGACCCCTTGAAAAAGTTTGATTTATGTAATTGAAAAAAAAAGTTTGGTTTGAATGATATATGATAATTTGATATGATTTTTTTTTCTCGTAAATTTCAATCGTCAAAATTACATACTAGTAATTTAGATTTATTATGAACTTGGTTTAACTTTAATTTTTGTAAACCTGATACAAACTTTGCCGTGCACAGTGGTACGTTGATTGAAATGTTTTTTAGAGGTTATGTTTATTTCAATTTGAGAAAAACTAGATCTTTGATCAGCTAGATCCGCAATCGAAAAGGTTATTTAAGTACAGTAGCGTACACTTGCTTTTACTCAAGTATGTACCGTGTTTCCTTTGTTGGTTATCAAATGAACGATATATTGAAATCTACTAAGCTACCGGCACCCTGGTCATTACAGTTTAAAATATCAAGCGATTTCTGAAGGTTTTTTTCTTCACTTTAACCGTACATGATCGTTTTACAAACAGTTCTTTTGTCCCGACTCGATGGGCGGAGTTATAGAAAAGTGTGGGTTATGTACAGAAAACCCACACTTTTAACAAAAGAAATCACACCTAGCTATGGTACAATGTAATCACAGGAGTTCCCGTACCTATCAATTTTGCCGAAATTTTCGGTAAATAAAAAAGATACGTAATACCTATAATAATAACACAAGGAGTGCAACTGTTGTCCGCGACGCCATGACGTGACGTCACACGGTCCATTTATCCAAAAGGAAAAAAAAACCCAATCATACACAATTAACTAGAGATAACGATATTACGTTTAGATACGAGTACAAGTACTTGTACCTCCCCGTTTTAAATTTTCTTGAATGTTTACTAACTTGTCTCTGGTTTCTTTTCGCATATGACCTCAATCATCTAGATTAGCATTTCAGGCCGTTTTGTTCCTTTTTGGGTAAATGGACGCGCCCGTGACGTCACGTCATGGCGTCGTGGACAACGGATATTTGAGCGAAGTTGTGGAGAAATGTCACCGCTGCTGCTGTAAAACATGCGCTTGAAATCATATGCATTAAGAGCCAAAACGAATGGTCCTTTCCAAAAAGATTGGTTTGTGTCTGATAATTTTCGATTGAAGATTAATTTGCGACAGCCTTGATATTAAGCGAGGGGTTCCCAAGTGACCTAATATGCGTTGCTCTCCTTGTGTTATTATTATACGTATTACGTATTTTTTTATTTAATGAAAATTTCGGTATAATTGATAGGTAAGCGAACTCCTGTGATGTAATATACCTGGATTGTTTTTTCTCATCGACTTTGAGAAGGCCTTTGATTCCATTTCCTGGTCTTTTGTTTACAGGGTTTTATACTTTTTTGGTTTTGTTATAATATAAATAAATAAATAAATATAATTAGATTGAAAATTCTAAACACATATTTTACAGTTTCTGTACTTCAAAGCGGTTTTCTTTCTAAGCAATTTCCAGTCCAGCGTGGATGTCGCCAGGGATACCCTGTCTCTATACACTTTTCTTCTCTGTGCAGAAAATATAGCCATTCTTCTTAAACAAAACCATGATATAAAGGGTAATGATAAGGAACATGAATTATCTCAATTTGCTGATGACACTTCTCTAAATTACTCTCGATGGTACTGCAGGTTCTCTGCATGTACATGTACATGTATGCTGCGCTTGATACATAAGGCTTATATGCAAAATTTTCAGGTTTGAAAATAAACAGTACAAAAACTAAAATTATCTGGATAGGATAAAAAAATATCTGCTGAGGTTTTCCACCATTCAAGATGGAAGCTACATTGGGGAGCAAGAACTTTCTCTTTGTTAGGAATAAATTTCTCTGTTGACCTAGAAATAATTGTTGATTTAAATTTCAAAGTTCTCTATCAATTTCTAAAAATCACTTCAGTGATTCAGCAATGGAAAAGACGTACTCTAACTCCCATTGGACGCGTAACAGTTGCAAAAACTTTAATTGTACCAAAATAAAACCATCTTTTTATTTCATTACCAAATCAAAATGAAGAAATCTTAGATAATTTAACACAGCAGTTGTTTAGATTTGTTTGGGGGTCAAAAAGTGATAAAATAAAACATGTTGCTACGCAGCACCAGACATTGGGAGGCCTTAACATATGGTAATTAAATCTTAAAAATTTCATACTTTCTCTAAAATGTTCATAGATTCAAAGAATTATTAAAGGAAGTCATCCATGGTTGAGTATTTTTGAAACAGTTTATGGACAAGATGTTGTGGAAAAGATTTGGAATTTGGGTGATGATTTTATGTTGAAAATGTTGAAATGTACAAAAACAAACTTTGGAAAGATGTCTTAGAGTCGTCATCACTGATAATTCTTTTGACAACGCAAATCTTACACATTCTGAAATTTTATCAACTCCAGTTTGGCTAAACTCTTGTATCAAAGTGAATAAAAAGAGTTTGTTTTAAGAATGGTACAAAAGCAGTGTAAAAATTATTGATGTTTTTTTTTATATGTCAATGGGTCATTTTTATCTAGTTTTCAATTTTGTGGAAAAACACAGCATTCATGCATCATGTATGTTTTATGCAGTATTATAGCATTATCAGTGCTATTTCAAAGTTTTAAAAGATACAAAATTTTCTAGAGCAGGTTTTTCAAAGCTACAGCAATCCATTTTTGCCATTGTTATAATACAAAAAATTAATATTGATTGATAAATGTTCAAAACATATTTAAAAAAATATTAACACAAAGAATGTAAAGCCAACTGGTTTTTCAAAACAGAATTCAGAAATGCTTTTAAAAGGATTTCAAGAAATGGTGTTGAGAGATGTTTTTAATGTGTGCTTTAAGGTGTATTCAAATTCAGCTGTCCAATGGCTTCAATTTAGAATCTTGCATAGAATACTACCTGTAAATTACTACCTAAAAAGATTAAGATAAAAGAAAATGATATTTGTATATTCTGTAAAAATGAATGTGAAAACATATTGCACAGTCTGTTCATGTGTAAAGATGTATTGCATATTTGGAATGATCTTAATCTACATATTTATAATTATACATCAAAACGTGTAGGTTTTGATATTCAAAATGTAATCTTTGGAGAATTACTTTAGTCAAATTCAAACTATGTCATAAATTTTGTAATTTAATTTTTTAAACAGTACATTTTTCACTGCTTAAAAATGCAAAGAAGCCTAAATTAAATAGGCTGATTGCCCATTTAAAAATGTAGGTTAAAAAGTACATATCTGTTAAAAATCTAGCTGCAGAAAATTTTGAGTCTGCATGGTCACATTGGAAAATGAGGTTGGAAATGTAATCCTCTGAAAAAGAAATACATATTTAGAACAAATGTAGCATACTTTTTTTCTTTTTTAATCCATATAAAGTGTGTAAAAATTTACAAAAATTTATATATTGTTGATGTAAGTAGATATACATGTAATTCTTTATTCAATAACTTTAAGCCATACGGCTCATCAGCATATAAACAAAAATACATAATGAATGAGTGGCGAGAGTCTACGGGGGTGGAACCCCTAGTGTCCATCTGCCTGACTCCCATACTGATACACCAACAGATATACAATATATTTCACATTCTCCATTATTACATGAAAAATTACTATAGTATATAATACATGTATACATATGAATTATATTATTCATTATTCCTTAATTTCATTGCATGGAGAATAAATTTCCCTAAACCAATTAAAACCCTAACATCATGAGTGCTGAGTAACTGAGTAAGCTTGTACATATTTGGAGATCTAAAATAATATGGTTTGATATATTTTTTCCTTATAGTTTCATAAATAGGACATTCAAGTAAAAAATTATATTCATCTTCTATACAGTGATTACTACGAAATTGACATAATTTATGTGTCAGTGAGTGAAGTGCGAAAGTGGGTGGGTGTGAAAAATTTTCTGTGCAATTTTGATAAATGTATTTGATTGTATTGAAAGCACGGAAATAAAGCCATAAAAAAAAAACTTTTTTCTCGTCCTGAGTATTTAAAATTACTAAAACGGTTTCTCTATGTATATGAATAACAGTAACTAAATTTCAAAAAGCTTGCCTGACTAATGCAATCAATATCTATAGAACGTATAAGCATGATAATTTATACATGTAAACGTTAACGTTTACATGTATAACATGTATACATCATGTATTTATTTCAAGTCAATTGTATAATACTCAACAGAGAAATGAAAAAAGAACACATTTTATATAAAACGAATATATTGTTTTATCTCAAATAAAAAATGAAAGCATGTTAGTACATGTCCCGCTGTACACTTTCATAGGTCACTTGCAAAGTAATTATCATAAATTTTATTAAAAGTCTACTTTCATTTCCTAAAATAACTGCGGGCCCGGATCTGGGGTATTTCGTCATCAGAAAGAGATAATGTGGAAATGTCTGTAGAAATTGAATAGGTTTGCTACCACTTATTGTGACAGGGGATAGTTTCGTACTAAAGACCAAATTTCCTTTAAATATGTTAAAAACTGAGATATACCCTGTTTGTTGTGATATTTTATGTAGAAAAATCAAAAGACTAATTATGGGTCACATTTGCAGTTAAACAAAGTGCTTGCTGAAAAAAATGATGTGCAACATGTATAGGTATCACTATGACATTTAGCATAATTCATACAGAGTTGTAAATGCAAAACTAAGACATGAGATCAGTTGCAGAGGAAATTCAACTGAAAAGTAGTAGACCTTAGAAAAAGGTGTATATCTCAGAGGGAAGGTGAATGACCCCAAATCAATTGGTGAATTTTTTATTAGAGCATGCATTGATTTACAGAATACTGGATGTTTTATCCTTCTCCCTCGGGTCTGGGAGTGGGCTGTATAGGTGTGACTGAGCCCAAAATATCGAGAAACAAGCCTTAGTGCGCTATGATTTTTTTTATCTCGTGACTTTGACCTTGAAGTTTATGCTACATTTCAAAAACGTCACCCTTGCTCATGACTTCTGAATGAGAACACATAAGGCTTTCATATTAGCCCAGGGGCCTGTGTATTGCTTGTGACAAGACCTGTCTAAATACACTATGATTTTTTATCTTGTGACCTTGTCCTTGAAGTTTGACTTAATTTTCAATAAATGTTAATTTTTCATTATAACTTCTGAATGAGAAGAGAAAGAATTTTCATGTTTGACATGTGCATTTCCTGTGACAAAATATCTCTGAAGATGCTATAATTTGTGACCCCTTGACCTTGACCTAATTTAAAAAAAAATCCTGTGACCATGATCTTCATGATTGACTTAATTTAAAAAAAAAATCAACTTCAGTGATAACTTCTGAATGACATGAAAGAGTCTTCATACCGTATTTGACACAATATATCGTAAAAATGACATTTGATCCACTAAGACACCGAAAGGGTGGGATCACTATTCTTTGATTTTTTATAAATATTTTTTTTTAAAATGTGGTCATAATGAGTGACTTGGTTTATGATTTTGGAACAGGTCTCATTTCCAAGTAACCATAAGCTTATGTTGACCAAACTTGCATGGATGATATAAATAAGGATGCACACTACAGTACCAGCTAATTAAGGCCCTGTCACACCAAGCTGCGTTCACACGGAGTCAGTACGGCTTTTTTAAATTTTTAAAATCGCCGTGGAATCGCAGGAAAATTGTACAAATATCTGTAAAGTTTTCACAATATGAAGATGTCACGACGTCCCTACGTCGTCGGACGCGATTCAACGGCGATCTCACGGCGTTCTACTGCCTTCCCACGGAGATCTCTCGGCGATTGACTGCGCTTCCGCGGAGTTTTCACGGCGCGTTAGGAGTTTTCACCTCGTGTTCACGGCGTTCTTACTGCGCTGGCTGCGTTCTCAATGCGTTCTATACTCATTGATATATATTCAGAAGGAATGTAAAACATTTTTGTTTAAAGATTCAAGTTACACGATGAAAAGACTTCTTTTCATGCCAAGAAATTTTCTTAATAATTAAAGATGTTCTATCTAAATAATTTAGTTCTAAATTATTAATAGTTTTATGATTAATCTTCTTTTTTCAATTTTATCGGTTCAGATGTGTTGTTAGATTTTCTTTGATTTTATTATGAATGTAAAAAAAAAATAAACATACTGAAAAGTTTTCTACAAAATATAAGTGAAACAACAGAAAAAGTTCTGGTGTACGGTAATTTTCTCTTCCATTTTTGTCACTTAAATGCTTCTATTGCAACAAATACGTTGGAATTGTTGCTGATCAAATATGATCCCATTGCTCTTGTTTTGTGAGCTGGCTGACAACGCTCTAACAACGTCGTAAAAGCGCATTGTGATCGCCAACGGACGCTGTAGGAACGCCATGGGAGCGCAATGATCGCAGTGACAACTCCGTGCTATTGCCGTGTAATTGCAATCGAAAAAATCACAAGACGTTAAATCTCATTAGAAGCGACATAAAACGCAATAGAAACGCAGTGACATCTCTAAGGACTCCGCAACATCTCCGTGAGGTCTCCGTGGAAGCGCAGTCTACTATCACTGCTTTCGTGCCACGATCATGTGCGTCTTCACGGCGTTCGTGCTACAGCGACCATACTACGTTTCTACTGCGTTCTTATCAGACCGCGATCACACGGCGCGTACTTTGTGCATGCCCAAAGTGATCGCCGTCCCCTCGCGTTCTCGGAGACCCTACGCGACCCTACGGCGTTGAGTGGAGATCTCGCGACGTTGTCACGGCGCTGTAGGAAACTCTACTGCAATCACCTCGTTGTTTTGCATTTTTTGAGGTCGCCGTGCAGTCGCCGTGAGAACGCAGCCCTGGTGTGACAGGGGTTTCACTTCGTATGTTTAGTCTTTCTTACAATTTCCGGATGGGTGACCAATTAGCTTAAATTTTTGGAGCAATTTCGAAGTAGCTATTAGCCCATGATGACCAAATGTGGATGAAAGATACATTAAAGGATATACGCACTACCAGACTTGTTTCGGATCCTATATCTGATCTTAATTGTCCAGATGCGTGACATAAGTTAAAATCTTGGAAACAGGTCTCATTTCCAAGTAACAATAAATTAAGCCTATAGTTCAGCAAACCTTGATTGATGATAATATAATGATGCACACTACCAGGCTTGCTTCTGATGCTGGATCTGACATACCAGTATATTTTCCTGTTGACTGACCAGGTTTAAATTTTGGGAGCAGGTTCATTCTAAAATAATTCTAAGCTCTCTGCTGACCAAATTTAATTATTTGGATGAAATACATCGAATGATGCATACAATTAACCAAGCTTGCTTCAGATGCTGAATTTGACCAAAATTATCCGGATGATTGATCAGGTTCAAGTTTATTTTAAAGTAACTATTGGGCTACTGTTTGCCGATGTTCAAAGGATGCACACTATTGGCCTTGCTTCAGATGCGCTGAATCCGACCTACACTTTACAGATAATGGACCATATTACATTTTATTGTTTACTTTACAATTTGCCGTATCGATGGATGTCAGATTTATCATAGGACACATTACCAAGCTTGCTATGGATGCTAGATTTGACACTATATTTTCCAGATGAGTGACCAGCTTAATTTATTTTGGTACATGTCCATTACCAAGAAACTATAAAGCCTATCTGAAACAAACTTGCATGGATAGCGAATAAAGGAAAAATACTCTCAAGCTTGCTTCAGGTGCTACATTTGAATTATATTTCCTGGATGAGTGACTAGCTTGAAGTTTCTGGAGAAGTTCATTCACAAGTAACTGCAAGCCCTTTCGATAATTATTGCATAAATGTTGCATCTCGGGATGCACATTGTACACTTCTAGATTCAGTGGCGGATCCAGGAATTTCTCAACGGGGGTGCAGTAGAAGGCAGAGATAGGGGTCAGGTTACTGTACTGAAGCCCCCTTGGATTTAAGAAAAGGTCCTTTTTGGGGGCCAGGAAGCTGACACGTTCTTACAAATAAGCGATGTTTTTTCCTTGATTTTAGGATAATGGACATATAAATTGTACGAACAAAAATTCCAAACGGGGGGTTGCACGCCCGGCGCGCCAGCCTGGATCCGCCTTTGAGATTAATATGGGACATTGCCTTATATTGAAATCAGTACAACATTCGTTGAGGTGAGCTCCGTAAATCTCTGATTACCTGTGTTTTTAAATTCTTAAATCTATAAATTTCTCTTTTGAAAAATAAAATAAAAGATTAAATTATATATATTATAAATTCTATTTACTTTCCAATTTTTGTTTTTCAATTTATTTACTGAAACTCAAACAAATTTTTTTTTTTTTTTTACTTTTAAAACTATAAAAAATGAGTCCGTCCAACCACATCCCGATGTCACTGCGCCCTCTCCGACCAATAGCACAGCCTAATACATGTATTCCTCGTCTTGTTTACAGCGAAGTGACATGTGTTAAGGTTGAGCACATCTTTATTTTAAAAATAAAGTTTGGTGTGAAATTCACCGGAGATGGAATCTCAGTTCAGTTATATGGATTTTTGTTATTATTATAATTATAGGTTCTTCCTTTGGGAGATGGAGATTAACTTGAAGTAAATAGCGGCTGCGTGAATAGCATGGTTCCTTTGTTGAAGATTAAATTAAAACTTACAAGGGAATTTGAAACAAACTTATTTATGGACATGCATGCACTTGTGTCTCTCTCATAGCAAATCTTCATGTGTTACATGTAAGAAAGAACAGTTTAAAAACTCGAAATTAACCACTTCTGTGCCACAGGGCCGATTTTGGGCCGATCACACAGTTGCGTAGATCTAGAGTGCCACGGGGCCGATTTTGGGCCGATTTTATTGAAATGAATTGTGACTTTGTATTCCTCTTACTTCTATTCAACGTAAATAATTATTGAGCTTTTGCATCTTTTTATTGCATAACATTAAAGTTTTTATGACTTATTTGTAGAATATCAAGAAAATTTCAGGCAAATAGGCCCTATATGGATAAACAAATTGAATTTCATACCAGCGATGACGCCATGCATTTTTGAAATAATTGAGTTGCTACTTATAAAACCAGTATTATTACTATTGAATATGCTCAATAAACACGATTTCAATTCAAAGGTATATCTTCATACTATTATAAATTCAGTATATTGAGGTACTACTCGTCCATTTAGCAACAACGGGTAGAATCAACGTCATTTTACGCAAATAACGTCATACCTTGGGAAAACGTTCCGAGTTTACAGATTACCAGTAAGACCCTGTCACACCAAGCTGCGTTCACACGGAGTCATTACGGCGCTTTAGATGGCGATTCGGCAGGAATTGTGGCTCATAAAAAGAATAAAAAAATATCATTGATTAATACATTTTTTTCAAAACCTAGCCAATAACTGTGTTGTAGGTAAATGTAAGATGGGCAAATATTCAGTTAAATATGTTTGATTTAATTTGAATATGCACCTGAATATAGCCGTACGAGTCAAATGATGCAAAAATCGACTTTTTTTATAGCCCTTTTTTTTTTTTATAAATTTTGTTGTTTCTGGGTCTTCTCTCCATGAGTTTTAAATGTGTTATCAGTGTATTTTTAACCGTTTAATTTATTCCAGTTGTTTAAAAAATGGAGATACGACCCAGAAAAACCAAAATCTTAACCTTTTCCATTTATTTTCTGGTAGAAAATTGACAAAGTCCAAATGTATAGGGCTTTGGCTTTAAATAATGATTTAAATACCAATTATTTATAGTGTTCCGCGGTAGCTACATTGGTTTGTCGCTGGATTCGAGCCATATCGAAGTAGTATTTTAGGTTAAAAAAAAAAAGATTTCTTTTTATTTTATTTTTCTTTGAGCTTGAAATTTTTGAATTTTAAATAATCCTTGAATAAAGTAGCATATTATGTTTTATAAATTATTTTACATTAATTGTTTTATTTTCAAATGCGTTTACATTTTGTCATTTATAGTGCTAACGTTCTCAAACATACATGAACCTGTAACTACAAAGTTACACCTGATGAAAAATATTGAATATATTAAAAAAAAACTAGCAACTTCGATCGTTCTGTTACATTCCATATTTTCAATGCATTTGAAAACTGAGCACAAAAATTATTTAGTGTTAGACTTCCATTATATGTTTATGTTTATTCACCAATCAAGGACCCTCGGGGGGCATGAGCAAATTATTACAATATGATTACACTGATTACAATTCTATATTATAGGTAAAATGACTAGTGATTAAGTTTGACATTGAGAAGTGCATCACTCACACTGGATGAAAAGTATAGAAAACTCTAGGATGAAAAGACTTCTAATCATGCCAAGAAATGTTCTTAAAAATGTTCTATTCAAATAATTTAGTACTAAATTATTAATTGTTTTATTATTAAACTCCTTTTTTCAATTTTATCGGTTCAGATATGTTGTTAGATTTTCTTTGATTTTATTATGATTGTAAAAAAAAAAAATAAACACACTAAAAAGTTTTCTACAAAATTTAAGTGAAACAACAGAACAAGTTCTGGTGTAAATTAGACTACAATTTTTTTTCTCACTTAAATGCTCCTAGTGCAACAAATACGTTGGAATTGTTGCTAATCAAATATGAACCCATTGGTCTTGTTTTGTTAGCTGGCTGACAACGTTCTAACAACGCCGTGAAAGCGCATTGTGATCGCCAACGGACGCTGTAGAAACGCCATTGGAGTGCAATGATCGCAGTGACAACTCCGTGCTGTCGCCGTGTAATCGCAGTCGAAAAAATCACAAGACGATAAATCTCTTTGGTTGCGCCGTAAAACGCGATAGAAACGCAGTAACATCTCCAAGGACTCCACGACATCTCCCTGAGGTCTCCGTGGAAGCGCAGTCTACTATCACTGCGTTCAACCCCTGTCACACCAGGGCTGCGTCCTCACGGTGTCCTCAAGAAATGCAAAACGCCGAGGTGACCGCAGTAGAGTCTCCTACAACCGTGACAACGCGGCGAGATCTCCACTGCACGCCGTAGGGTCGCGTAGGGTCTCCTAGGACGCCAGGGGACGGCGATCACTTTGGGCATGCACAAAGTACGCGCCGTGTGATCGCGGTCTGATAAGAACGCAGTAGAAACGTAGTATGATCGCCGTAGCAGCGCGGTGAGATCTCCAACAACGTAGTGGGAGCTCCATATGAACGCCGTGAAGACGCACATGATCGCGACACGAACGCAGTGATAGTAGACTGCGCTTCTAGGAGACCTCACGGAGATGTCGCGGAGTCCTTAGAGATGTCTACTGCGATCACCTCGGCGTTTTGCATTTCTTGAGGACGCCGTGAGGACACAGCCCTGGTGTGACAGGGGTTTAACTCTTGAGGCATTTAGATTGATTGACTGATTGTTTAATTCTGTGATTTAATATTGTCAAGTTTATTTATTTTATTTTGTGGCGTATGAACATATTGAAATTTATTTCCTGTTTCGTTTTGTTTCCTGTGTTCGCTGTATTTTTCGTAAGTTTCCTAATGCAGATTTTCATGCTGCTACTCAACTAAATGACCTAATAATTAAACATATTGAATAGATGTTGAAAAGATAACCAAAGCTAATAAGTTCAAATGTTTGTTTTTGCTTTAATTGTATTCCGAAATTTTAATTTTAATCAATATTTCTTTTTTACAGAGAAAGGGATAATCATGATCAGTTTGATATGACCATTTTTCTGCCAGAATTTTAATGGAAAATAATGACGCAATTTTATTGAAATCTTTAATGAGAAAATATACATGTATGGCAAATGAATGAAATTCTTTGTGTGACAATCTATTTTTGAAAAAGATTGTTTTTTTTTTAATTTTATTTTGTTAAAAGGCTATTGATCTTTCTATTTTCATCGTGTATGATATATCCTAAATATATTCCTTACACTAGTGTGTCAATTTGAACATGAGTACAGATTATTTAGATTTTTACTAAGGAAGTAAAATTGCGTCTCCATCTGATGATGACTACACAAAATCAAGTTTACGTGTACAAAAATACAAAGCATTGTCATATATTTTTCTGATTTGTCCCTTTGAATTATCGCTAATCATGCATCAGGTAAATGATATCTCGGGGCCTAGGTAAATATAAAACAATAATTGAAAATCTATTTGAAACTGCAGTAGAAACTTGCGGCAAGGGGACAGCCGTCTTTGAGTTTAAAAAGATATAAACTAAATATTTGTATTTACTCAGTATATGGAGATTATTTTGATAATTCTTACTATTGTTTTCGGCTTCAAGGAGAAAGAAAAAACGGCAAGGGGACAGCCGTCTTTGAGTTTAAAAAGATATAAACTAAATATTTGTATTTACTCAGTATATTATAGCAAATTACTATTTCTTCTTAAAAGGAATGGGTGAAACTCGATCCATCCCCACCCAAACCCCCATCCTTTAGAGTACATGTACGTACTTGCTACGAAATATGAGATTTTTTAAAATATCGACCTTTTCCTTACTTACTCGTGTGAGTTCCATTTATATTATGAAATATGTACATGTATGTAGTTGTACCTTTGAAAACATTATATAGACAAATACAATTTCAGAGAGAGAGAGAGAGAGAGAGAGAGAATAAAAACACAGTTACTAAGACATGCGATTAATTTTGAATTCATTTTTATAATGTTTTAAACTTTTTTTAAGGTAATTCTCAAGTGTTTGTTTTCTCAGTTAGATTAGTATAGTTTAAAGTGATTGAGCATTTTTATCTTATCTTTTTTTTTTTTTTGGGGGGGGGGGGGTTTTTTTTTTNNNGGGGGGGGGGTATTTTTCTTTAATTCAGGGGGGATGTTAAATCTCAATTTATTGAATAACTGTTCATGTTTTATTTCAGCTGCAATTATGTAGCCCTCTCCGATTTTTTTATCTGATATTTTTGGAGAGGGTTCCCTCCCCGGGAGGGGCTACATTATTGCAGCTAGTTTTATTAAACCACCAATTCTTTTTAATTATGTTACCATGAATATTTTTTTAGATACAAAATACGAAAAAATGTGAAATATTGTGAAGTCTCTTTTAAATTTTACTATTTATGGGGTAAATTTGATATAATGTAATTTAATATAAATGGGCTTTTTTTTTTCGATAATCTCAATTTCAGGGCTAGAAGTGCTATTAAAACAATTATAAGGAATGTTTTGTTGTGGAAACAGTGAAAGAATATGTTAGAAACACACGGTAAGCAATATTTTGAGATGACAGTTTTAAAAACATGGAGAAATAAATAAAACAACGCACTTTTTTGTGCGCAATAAATATAAAGTTTTTTTTCAATGGATGGCACTGTAGCTCTTCAGTCTGTCAATATATATTTTTTAGGAGAGCTACAGTTCTGCAGCTAAATTTGTGGTTGATCTATGCTTGAGTAGACCATCCGTCAAAAAATGCAGTTTTAATTTTTGTTTAAAGCAATATGAGCTTCAACCTTGATGTCGAAATTTTTGGGTTGCAAAATTGTAAATAACTATTTCAATGACAGAAAAAATAGCACTAATAAACTTCTGTTGTTTATATTTGTGATGAAAGAACTATTTATAAGCTTTGATTGAATCAAAATTACATTATTGTCGTCCTGTACAATAATGATTTCTTATACAAAACAGTGTATTGAATAGTATATAGAAGTCTTTCTTCTGCTTTATCTTAGTCTAATTGATAAAAAAGGTTTAAGTTACATACAAATTTATCATAATGACACATTTTAACACCAAAATAAAATTTTCAAAAATGCAGCCCATATTGCTTTAATCTTGTATAAAAAGAAGCATGGAATCGGATACAAAGCTGACGGACTGCATGCAGGTAACCTGAGATGTAAAAACTATTTACGATTCATGAGTAGACCTAATGATATTTTGAGAAACCATACTTAGATGTTTAACTTCTTTTTCTCTGATTTTCATTCTTTCTTTTTTTTTTACTGCTAATTGTGGTCAAAATATTTTTAAAATCAATTCATCAAAAATAAATTCTTTTACAAATAAAAAAAGAACATTTATCAATGCTTACATAAATATTTAATCGGCGATTAATTATACATGCACCCGACATGATTTTTGGGGTATTGTTTATCTCTGTAGCTTACTCTTAATCAATCTTTTTTAAAATTTCTGCAAATAAAAAAAATGTTGAATAATTGACAAGTTCATTTATAGAGAATCAATGGAAACATATGGATATAACTCGAAATTTAATTCATTCCATGCTGTCATTTTGTTTTCAATCGTATCACCTTTTCTGCATATTATGAAATCCAATTCAATCAAACTGTACGGTCCATCTACATGTAAATCTTCTGATAGAGCGAAAAAAAATCAGTTTCTTAGGTCGGGGAATTACCTTTTTAAATAATAATTCATAATCTTGAATAATATTAAATAATTTGTCTTACATGTATGTCGTTACAGAAACATCAATTTCCGGTTGTTTTTTTTTTACCAAAGTCTTTGAAATGATATTGATAATTCTTTGAAATCTATGTATTAAGCCATAATTTCGTTTTGAAAAAATTGATTCCTAAATATTTTGAATGAAGAATCGTGCGTTTGCGTTAGCAAGATCGTGTAACGTGTAGAATCGTGTGCGTAAGGGATCGTTCATGTACATGTAACAGGTTTAATCGCGCGTTAATCGTGCGGATTCGTTCGTGTAACGTTATCGTTCGTGTAAGTTGTCAACAATAACGTTGCAGCCACTGTAAACGATTTTTTTGGGGTATATCAGTCACAAATGTAAATATAAGTAATAAGGTGTCATTTAAAACATCTATCGGGATATAAATACGGGTTGGTCACGAGATTAAATTCCATAAAGCCCATAGGGCTTATGATGAATTTAATCTCGTACCAACCCGTATTTATAGCCCGAATGATGTTTTAAAATGATACCTTATTACTTATATTTACATTTGTGACTTATGTATACTTTATATTTGCCTGATTGTGACTTTTAACGTGTGAAATGCATTATTTTTCAAACCCAACGGTATGTATGTAATCCACTGAACGCGCATCAACCTTTTATGACGTCACTGAGAAATTACGTCAAACGTGTATCCATTAGCACGTCGATGACCTCTTGACCCCGTACCTGTATTTATACAGTTATAGATACGCATTGCTTTCAGTAGTGTTATATAAAGGAAAACATTTGCAAATGTAAATATTTACATTTGCAAATGTTTTCCTTTATATAACATTACTGAAAGCAAGCGTTTTTATAACTGTATAAATACAGGTACGGGGTCAAGAGGTCAAAGATGTTCGTATGGATAAACGTTCGACGTAATTTCTCAGTGACGTCATAAAGGGTCGACGCGCGTTCAGTGGATTACATACATACCGTTGGGTTTGAAAAATAATGCATATTACACGTTAAAAGTCACAATCAGGCAAATTTAAAGTATGAATAAGTCACAAATGTAAATATAAGTAATAAGGTATCATTTTTTGAGTTTTATTGGGATGTAAAACGGGTTGGTCACGTGATCAAATCCCATAAAGCCCTTGATCACGTGACCAACCCGTTTTACATCCCAATAAAACTAAAAAAATGATACCTTATTTCTTGAATATATACATTTACAAATGTTTTCCTTCATATAACACTACTGAAAGCAAGCGTTTTTATAACTGTATAAATACAGGTACGGGGTCAAGAGGTCATAGATGTGCGTATGGATTAACGTTCGACGTAATTTCTCAGTGACGTCATAAAGGGTCGACGCGCGTTCAGTGGATTACATACATGCCGTTGGGTTTGAAAAATAAATTAATGCATTTCACACATTTAAAGTCGCAATCAGGCAAATTTAAAGTATGAATAAGTCACAAATGTAAATATAAGTAATAAGGTATCATTGGGATATAAAACGGGTTGGCCCTTCGGGCTTTATGGGATTTGATCACGTGACCAACCCGTTTTACATCACGATAAAACTAAGAAAATGATACCTTATTTCTTAAATATTTGCTCTAAAACTCGCGCTTATTTTAAAGAATTGCGTAATTGGTGCATTGTGCATTCTTTCACGTCTGTCTGAATAAAGATTAACGCTTTTTTTTCTGTAAATACATGTAGTAGTAATAGGCCGACATACACCAAATGCTTGGATTCAAGTGTCACGATAAAATACTGCCATTAGGCAGACAAAGGCAAATGGAGAGAAAATTCATGCCATGTATACATATAATTTCATACAATAAAATAAATATAAGACATAATTATAATGTCATAACTTTTAATGAACTCGTCGAAGGCAAATTGGAATTAACTTAAACTAGAGATATTTCTATACACTTATGTCCCTTTCCTTCAAATAATTGGAATTTTTCTAAGTTTAAGTGGCATTACTCAGTCCAAAATGGTCCAATCGTACCTTAAACAGACATTTTTGACCTTGGCCTTTCCTTTGACCTTGACCTCAATTTTTTTAAGTTAAAGTTTAGCTCAATTTTAAAGATACAATTCAAGATAGTATAATCAAACTTCATAATTTGATACATCAGTTGATACATACTCGTCTGATGTAAGCTATTCAAATGCATCAACATTTTTTAATTTGACCTTTCCTTTGGCCTCATTTTTCTTCTTAAATTAGTGAAAAGCTTAGTTTCAAAGATACCATTCAAAATTGTGTAATCAAACTTCATATGTTGATACATACTGATGCAAGCTTTTCAACTGCATCAACATTTTACGAACTTGAACTTTCCTTTGACCATGACCTCTCTTTTCTTAGATAAGTATTTAGAACAGTTTTATATAAACCATTAGAGAATTTTTTTTATCTGACATAATATCCTGATACGTATAAGAGGAAGCTATTCAACTGCACCATAAACTTGTGACCATGCACTTTCCTGTGACCTTGACCTCCCTTTTTCTTAATTTGTATTTTGCTTAGTTTTAAAGAAACAATTTCAGATATTTTTATTTTAGCATGCACTTGTACATAATTTGGTGAGAATTTATCATCTACCTCGGTATATCCAAAATTTTTAGATTTCAATTTCAATTTAAAGAAACTGTTCAAGATATTTTCATCAAACTTCATACACTATTACAAATTTTAATTTATTAGTATACACTTGGCGGGGCATTCACGTCCTATGGACATATATCTAGTTTAATATACAAATTATGTGGGAAGGCATGTGGGAAATCTTGTTTCATTATTAGAATTATTTCAAAATTTCAATTGATTTAAAATTTTGACTTATAGGTTTGGAGCCTAATGGTGTGTTGAAAGCAATCAATTTCACCATCTAGACCTTTTAACATGAAATTTTTCAGCAGCTGTAATTTTAAGTGTTTAAGAAAATCTATATCTTTGGTTTTAATAATAAATGTATATAAGAATAACCTGCCCAGTCAAAATTGTATGCGAGACATACTAGTACATGGTAAACAAGCTTAATTTATGTAACAAGAATACTTTTATTTCAAACAACATTTGACTTAATCTTCATAAGGGAATCATACATTTATATCAATTTTTAGAATGAAATGAATATTGTAGCTATGAAAGTTGGCAAGTTTACATATAAGCGATCATTAATCAACAAGGCGGCTAACATCTCAGAGCAGAAAAACCTCAATGTGACACCAATGCACTCGCATAATCCATATACATACACATGTATATAACACAAAAAGTTTGCATTCTTCCAACATTCGCATTCTCCGACACTGTTTGGGACTAACAAAGCAAGGTAGGTTGTGTTTAGAGATCAGGCAGATCATCCACACGTCTATGTATTACAGTAGGTGTGCAATTTTCCCCGATGAAATTATTTTCATAATGAACATTTGCTTAATATTTGTCAAAAACGCATGGCTGAGTACCTAATTGCATTGAAACTGATGTACACCGTATTTGTTTCAACATTGCGTTATGGAAAACGAACCATAAACGAACAGATGACAAAATGAAATGCTTAAGAAAAACATTGAAATGGAAACATAATTTACAGGTCTATACATGTATCTTGTAAATCATCAAGAACTCCACTAACGCTCTGTGATCCGCTCCCTCACTTCTTATAAACAACATGTACAATGTTTACATGTATTTCTAAATAAGGTCTTTTCGCGTCCAGCTTTCCCAGCACCATTTATACTGATAAGACACTTTATGGGTCCTTTTCAGTTTTTCTTGAATTTCACAATATCGTTCTGGGGCATTTTTAAGATGAGCTAATGTAGGATGTGTAGCAAATTGTACATGTCTAAACTGACCGATCATTCCACTTGATATAAGTTCTTCCATTATTTCAAATTCACAACCTTCGCAGTTGACGGTAATAAGGTCCACTTCGTAACATGGAACACCAACCTGCAGGAGAAACTGAGTAGTGTTAACGACACGTAGCATACAACTTCCGCCCTTGTCATTTCCGTCAAAAATGGAAGTCGCATCCCCTCCATGACCCCTGACATTTACGAAGAACCTGTCGTCTTTCCTTGCTAGACCAAAGTTATATAATGCCACCTTATCGTTGCTTTTAAACATCTTGACCAGATTCGTGTACAAAGTTTTGATCGGCTCCAGTATGACGTAAGTTCCGGGATGATATCTCTTTATCATGGCCTCTGCATCTTCGCCTTTATTACCGCCGATATCAAAGACGGTGCTATCCGTATTTAGGTACGTATGATGTGAGTGACGAATGTACTGGACAGTTCCGGTCCAGAACGAACCACTTCCCCGCCTGTGATCTCTTCGCCAGTTTCTCACGCATTCCGTTTTCCTTCGTGTCTCCTCGGGCGTCAACTTAGCGTTTGGTTTCGGAAAACTCTTTTGTGCACAAGATGCTTCCTGGCTTCGGAATTTCGCCGACACCCTTTCAGTCAATGGTTTGACAGTCTCCAATCCGGAATAACGAAAGTCGTCGTCTGTTTCGCCACATTTTGTTGGTCTCTTTTTTATTTCGAGTTTAGGTCGAGGAGGATTGAAGCTGTCTATCTGTAGTTGCTGTACATTTTTACTTTCCAAGAATGCAGCGGGTGGTTGTACATTACCAGATTGCTGCTTGTCCCGCTGTATTTGATGGCCTGTAAATGCGTTGTTTTGAATGACAATGTTTCTTGAGCGGTACCAGTTGTTCACCACAACGATGGTGACCATGCCTACGACACAGGCTAATGTTAATTTGAGAACTCGCGGTGATATGTTCATTTTCTGAAAAATAAAAAAAAATGAATTGAATCATGTGTGAAGTTTGGAAAACAAATGAAGTGAAAGGATAAGACAGGATTTTACTGAAGGGACAATCTAACAACATCTTGATCCTATAAATCCATACATTTGAATGAAACGGTTATAAAATATAAGATTTTTACCATTACTGCATTAATATTGCTGTATTATTGGTATTATTGACCTATGTCTACATTCAGTCAATTGGAAATTAAAAAGCATATTTCAAAATTTTGCAGTTCAAACATAACTGAACATCTTAGTTTCAACAATTTTCTCTCCCAAGATACCACATTATACACGTCGAATTGCAAAATAAATGATGTATTTTTATAAACATTAATATTTAATGTTCATATCATAATCAACAAAAGATTCCAATAGTTATGCTAAACTTGTGTTTTTTCATCTCTTTTTCCTATTTTCAACATAGTGTGGCATGATAATTTGGTGCTCCACATTACCGCCCAACGTCATCATTTTCGCCAATGTCTAATTAAAAGAGTTTTGACACACATCGTCATATGCATGTATTTGTCATTAATGATGTCAAATACTTGATTTTTTTTTTTACACAGGAGTACACCGAATTATAGAGTATTTATAATGTAAATTTTCTGACATTGTATTTCCGTATAGCCTGATACTAGTAAAGAAAAATTCATTGACAATGCTATTTGTAAAATTTAAAAATTGTCGTATGCCGACCACCGATATTCAACACCATTTAAATGTTTTTTTATTATTCATATATATGATATCAAAGGCCTATTATGTTTTGTCAAATTAACAAAAAGATCATCATCCAACAGCATGCAAAAAATTATTAGTTTTGGTTTAATAGTATTCGAAATATTCAAAACTTCGCGTGTTTTCTAGGACAACCCTCGTTTTATGCAATTTTAATCATTATATAAAGCTCTGTCTTGAAAATATAGACTTTTTTGTTTTCTCAACATGCTCAAAGGAAACATCTGTTTCCTTTGCATTTATGAGAAAAAAGGCTTCAAGACGAATGACGTATATAGGGCTAGGCAAAATCTACAAGGTTTAGATCTCGGATGTCCCTGTATGGCAGCTGATGACTCCAAAGTTATAATCCAATGTCATAATGCTCATGGAAGAAAAAAACCCATTGGTACCATAACAAAAAGGAATAGAAATCTACCTGTGAAATATGAAAACTTAACTGTTACCATTTCAAAAGTACAAAGTGGGTCAAACACCAAGGTCAAGATCAAAATCATCAGTGTATAGAGTAAGGGCGTTCTTTGTCAAAATAAGCGTAGATTACTTAATATGAAAGTCCTAGCTTCAAACATTCAAAACTTATAGCCAAGATTAAATTTCATAAATGTACATGTACGTCAAGCTCAAAGGTCAAGTTGCTATAAACATTTGTACCCAGAAGATGATCTTGTCAGAAGAAATCCCCTTAGGTACTTACAGCCAAATTTTGTGTCGAAATAGACAGGGTGTCGGATGGAAAATAGTAAAAGTGGAAATAAATTAAACGACGGAATTCACAGTGTGTAGGATTATTCAGGTCACGTTTTAGACAGTTTTCACTGTAGCAACAATCGTTAAAACAGTATGACCAACGGCAAAGTTTAGTAATTTTTTTTTTAAGTTGGTCAACTCTAATGTAAAGGTCAAAATACTTTAAGCAATATCTTACCTTTGAAATAACTTTAATTACCTTTAAAATTTTCATCATCAGTGTGACACTAATTATGAATTTATAAGATGTTTCAACATGTGTCTGATAAATAAATATAACTGAAGTTATCTTGCTTTTAATTTGTATTAATTATATTGAGAACTACCGACTGTAATTGATTTTTGTTGTGATAGTTTTTTTAAAAGATACAGGTATAAGTCATTCAGAGAATCTGATCAGAAAAGTAAACAGTCCAGAAATGGATTTTTTAGATTTTTAATATTACTTTTAATAGTTAAGGTCTTCCGTTTCCAACGGAAGACCTTCTACTGATTCTGTTGGTAAAGATTATTATTCTTTTTTTTTCTTCTACTTCCTAGACGCCAACTTTGAGACCTCATATCTCACTCATTTCTCAACGGATTTTCCTCAAATTTTCAGAGGTTATAGACGTTTATAAACTCTATCAGAATGATGACTAAAATTTCAAAAAGTCACTTCCGGTTTTGAGTTATTCCCCTTTAAACGAAAAATCATAGGCTTTCGTTTCCGGATAAAGGCTCAGAGACCACAAAAGCTGGAGCAGAAATTTTACTTGTTTTAGATAACAGAAGGATTGAAGTTGTGCACATCGGCTTTTGTTTTTCGATTTCTGCATTCAAAATGGCACTATATAGGGGTCAAAAATAAGAACGCCTAAAAGAGCGAAAATTTACAGATATTTTCCTTTTTATCTTGAAAACTAAAAATATTTTGTTAAGACATGTTGAATAAAAGTTGTGCATAATTTCAAGCGCTTTCATTTGATATCATTAAAAAGGGGCTGGCCCCTAAAATTAGGGATCTAGGGCCCTTGAAAGTTTTTGATTAATATCTCAAAAAGCATTGAGAATTTATAATACGTCAAATAAGCAAAGTTGTTCAAAATGTCAAGTTTTATCTAATGAGATTGTCAAAATACGTCCGGGTACGTCACTTCCGGTCAAACCGGAAGTAGTCAAAAATTGCATAGTTTTTTTGTTCTTGACAGGTTTTTGGATATTATATGTCACTGGAAGCTTAAATCTTAATTTTCCGTCCGTTGACAGTACTTCCGGTCAAACCGGAAGTTGCCAAAAATGGCTTGATTTTGCAAAAATGTACATAGATTTGGAGGATTAAACCATTTTTCGACTTCATTACTCTTTTTTTTTCAAATGAAAGTTACTTCCGGTCAAACAGGACGGAAGACCTACTCGTTGCTTTGCAACGAGCTCGGCTCTAGTTTTAATCGTTATTCTATCGATTCCAAGAAAGAAAATAATATTATATTAACTGGGGAAAATGTCAAATTTGAAGCTACCTGAATATTGAAGGGAAAATCTATATATAAAAAGGTTACATTTAATACTACATATAACTACATGATGTATATATATATATATCATATAATTTCTAGTACTGTACGTTTACACGAGGTATGGTTCAGCAAAAGGTCGTATGTTTGGTAAAAGTCTCTCTTTAATGGACACTAAAGTGGTCTAATTCTGTCGTATCATAATCTAGCCCTAGATCTATATATAATAAAAGGAAATGAAATCTTCCCATCTTCGTATAAAATAACGTTCTCGATGTCGGAAAAAAACCCATTTTGCTTTAATACATTGAGTCACTAAATATACAGAAAGAAATGCAACATTCTCTTAAATTACTACAATGTACACTACAATAAAAGGGAATATTTAAAATGCAGTACGTCTCGGACTAAAGCACTGAAATATTACAGCAGGTGAAGTATTTCTGAGTTTGCTTTTTTTTTTTTAAATTTTTATACAAGCATCTCGAACAAACATGTATTTCAAGTTTTTTTTGCCTCGGTTTCCTTTTAATTTAGATATTTATAGTCACTGATTATTCTCAATGCATATAACAGCGTATCCAGTATTTATTCTCGATTATTGTGGGTCCACTTACCATTTTGTACAACTGCAAACCGATTTTGACACATGTATACATATAGTTCCTGTACACACAACCCTGAATTAAATCCCATCCTAAAATGACCCCATTAAAACTTCCTACATGTACTTTATAAAACCAGCTAAATCAGCCGTAGGGTTGATAAACATGGTAAGGCCATTGCTTTATAACCTTGTCGTAAAATGTAAACATTTTTGCTGATCGTATACTGATCTGTCCATATGCTTTGACGACTCGAAAGTTAAAAAAAGTGATTTCAGCCCTTCATCGATAGTGCATTAATTCAGTCATTAAAGAGGAATGTCACAACAATCTTTTAAGATATTTCTATTAAATCTAAGAGTTTCAGCACTGAAAGACCGATATAAGTAATGAAATAGACACGATATTACCAGGGCATTGTAATGCTTTTACGGAAGAATACATTCACACTTCATAAAAAGATTTAACGGAGATATTTGTGGGTACATTCATTGCCCCATTCGAAAATATTCTGTTTTCATTTCAGTTTATACCCAAGTAGATGGATTCATATAAAAAAGTAGTGTGACATTTGGGGGAATGTTTTACAAGAAGTAAACGTCAGCTAAATCTTGTATCAAGAAATTTTCACAAGGACCAATCATACGACTAAGAAAAATTAAAGACAGCCACCTTTAGAAAATTATTTGGTTGCCTCTTCCGATTTAGTCTGAAAATATATGGTCGGAAGGTATGTGAGATTTTTTTTTTCTCTCAGAAAATGTCAATTTCAAAGTCAATTTTTAAGTTCTATTTTTCCAGAGTTCTTAAAAAAACTTCTTGGTGGTAAAAAAAAATTGAGTCGAGCCATTTTCAGCCAGTCGGTCGGGAAATGGCAATCAAACATTTTTTTTTTAAAGACGGCCTTATAATTTTAGCCTAACCAAAGGGATTTCCATCATACATGGACATAATATATAAATGCTTGCTTGTGCGTAATTTTGAATAGAAATCTCGGTACTAATAATATATAAATACAGGTATATCAAAGCTTTAAAACATGGCTGAGAAAATCAAAATGATTTCATTCATAAAGTGTAGATACCTGCAGGAGCACCATATCCAATAGGACTTCTTTTCCAAATAAATGTTTTTTTCACGCTTTAAATTTTTTATGACAATCAAATACTCAAAATGCAAGATTTTCTTGAAAATAAAAAAAAATACGTTAAAAAGACACTGAAACTTTAAAAAACATAATGATCCTTGAGGATACTTACAGTGCACGTTATTCAAGGTTTATACAGCATACGTACCCTTTTAATGTATATTTAATAGTAAAATGAAGAATCCACTAGGCTAGTTTTTGGCACGTGTGAAAAGGAGATTTTAGACCAACACCTGCACCCGGAAATACTGGTTTAGGAGAGCGCATGGATGCCCAGGGCGCAGATTTGCCAAGGCGCCTCGGGTGCAACTCTGTAATATCAAAGTCGTACACATGTATGGATAAATTTTTTCCTTATAATTAAGCGAGAGCACATCTTAATCATGTAAATCATGCATTTATTTTTACCCACAGGTGAAAGTTTAATTTTATGGAAGAAGTCGATGTCGTCTTTAAATTAAAAAAAACTGACTTCCATGCTTTTCATGCATTGAACAAAAAAAATCTACAAATGCTGAGTAGACCCGACGGAGAATTCAAACAGTGCTTCTAGGTTACACCTATAACTACAATGAAAATACCTTGGAAATATTTTCTTAAGTAAAAACTTTTAATTCTAAATATAACCCCTGTTGAACAATTATTATTATACATTATACAAGAATTCTCACATACAATATTCATGGATATTGGTAGGACTATGTAGCCTGCAGTTCTTGAAAAGTTGGAATTTAAAACATGTTTACTATGTAAATGTCATGCATTCAAAAGTAATCTTCGATCCAATTTGTTGTAGGTTGAAGAGCCAGATCACACCCTAGAGCAATGTTTTAAGGTACATGAAATATAGGTCTACCTGGAAGAGTTTGAGTCTGAAAAGACTAATCTGTATTTTTACAAAGAAGAGATGTTTTGTATATTTTTTTTACTAAAATAAATACAGTGAAGTCGCCAATTCCGGGTCACGTCTGGGAATTTCGTTGATATTTTGCAAAGCTGTTCGATTTATATTTTATGCAATATATGTATTGAAAGGACAAACAGCGAGTCATCCAAAACCCTTTTTGTTTTCAAAGTAGCTACACGGAAACAATATTTACAGACATATTTCAGCGAGGCCTAGCTTCCCCAGTTACGAATCATTTTCTACATTTCCGGGTCATATGACTTCACGGTCTTGTAATATTCATGGATCGTTTCGGAACACGATTTTTATGATGCTGAAACATAAAAGAATTCATACAGCTTGGAAAAAAGTAAACAACCTCAGAAATATGTTTAAATTATTTTTAAAACAATAGCAACAAAACAAATTGTAATTTGCAGAATGAAAAAAATTAAAATAACACACAGTAAATTATAATTAGAAAAAATTGCATTTGAAGGGTAAACTCAAATTATTTTTTTTGTAAAATATTTTCCACTTAGAATATACTTTTAATATTCAAGATAAATACACGGTTTTCGCTTGGTTTTGTACATTGAGTTTTGACACGTTTTATACCACGAGATTACGTGAACCGCAATTGGAGAAACTCGTATAGTTTGATTTATTAATAATAATAATTTTATTTGAGCAGCTATCATTATGATTGATTTCTGAGTTAAAACCAAATGTATTTGCCATACTTTCGAGCTCTTATAATTTATCTAAAACTTTTATATCAGTCTTGCTGCAGCGAACAAAAACGAAAGTAGCTCGTCACCGAAGCAGAAACATCCCTGTCTTCAAAGCGTGCGTTTCAGAATTTCGATTGTCGGATGCTCTCATAGAGTTGCTATTCAAAATTTTTTAATTAATTACAGATAGAAAGACCAATTCTTCATGATCAGCGTATTCATTAAGTTTTTTGCACTTAAATTTTAACAATATGGCATAAAATACACACGAGTGACCCGGAATAGGAGACGACCCGGAATTGGCGACTTCACTGTACCCCATACATGTGTAAACTATGAATAAACAACCTCCAACCTCCTTCTCCTGCACCCTAAAAGCCAGTACATGTATCTGAACAATTGTAAGTCAACGTTGCAATATACACAATATATCAGGAAACTTTTAAATAAATTTCACCTTTTCTGGCTCAGTGTTTCGTAAGTTGATTGGTTGGTGTCTTCAAATGTTCTGTGGCTTTTTTTTTACTGAAACTGGCCCAGAATCCTAAAAGAGAAAAGAAAGTCAAAAATTAAAAAAAAATTACAGACGCCAGACAAATAAACAAAATAATTGAATGCAGAACAGTCCATAGCTGCAGAACTGTAGCTCTCTGCTTGAGAAAATTCGAACGAATAATTTTCTCAAGCAGAGAGCTACAGCTCTGCAGCTAAATAGTTCATACATGTTTATAGTAATAAAATCTTATTTGAAATTTTAGAAGTTCAAGTGAGCTACAAACTATAGGTTCTCTTTTTTCCCATCAAATTAGGTTTATAAATTGTTATTGTAACCACTAAAGTTGCATCTTCGTAAACCACGGCCAAAAGCAAGAAGCGGACTCCTGACCTTGGCTTAAAACTGAAGCAAGTTTTATTGGTGTGCGAGAAGTATCCGCGACCTACACTAAATCGCGGATATTAATCGCCGCGAACATTCATTTTTCTTTCAAGTATTTGTAAGGGACGTTATTCTTTTCTCAGTCGCGGATTGATTTCAAATTGACGAATCACAAATAAAAGATGACGCAAATAATAGTTTGTCTACAGTATAAGGTACAAATAAAATATTTAAAACCTGCAACTCAATACATAAATTTGCAAAATGCAGATTAAATTGACTGTTAGCTGCAATAGTGTAGCTTTCTCCGATGTGTTTAATTTGGTGTTTTCTCACAAAACAGGAGAGGGTTACATTATTGCAGCGAGTTGACTGTCAGTGTCAGAGAAACCAAAAATAGTAATGCATATTTAATGCATAGTGATCATCCTAATACTGTTTCTATTAGCTTAACATGAAGTCTAAGAACACTTCATTTCTAAAAGCAATAGAACAAAATTAGTTTCTGATGAGTTGTAAAGTTTTATCATAAACACTTGAATATTTTGAATAAATGTATGAAAAAAGGTTTTAAAATGAGTATTTTACATTACAAGCGGTATATATTCAAGTGGTTGTTTACCATTAGAATTTTTACAAGTGTGTGTTTCAAAGTCAAAGCTTATTAATATCTCTATGTTGACAAAAATTCAAGTGTCTGCATCTTAAAACACGTTTAATGTATATAAGATACATGTACATACATTCAGTATTTTTCTTTTTTGCAATAGTTTTATTAAAAAGATTTGTATACAGTATAATCTTTTAAATATTTTCTGGTGTCAGTTAACTATTCTAAATTGCAGCAAGTTGAATATATAGGGACTTCTCAATTATATAAACTGGGTATAGATCATCACCTCTAAGCCTTACATGAATTAGGGATCACTGTCTATCTAGTACAGTATAACAAATAGTTGGAAACGTGGGATAATTTGCATAACGGGCGAAGCGAAAGTTGTACAAATTGTAAATCCCCTACCACCTTCATCGCTAGCAAATTGCCTGAATCAATAACCCCCTCCCCCCAGGGAGAGATGAAACAATTGAAGGTAAAACGAATCGGGCACTTGGTTAGGTAGAGATGCGGGTAAACGATTCAGATACTTGGCTAGTGACCCCCCCCCCCCCCC
>PRKT01000127.1:602288-618897 GCA_003671525.1 Saccostrea glomerata
CCCCCCCCCCCCCCCCCCCCTGGCCCACTTCTGAATTGACCGACTCAGATTTTTGTGTGTGTAGTGGAGGGGTATATAATAAAAAACACTCTTAGTAATGTTTATGACATAACGGAAAAATTTTAAAATTGTAGAACACTACCAGTCAACATTTTTGGTCCTTTTCAGAGTTACGACCCCTTGATATTACAACACTTGATGTGAAAATAAACTTTAAACATTTAATTATGCTATAGAAGCTACAATGTCAAGACTTTTCCACTTTGGCAATGTAAAAATAAAACACCTGGTATTCTTTTTGAGTATTTACCTTCAGAATGACGCTACTGAAAGCATGCAATTGACGTCATCTAACCTGGTTTCCTGTCCCTTAATATGAAGGGAACCAGGCTAAATTCATACCAGTTGAAAGGACATGTTAAGATTTTCCGGATTGCAAAAAGGCATATTGCATGGTGCGAAAATACAGAGACAGAAATTCAAGTACCTATCAAAGTTATCGATATTTTTGAACAAGTATGCAGTAAATTATTATTTTTCAGTTAAATTAGAAAGAATTATGAATTACAAGACTACTTAAAATATCCAATAAATAAAGATATACGTTCTAAATTAACAAAACTGAGAATTTCTGCACATCCTTTAGAAATTGAAGTAGCAGATATTCAAAGCCTCGTATCCCAAAACAATCTCGTTTTTGTCACTATTGTAAAACTGTTGTAGAAAGTGAAATACATTTCATATATATGACTGTACAAATTCCCTATATAGAGATTTGCGAAAAAAGTACTGTCCTTTGAACATCTGTAATTTAAACGATAACATATTGAAAGAAAATCATTGTAAAGTATTTTGTAATCCTGACAATGCAGTTCATTCTAGAAGGCTATGTAAATTTTTATATGAATGTTTTGAATTGCGTTTCAAAAATAAAGCGCAATTATAATATGTATATTTAAGAACCCTCTCTACACTGCACACTAAAGAGTTCTGATTCTAAGGCATTTTTCTGCAGTTAGAGTGATCTGCCCTTAGATCTTAAATCTAAAAAATTGCAATTTACAATATATTACTCAATTTGTAATCAATTCAAGTATTCTTAACAATTTAATGGGTCAAGATAAATTAACTGAACGTGTTATTAACATGTATTTTCTCTATTGAAGTTATTAACAATGATTTCTATTCACTAATACTGTGTTGTCTTCAAACATTTTCCCGGGGGTAAATGCCACGCACTGTACATTGAAAATTAAGTTAATAACCTCAACAATAACTCCTTTATACAATATATTTTTCTCAAGGTCCAAAAAAAAAGTTTGCACTTGTGTAGAGAGGGTCCTTAATACATTTATTAGCTCATCACTGTCCATACTATACTGCTTGCATATAATGATTATGTTTAATCTTCAAGTTGTAATACACTGCATAGTTGACTTCACTGATCCATACACTTGCATGTATGTATGTATTTTATTATTTGTCTTTTGTATGTAACATGGTTGTATGCCAACATCTTTGGTGAATCAATAAAGAAATTAAAAATTGAAATAAGATAAAATATGCCTTGATAAAACATTTAAACCAAACAGATATACATGTATATTTTGTTAATATTGGACGATACTTTTACCATGTACATAATTATGTATATATATACGTGTTGCGGAGAACAGAAACATTTCAACCTGTTTATACATGTAAAGCTGCTTTCCAGACCTGAAGTTTGAGCTACTGATTCAATCACGAGGACAACATTTATGAAAGTGCAAAAACGAGTCGATATTCAGTATGCAATAGGCCTAATTAACCATAGTGTGATACTGTATGTGGATGTTTATATGTACTTGCCTCCGGAAAGCTCAAATGAAATGCCACAATTTTCCTAAAAAACACATTAATGAATAATTACATAACAGATCTTCTATTGGCGAAAATTGAGCTGACACATGTGTTTGGTCAGCGCCAGTGATAAAGAGTGATCGCATGCTGTGGAATTAATGAGATATTGATCGCTATCCTTGTTTTCGTCAATCTGTCTTCCTTACAACTGTGTCGTTTTTGAGACTCTGCATAAAAATACCAAAGCGGGACACTACTGAATTTAGGATATGGAGAGCAACTGAAACACTCTACCAGTAAATTGTTTTACAAATGTTATACAAATATAGTATTATGCATGTAATAAATACATGTTATAAGTACGAAATTGCCAGCATTGCTACGCACTGAGACGATGGAAGTGTACGAATCACTGATTTACATATAACGTTTGTAAAACTAGTTATAGTAAATATTTCAAATAATCTTGTGGTTTTATGCAAAAAATATATTGGAAACCTTTCATCATCTCCGTCACATGATAATTATATAGTTACATGTAATTAGATATCATCATATCTTTGACAGTCTTAGCAAGTGAAAAACGTATGCATGCACATGTTTACTCACGATTTCCATCATCTAAGCCGCTAAGTCTTATTTCTAGGCACGAAGAATTAAATATCATGTTGGAACATCAACCTACTAGATTGTCTTTGGTCAAAAACATCGTACAAATACGTAGAAAAAAGTGTAATTTTCCATAAAAATACCTCTTTATATTTAGAAATGCACTAATTGGCCTATCGTGCAATCAACATTTAAGAAACCATGCTGGGCCTCCCCTGATCTAAACTCATACATTAATAGATATGCCCTACAGCAGTATAATCTTTCATGAAAAAAATATGTGATGTAAAATATTAAATAAAATATCATGGTAATAATGCTCAAAAGTCGGCAATGAAACAATATATATGTACGATTTTAGAGCAGATTTAGACATATAAACCTCTATAAAACATGAGACAGTGTCTTCACAGATTCACACTGTATGGCATAAGTACACTGTCTACATCCCCCGTCAAAACAAACAAAAAGTGACTTCTTCCGACAATTTTTTTAACCGCTGTGTTGTACTTTGTGTAATGAATAGTTATGATGATCTACTGACTTCAACTTCGAGTCATGTAAGGGCAGGGAGAGGGTGTGTGATAGTGTGTGTGTGTTTCAGACAGACAAATCACCAAACGCTAATGCGTCCTAAAATATACTATTTATAATCTTTCAAAAACATATTACCGTTCGTTGGATAATAGCTCACTGAACATCATAAAACAAAGGGAACGTTATCCCCTTTAAACATGTGATGGGGGAACCGCGAGTGATAAAGGAACTGCATCATGTAAATTCCTGGCAGGGATCGATGTTCCAAACATCAGCATATATGGGTTACACTAAATACACATCTATCTAGTAATTATCAGTACATCTATAAAAATACACCATTTCTGGGAGAAGTTATACAGATCAAAGAAATAGGGAAGAAAAAGATGGCAAACTGACCTTTCTGTTTGTTGACGCGCATCCATCTCAAGAGAGAGTGTACGTGTGTGTGAAGACTGAGTTGTGTGTGCGCGTTAGACACGCCCACATGCCTTTTACAGAAAATGAGCCGTCGCTAAAACTATATTTATCACACTTATGACTTGTCGCTGAAAACAATAGAAAAATTAATAATAGAAAAATAGTAATAACAGAGTTTGAAATCATTACAATTTTTTTCCGGTACTAGCTATTTTTGGAGGGTCGAACTTAATCCTCTTGCATAGTGATACAGACAGTCACTAGGTTTTCCAATAATATTTCCAATAACATATATATATGCATGTACGCGTAATAATTAAGTGTTTATATACATCTTCATTGTATATATTAAAAACTGATACTTACATACAATCCATTTCCTTTGGAGAAAAGTGTCAAGATTTTTTTCATTTGATATTTAATAATTCTTTTCCTCTGAAAATCTATATTTCTATTGATTTCCGGAAGAAAAATTTCGGAGAAAGTAACAATCAAATCTTGACTTCAGACTGTAAGATATTGACTCTGCTTTCCGAGCAATCGCTTTTTTAATTTTTTCGACTGCTTTTTACAGCGAGTATCATAATAGGATCTTTTAATCAGATCGACTTTCAAAGCATGATTTTAACAACTTTTAAAAATCATTTATTAATATGTTATGTGATGAAATTATATGTCTCATACATTTACACGATATGATAAATATTAGCTGCAGAACTGTAGCTCTCCGAAAAAAAATGCATTGAGAGACCGAAAGAACTGTATATTTATTGCGCAGACCTCTCGTCTATGATGAATATTATTGTGTGTTTTCCAATATTTTTTTTTATTTACAAAGTAAAACACCTGTTAATCGATTTAGGATCAGAAACTGAATATAAATATTGTATGTTGACTTATGTAGCTACATATTCTGTTTTTTCACACTTTATTTCGTAACATTATCCGGACGTGTTTTTCAAAGTACGCGTATGAATAAAGGACAGTTAAAATAAATGTTCAGTAACCTAAGGCATTATATGTCCTTGATTTAAGTTTTGTATGCAGTATTTTTTGTAGTTTTTATTTAAGTTGCGCTTGTCCAAAATCTACATAATAAACGATTTCAATTCCCAGTTCACATACTGTGAGAAAGACCAAATAATTATAAAACTCTTTAACAGTGAAATGAAACGTAAAATGATACACGCAGAATAATTACTTGCTATTCCAACATCTATTCATTGTGTTGCAAACCTGAAATATATGGAGATAACGAACAGTATTAAATACATATACTGTAAAAAATAAATAAAATAAAACACACCTCCCCCTCCCTCCCTGCTAATAGAGAGAGAGAGAGAGAGAGAAAAGCAATTGCTCTATCAAAATCTAGATCTCATTCTGACTACACGTAAAAAATCATAAATGTATGGATGAAATGCAACTTTGGCGAACTTTTGTTATTATCGAAATGAATACCGAGTGTTTTCGTCGAAAGCTAAGCTGCTTTCATGTTTCATTTTTGTGCGGCAAAATCAATAAAAAAAAATAAACAGACAGCTGTGCCTTGGAATACTTTCCTTTGGAAAAATACAATAGAAACAGTTACAATGTAGATAATTATATAGAATTAAGCTCTCTGCTTGAGAAAAGAATATCAGCAGTCTCGTATAAAATAAAAAGAAAGCAATAAGTCCACCTTCCAGATATATTTTCGCCGAGTGGTTTTTTTCTTGTTGTTTGTTGTTGTTTTTTTTTTTGTATAATTTGATTTTTTATAATTTACACATAGGTCTGTTGCTTATCATGTTGTTTAATTGCATTTTTTAATCATGTGCAAATCTCTTAACAAGCTATAATCTGTAAGATTAAAGTGTTTTGTTCCTGTCGAAGTTAATTTTGGAAGTGGATATGTGATAAACGTTCTCCACCGGTATCCTATAGAACTTTTAGTCTATTAGCATTGGTTCTCTGCCCTTGATTCCAGTCGCTGCCTCTAGGAATTATAAGTTGGTTTTTTAGGGCGCTTGCGCCCGTTAACCAATGTCAGGGTACCAGTCTATCCTTCCAAGCCGGATATCAGAAAAGAGATCACAGATGCGCTCGATACACTTGAAATGAAATATTTGGAGAAAGCAGTATTTAGACTCAAAATCCACTCAGAATATCTTTGACAGTCTTAGCAAGTGAAAAACGTATGCATGCACATGTTTACTCACTATTTCCATCATCTAAGCCGCTAAGTCTTATTTCTAGGCACGAAGAATTAAATATCATGTTGGAACATCAACCTACTAGATTGTCTTTGGTCAAAAACATCGTACAAATACGTAGAAAAAAGTGTAATTTTCCATAAAAATACCTCTTTATATTTAGAAATGCACTAATTGGCCTATCGTGCAATCAACATTTAAGAAACCATGCTGGGCCTCCCCTGATCTAAACTCATACATTAATAGATATGCCCTACAGCAGTATAATCTTTCATGAAAAAAATATGTGATGTAAAATATTAAATAAAATATCATGGTAATAATGCTCAAAAGTCGGCAATGAAACAATATATATGTACGATTTTAGAGCAGATTTAGACATATAAACCTCTTTAAAACATGAGACAGTGTCTTCACAGATTCACACTGTATGGCATAAGTACACTGTCTACATCCCCCGTCAAAACAAACAAAAAGTGACTTCTTCCGACAATTTTTTTAACCGCTGTGTTGTACTTTGTGTAATGAATAGTTATGATGATCTACTGACTTCAACTTCGAGTCATGTAAGGGCAGGGAGAGGGTGTGTGATAGTGTGTGTGTGTTTCAGACAGACAAATCACCAAACGCTAATGCGTCCTAAAATATACTATTTATAATCTTTCAAAAACATATTACCGTTCGTTGGATAATAGCTCACTGAACATCATAAAACAAAGGGAACGTTATCCCCTTTAAACATGTGATGGGGGAACCGCGAGTGATAAAGGAACTGCATCATGTAAATTCCTGGCAGGGATCGATGTTCCAAACATCAGCATATATGGGTTACACTAAATACACATCTATCTAGTAATTATCAGTACATCTATAAAAATACACCATTTCTGGGAGAAGTTATACAGATCAAAGAAATAGGGAAGAAAAAGATGGCAAACTGACCTTTCTGTTTGTTGACGCGCATCCATCTCAAGAGAGAGTGTACGTGTGTGTGAAGACTGAGTTGTGTGTGCGCGTTAGACACGCCCACATGCCTTTTACAGAAAATGAGCCGTCGCTAAAACTATATTTATCACACTTATGACTTGTCGCTGAAAACAATAGAAAAATTAATAATAGAAAAATAGTAATAACAGAGTTTGAAATCATTACAATTTTTTTCCGGTACTAGCTATTTTTGGAGGGTCGAACTTAATCCTCTTGCATAGTGATACAGACAGTCACTAGGTTTTCCAATAATATTTCCAATAACATATATATATGCATGTACGCGTAATAATTAAGTGTTTATATACATCTTCATTGTATATATTAAAAACTGATACTTACATACAATCCATTTCCTTTGGAGAAAAGTGTCAAGATTTTTTTCATTTGATATTTAATAATTCTTTTCCTCTGAAAATCTATATTTCTATTGATTTCCGGAAGAAAAATTTCGGAGAAAGTAACAATCAAATCTTGACTTCAGACTGTAAGATATTGACTCTGCTTTCCGAGCAATCGCTTTTTTAATTTTTTCGACTGCTTTTTACAGCGAGTATCATAATAGGATCTTTTAATCAGATCGACTTTCAAAGCATGATTTTAACAACTTTTAAAAATCATTTATTAATATGTTATGTGATGAAATTATATGTCTCATACATTTACACGATATGATAAATATTAGCTGCAGAACTGTAGCTCTCCGAAAAAAAATGCATTGAGAGACCGAAAGAACTGTATATTTATTGCGCAGACCTCTCGTCTATGATGAATATTATTGTGTGTTTTCCAATATTTTTTTTTATTTACAAAGTAAAACACCTGTTAATCGATTTAGGATCAGAAACTGAATATAAATATTGTATGTTGACTTATGTAGCTACATATTCTGTTTTTTCACACTTTATTTCGTAACATTATCCGGACGTGTTTTTCAAAGTACGCGTATGAATAAAGGACAGTTAAAATAAATGTTCAGTAACCTAAGGCATTATATGTCCTTGATTTAAGTTTTGTATGCAGTATTTTTTGTAGTTTTTATTTAAGTTGCGCTTGTCCAAAATCTACATAATAAACGATTTCAATTCCCAGTTCACATACTGTGAGAAAGACCAAATAATTATAAAACTCTTTAACAGTGAAATGAAACGTAAAATGATACACGCAGAATAATTACTTGCTATTCCAACATCTATTCATTGTGTTGCAAACCTGAAATATATGGAGATAACGAACAGTATTAAATACATATACTGTAAAAAATAAATAAAATAAAACACACCTCCCCCTCCCTCCCTGCTAATAGAGAGAGAGAGAGAGAGAGAAAAGCAATTGCTCTATCAAAATCTAGATCTCATTCTGACTACACGTAAAAAATCATAAATGTATGGATGAAATGCAACTTTGGCGAACTTTTGTTATTATCGAAATGAATACCGAGTGTTTTCGTCGAAAGCTAAGCTGCTTTCATGTTTCATTTTTGTGCGGCAAAATCAATAAAAAAAAATAAACAGACAGCTGTGCCTTGGAATACTTTCCTTTGGAAAAATACAATAGAAACAGTTACAATGTAGATAATTATATAGAATTAAGCTCTCTGCTTGAGAAAAGAATATCAGCAGTCTCGTATAAAATAAAAAGAAAGCAATAAGTCCACCTTCCAGATATATTTTCGCCGAGTGGTTTTTTTCTTGTTGTTTGTTGTTGTTTTTTTTTTTGTATAATTTGATTTTTTATAATTTACACATAGGTCTGTTGCTTATCATGTTGTTTAATTGCATTTTTTAATCATGTGCAAATCTCTTAACAAGCTATAATCTGTAAGATTAAAGTGTTTTGTTCCTGTCGAAGTTAATTTTGGAAGTGGATATGTGATAAACGTTCTCCACCGGTATCCTATAGAACTTTTAGTCTATTAGCATTGGTTCTCTGCCCTTGATTCCAGTCGCTGCCTCTAGGAATTATAAGTTGGTTTTTTAGGGCGCTTGCGCCCGTTAACCAATGTCAGGGTACCAGTCTATCCTTCCAAGCCGGATATCAGAAAAGAGATCACAGATGCGCTCGATACACTTGAAATGAAATATTTGGAGAAAGCAGTATTTAGACTCAAAATCCACTCAAACATTATAAATACTTAGAGTTTAGCAAACACAGCACCTCTAGACAAAAGCACAATAGAGGTGGGATCAGATGCCATGGAGGAGTAAGCATTCCCTTTTTGATCGGTCACACCCATCTTGTGCTCCTTTTCATGATATCATAGGGAAATAACGGGAAAAATCCATGGACAATTCAGTGCTTAAATAATGCTCTAACAATGAGTATGATAAATGTCAGTCAGCATTTGACTTAGTAATAAATTATTGTTTTTGCTGACAAGGTCATCGTTTTAACCATAGAACTTACACAATTATGACTTTAAACGAGACTGCTGATATTCTTGGTTCATTTAAAGTGTTTGTCAATAACCTACCTCGTTTTAGAAATTGTTCGTACGTAGAGAGGGCTCTTATGTATCAAATCAACTGAGATATACTAGTATATACATCCCGTATGAAGATGACAAGGGTATACTCCTGCATAAGTGAGGGACGTTGATGATTAAAAAGTTAAATTAAGTCATCACGTTTATCATAAAGCTTAGTTGTTAGTTTACCATTAACGTCTTTCTCTAGTTGAATATCTAGGTATGAGACAGATGTGTCAAACTCTTTGGAATCTTTAACTATACGCTCACTTGGATGTATCGTGTCCACAGATGAATAGAAATATATTAATTTTGTTAATTGACAATACCGGTACGTACATCGTCGATATATCTACATGTCGAGTTTTTGCCACAGAAAGTGTTCTTTTCTTCTCATGTACATGTATAAGATTTAATAAATTCCGCTTCAAGTGAATGCAAAATTAAATCTGCTTATAACGTGGCGCAATTGGTACCTATGGGGATCCCAGTAAATTGTTAGAGGACCTGGTCTCCACATCCACATGATAGATATTGTCAAGTAGGAAATCAGCATTTTTAAATATAAACTGCAGAATACTTGTGTTTACAATCAAATTATTTTAAACAAAATAATTTAAAATTGATAATGACTAGTTGTCAAGACAAGAAAATTTACTAGTTCATTTTTCTTCAAAAAAGCAATTGTCAGTGATCGATGTCAAAAAGCCTGGATCTTTACTCGGCACTCTGGGGCATTGAGCAATGAAGGGTCCCTACCAAATGCAACGCCTGCCGTGACACGTGGTCTCGACTTTAAGACTTCTTCCGAAGAACACTTCAAAGTGCATGGCGAAGGAACAGTTGTTTTCTATGAAAGAGGCTTGATAGAAACTTTTCTGGAACCGCTATGTACATGTATCCTTGATTTTCATTTAGTTTCGGAATCCAATATAGATATAGTATTCAAATTCTTTTTTGTTGTTATGAATATTAAAAATATTCCAAATTGACATAAGATTTTGAAGAATTGCCTCTAAAGAAAGAGAGCTATTAATATAGGTATACAGTGCTTAGAATTGTATCCCTGTTTCTCTAGATCTAGAATACAACTAAATTAATGAGCCTTGCAAACAAAGACAAATTTGTTACTAGTTTTAACAGTATATACTGATCTTGATTTTTTTAATTTCACTTTCCAATTATTAGATACATACATGTAATACAGAAGGATAGATGATTTTCACATTTCTTCTCGCCTTGATTTAGATTCTAAAATACATCTTGTACATTTAATCCATTCTGAAAAAGTATCATTGTGACAGGATGATTTCATTTGTTAATTATATAATTCATCTAACAGCCCCCATCTTTTTGATGTAGATGAATTCTAACTTTCCAATGCATCATAGCAAGAAACGTGTCAAATATGGAACGTGTATTTCATTGTGTTTCAAGTTAAATGTTTTCAACTACAATACAGATTAAATTGATGAATTTCTATTTTTAGCGGGTGGAATAAAATTGATCAACGCAATATTCTGAGAAACATTTCAAATATTCAATGTGATAATATAAAAAAACTTACATCTGAATAAAACATTGATTTCTTTGAATATATTAAAATAAGTATTCCACCTCTTTCCAATCATGTAACAAGCTTTTTATTAATTTTCGGTAATTCTTTTGGTTTTAATTAATTTTATTTAAAATTATCTTTGAGAGAGAGAGAGAGAGAGAGAGAGAGACACCAAAAGGTATTGTATACCAATAATGTACAGAATGCGGAGAAAAACAAGATCTGCTGAAATGCATGGGAAACGTATACTTAGTACGAAGTACAAATAATTATAAATACTACGTATAACGACCATACTTGTACCTAATAAAAGAATGATCCTATATTTTTAATCATGGTATCAGTTTGAAGATGTTATCAAATAAAAATGCTCCACCAAATGAATTTACAAAATTTTGATTATTGTCCAATTAATTGCACCTTAAATCTTACATTGAAGTCTATGGGCAGTGCATGTTTTTAACAGATATTGTAAAAAAGTAATTTAAATTTCAAACAAATGGCTTGGTGAAAATATGCATAAACTCCCTCTTTCTTAAATTATGAAATGAAATAAATTATTTACCACATACATTTTGAGAAATCAAATTTTTTCTTCTTTTAATCAAGGGCAGATAACTCTTCAAAAACTTTAAACAAGCAAAATGAATGTCTCCTTACATGTTATCAGTCTTATGAATTTGGTTCATTTTACTTTTACCGTTATCTACCAATGCGTTGTTTAATAATAAAAAATTATTTAGAATTGTTCAAAATTCCTTCATTGTACATCGAGTACCTGAATTTTCTTCTTTGAACCACCTTACCTGAATTTTCTTCTTTGAACCACCTTTGATCCAATTAAAAGGAGTTTAGATTTGACATGGAAGAGAAATTCTCGTATGAATCCTTAATTATTGTTGTGCATGAGAAGAGAAAATATTAACTACAAATCGACAATGAAATTCTTTCGACACAGTTGAAAAACAAATTTACACTCTAGGAACCTTGACCAACGGGAGCTAACTCTTTTTAAACATTAAAGTGGTAAATTATTTTGTTTGAATGATACGTTGTGGTCTTCATATCGGGTGCCAATCGTTACATATTGACATGCCCATGCATTTCTTAAGATGTTTAGAGACACCCGTTTTATTACTGCAGAGTTGAATATATCCGACAAAAAAACACACGTGCCTTTGTTTACATCTCAGTCTGCAACATATGCTTTATTTGTTTTCAGCGCCAGAGAATTCCATACGGGAGATCACTCTCAATGACTTTTTTTCATAAGTGAGAAAACCAATGTATATACCCTTTTTCTCCAGAAACCCTGCGTTGCCAATGACCTTAATCTTGGAGTCAGTGCTCAGTAGAGTATAAAATGTAGTTGATAGTATTATTTCAGATCTTGCGTGGACAGAAAAGTGTAAAAAAAAATACTAGAATCGTGTACATTAAACTCCGGATTTTATTTTTCCGGGAATCATGAAGTTCATGTATATTGTGTAAAAATACAGTCAATATCGTCAAAATGTTACCAAAGACAATGTTTGTCTGTGAACAAACATGTACTATCAAGCCCAAGGCATATTTTTTTTGTCAATAATTACGAAAATTCTGTGTAAGAGCTAATTTTATTTACAATACAAACGATCGCCGGTGTTTTTTGCCGGAAACGTTGTATATACGTTGCATTTTTGCGTTGGTTACTTCTTAGATAAATAGACTGTTACGTTTCTTGAAAAATTAATCATTCAAGAATGTTCAAAACGATGTTTAAACATCAGCTGTTGAAAATTAATATATGTATTTATAACCACTGTTGTAAAATGTTGTGGTAATATTAATTCAAAAACCAAAAAACACTAAAACATTTCCAATTAATTTTCCTATATAATTTTTTTTCGCAACTTTTAGTATCAAAGGTATCAAGCTAATTCAAACACCAGTCCCTCTCACTTCCCCACAGATATATGAGAGAGAGGGAGAGAGAGAAAGGGTGGATGAGACAGAGTTTTGAGAGAGAGGAGGAGATGAGAGAGAAAGGAGATAAGGGAGTGGCGGGATGTGACAGAAAGAGGCCGAATACGAAAGAGAGGGGGGCAGGGGAGGCTGAGAAAGAGTGTGGAGAAGTTAAGGGAACGGTGACAGATGGCTGGTGAGAAAGAGAGATTGAGAGTGATAGGAAAGAGGAGGCAGAGGGAGATTTATTACATGGTTAATTTTGACATTATTGCATCGCTAGTCTTGTAGTGTTTGGCTTATTTCATGTGTTCTAAGAAAGATAACTCTATGAGATATCAGTTACTGTCTTATCCATCATTCTGTGTACTACGTCATCAATATTGTTGTAGTTGAATAAATTGTACACCCTAAGCACGTGTTATTAATGGGACAATGCATCAGTGTGCATGGATCGTTATCCGAGGTTAATTGTTATAAACCATAGGGATACGACATTTATTGGCGACGAGGATAATACGATGGCTGAAGGAGGAATGGTTCATCTTTCAGATTTGGGAGGATTTCCCAACTTTAGTTTGAAGATATTAATAAGTATCACAACCTGTCAATGCTGTAAAACCTGAAAGAGTCTGCTGACGACTGTTCATGATAAAAAGAAAGCCGTCCACATTCATGCAGTGTCGTTTTCTCGATAATTCGTTTCCCACGATTTAACAGATTTACGGTTTTCCCCGCTTTTGTAGCATAATAAAACATTTTTTCAGAGTTCTATTGTTTCATACCAGATATCTCAAAATCAAATATTTAAGAAAAATATGCCGATTAAACGATTTCTTCCCTCCTTTCGGATCTTTTCCATAACTGTATAGTCGTCATGCAGACGATTTGATTTGTTTAGCAAAGGGGGATAATTCAAAATGAAACGAAAGTAGAAAACACGTAACGGACAGGTTCCGAAATTCAGGAAAATATTTATTAAATAAAAAGTATTTAATTATTCCTTCAAAAAGTAATCTGGAAGCGGAAATATAGATGTAAAGACAGCCAAAGTAGTTCCGACTGCTTAGTGCAAGCGAACTCTAGATTTTATTGATGCAGTTATCAAAAGAATTTTTTATCCAATCAGAATCAAGTATTTTATAGAAATTAAATGATTTCATAAAGAAAATTACACTGAATATTAAGTAGATATACTGTGGGCACTAAGCTCACTAAATTATACCTCTTCCTCCCATATAATTATAGTTACAAAATCCATGTTTTGTTCCGGGAGACCCGATAAAAGTAGCAGATCAAAAAGTAAATTGGAGACGCACAATGGCAATATATAACAAAGACTGCGTGAAAATTTCATTAAATTTCATTCCATGTTGTAAGAGGAGTTGTTGATAAGAGGTGGGTACATGTACCCAAAAGCGTAACAGACGGACGTACAGACAGACGGACATCCCGATCACATTATACCCCCTTCTTTTTAAGCGGGGGGTATAACAAGTCACAAAACATGTCAAAAAGTGAATCTTAAGGTGGCTCATTACATTGACAGTTTATTTCAGATTTCAAATACAGCACCACTTATAATGTAGATGTCAAATATCCAGATGGGGGTATTGATATCATAAATATTTTTATAGAATTTTTAAGTTTTTGTCTAATTTAAGTTAAATGTTTCATTTCAGGTTTATTATTAACAGAATTTCAGAACTTTCAGTGTCAAATGATGGGCATCTTCTTATGACAAGTACACACAGTTAAAGTACATCATAATACCTAATAATAATTTTATTAGAAAAAATAATTTTATCCTAAAATACAATTAATGTCATTATCCTTTTCATCTATGTATAAAACATTAAGAAAATGAGTTCTGAAGAGACAAGGAATGTATTTCAATGAATTACATGTGTCAAATGGTCAAGTAGGAAATCAGCATTTTTAAATATAAACTGCAGAATACTTGTGTTTACAATCAAATTATTTTAAACAAAATAATTTAAAATTGATAATGACTAGTTGTCAAGACAAGAAAATTTACTAGTTCATTTTTCTTCAAAAAAGCAATTGTCAGTGATCGATGTCAAAAAGCCTGGATCTTTACTCGGCACTCTGGGGCATTGAGCAATGAAGGGTCCCTACCAAATGCAACGCCTGCCGTGACACGTGGTCTCGACTTTAAGACTTCTTCCGAAGAACACTTCAAAGTGCATGGCGAAGGAACAGTTGTTTTCTATGAAAGAGGCTTGATAGAAACTTTTCTGGAACCGCTATGTACAGTGTATCCTTGATTTTCATTTAGTTTCGGAATCCAATATAGATATAGTATTCAAATTCTTTTTTGTTGTTTTGAATATTAAAAATATTCCAAATTGACATAAGATTTTGAAGAATTGCCTCTAAAGAAAGAGAGCTATTAATATAGGTATACAGTGCTTAGAATTGTATCCCTGTTTCTCTAGATCTAGAATACAACTAAATTAATGAGCCTTACAAACAAAGACAAATTTGTTACTAGTTTTAACAGTATATACTGATCTTGATTTTTTTTATTCCATTTTCCAATTATTTGATACATAATACAGAAGGATAGATGATTTTCACATTTCTTCTCGCCTTGATTTAGATTCTAAAATACATCTTGTACATTTAATCCATTCTGAAAAAGTATCATTGTGACAAGATGATTTCATTTGTTAATTGTATAATTCATCTAACAGCCCCCATCTTTTTGATGTAGATGAATTCTAACTTTCCAATGCATCATAGCAAGAAACGTGTCAAATATGGAACGTGTATTTCATTGTGTTTCAAGTTAAATGTTTTCAACTACAATACAGATTAAATTGATGAATTTCTATTTTTAGCGGGTGGAATAAAATTGATCAACGCAATATTCTGAGAAACATTTCAAATATTCAATGTGATAATATAAAAACTTACATCTGAATAAAACATTGATTTCTTTGAATATATTAAAATAAGTATTCCACCTCTTTCCAATCATGTAACAAGCTTTTTATTAATTTTCGGTAATTCTTTTGGTTTTAATTAATTTTATTTAAAATTATCTTTGAGAGAGAGAGAGAGAGAGAGAGACACCAAAAAGTATTGTATACCAATAATGTACAGAATGCGGAGAAAAACAAGATCTGCTGAAATGCATGGGAAACGTATACTTAGTACGAAGTACAAATAATTATAAATACTACGTATAACGACCATACTTGTACCTAATAAAAGAATGATCCTATATTTTTAATCATGGTATCAGTTTGAAGATGTTATCAAATAAAAATGCTCCACCAAATGAATTTACAAAATTTTGATTATTGTCCAATTAATTGCACCTTAAATCTTACATTGAAGTCTATGGGCATGTTTTTAACAGATATTGTAAAAAAGTAATTTAAATTTCAAACAAATGGCTTGGTGAAAATATGCATAAACTCCCTCTTTCTTAAATTATGAAATGAAATAAATTATTTACCACATACATTTTGAGAAATCAAATTTTTTCTTCTTTTAATCAAGGGCAGATAACTCTTCAAAAACTTTAAACAAGCAAAATGAATGTCTCCTTACATGTTATCAGTCTTATGAATTTGGTTCATTTTACTTTTACCGTTATCTACCAATGCGTTGTTTAATAATAAAAAATTATATAGAATTGTTCAAAATTCCTTCATTGTACATCGAGTACCTGAATTTTCTTCTTTGAACCACCTTACCTGAATTTTCTTCTTTGAACCACCTTTGATCCAATTAAAAGGAGTTTAGATTTGACATGGAAGAGAAATTCTCGTATGAATCCTTAATTATTGTTGTGCATGAGAAGAGAAAATATTAACTACAAATCGACAATGAAATTCTTTCGACACAGTTGAAAAACAAATTTACACTCTAGGAACCTTGACCAACGGGAGCTAACTCTTTTTAAACATTAAAGTGGTAAATTATTTTGTTTGAATGATACGTTGTGGTCTTCATATCGGGTGCCAATCGTTACATATTGACATGCCCATGCATTTCTTAAGATGTTTAGAGACACCC
>PRKT01000127.1:623719-701910 GCA_003671525.1 Saccostrea glomerata
GTAAACTATAGTTAACAACGTTAATCTATATTTCACATCTGTAAACCATAGTTAACGCGATAATCTATGTTTCACAACCGTAAACTATACTTAACACCGAAAACAATCATTTGCGATTGCAAAACATAGATTATCTGATAAATACAGTTTCACGATTTGTTAACTATAGTTTACAAACCGTTAACTATAGTTAACGATCTGATAAATATAGTTTCACGATTTGTGAAACTATGATTAACAACTCTTAACTATAGTTTACGAGTGTAAACTATAGTTTACAAACGTGAATCTATGTTTATCAACAAAATCTATTGTTAACGCTTATTACAGACAGATAAACTTAGATTATCATTCGTAAACTATAGTTAACAACCGTGAAATATAGTTTTACAAATGAAAACTATACTTAACGAATCGTTAACTATAGTTTACGATTTGTAAACTATAGTTTACAGTCGATAAACCTAGTTTATCAATTGTGAAACTAGGTTTATCTCATTTTTGTGAATTTGGCGTGCCATAGATATCAATACCCCCATCTGGATATTTGACATCTACATTATAAGTGGTGCTGTATTTGAAATCTGAAATAAACTGTCGATGTAATGAGCCACCTTAAGATTCACTTTTTGACATGTTTTGTGACTTGTTATACCCCCGCTTAAAAAGAAGGGGGTATACTGTGATCGGGATGTCCGTCTGTCTGTTGGGGTACCCACCTCTTATCCACAACTCCTCTTATAACATTGAATGAAATTTAATGAAACTTTCACGCAGTCTTTGTTATATATTGCCATTGTGCGTCTCCAATTTACTTTTTGATCTGCTACTTTTATCGGGTCTCCCGGAACAAAACATGGATTTTGTAACTATAATTATATGGGAGGAAGAGTTATAATTTAGTGAGCTTAGTGCCCACAGTATATCTACTTAATATTCAGTGTAATTTTCTTTATGAAATCCATTAGAAATCCCTGACGTTCAAATCTCTATAACACACGCAAAACCTTGTCACCGCGCGTTAGAATACACAGTAGGAACTATATGCATTTATAATACTTTATGAACACCAAAATGTACATTGTTTGACACAATTTGATTTAAAAAAATTAACCCTGTTGAATTAACGTAAAAGTACAACAAATGTGCATTTAAAATTGATTTGTCACTTTTTCTCCTCGCAATGTTCGATTGCCTTATTTAACTTCACGACGTCACAAACGTCACAAACGGCCATACGTCTATAAAGCACACCGGTTTTGAAGAGCGCTAAATTAACAATTAGATTACCGAAATAAACAATTATGAAGTGGAAAAATTAAAAAAATGTAATAGTATTGAATTCATATTTTGGGATGTCTTCGGTCCTATAACACACCTGGCCGTGTCGACAAATTATCATACCGCGCCAACGCGCGGTATGATAATTTGTCGACACGGCCAGGTTTTCAATTTGTCGGCACGGCCAGGTGTGTTATAGGACCGAAGACATCCCAAAATATGAATTCAATGTTTAAAAAGTAAAGAATAATACATGTATATCATGTTTGTATATGTGTATATCTTTCCGCTACATTTCCAGGATAACCATTTTAGCTACATACACATTACCGCTAAATTGCCTCTTTCGTTTGCCAGCGACGTATGCATGTGCAGACTGATATTAAATAAAACATATACATGTATATTTACATTCAGTGTAATTTTCCTTAAGAAATCTATTAGAAATCCAGGACGTTCAAATCTCTATAACACACACGAAACCTTGTCACCGCGCGTTAGAATACATAGTAGGAACTATATGCATTTTCAATACTCTAGAATGTCAAAAAGTACATAATTTTGACTGAATTTAATTCCAAAAATATAACCCTGTTAAATTAACGTAAAAATACAACGAATGTGCGTTTAAAATAAATTTGTCACTTTTTTTCTCGCAATGTTCATTTGCGTTATTTAACTTTGCAACGTCACAAACGTCAAAAACGGCTGTTACATCTATAAAGTACACTATTTTGAAGGGCGCTAAATTCACATTAAAGATTACGGGAATAAACAATTATAAAGATGAAAAATTAGAGAATGTAAATATAAACATTGAATTCATATTTTGGGATGTCTTCGGTCCTATAACACACCTGGCCGTGCCGACAAATTATCATACCTCGCTAACGCGCGGTATTCAATTTGTCGGCACGGCCAGGTGTGTTATAGGACCGAAGGCATCCCAAAATATGAATTCAATGCTTAAATAAGACAGTCACCCCTTCCCCCGCTCACCACGAGTAAGGGGAGTGGAAGCAATATGTTTTTCTTTTCACTTTTCACCTTTTTATTTAGAATTTATTTTATTTTAGAAAATCAATTTTGAAAGTCTTAAAACCGAGACATGTACTACACCCAAATTTGGTAGAGCATTGAAGGCAATTTGCTTGACTACATGTATACTTGTATTGTTCTCTGATAATCTCACCATTTTCATATAATTATCGATATTATATTTTTCTGACTCATATCATATTGAATTTAAACTCATATTTCCATATCATTGTTGATAGATACAAATATTGTAGCTGTACTGAGTTGTAATCACCCATTGTCTTATCAATAAAATGTAGTGGTAATGATCACCCTGTATTTCGAAGAAGCTCATTAACTAACACTTTTTTCAATGGCAACACTGTAGCCCTCTGGTCGTCCATCCATTTTTTGGGAGTTGAACTATGTTCAATCTCCCTTGGTCGCCACGCGATTTCTAGCGCAGTAAATTTACAATGAATTATATAGCGGCTGTCGTGGTGCTTCTGTGTCGGCCGATTTACTCCCCTGTGATATTCAATATAAACTCGCACCATTCTATATAAACTCGCAGAAACGTCCGCAATAAAAATAGTCCATCTCATTTTTTGATTTAATCTAATTTTCATAAATGATTTGAAAGTAAATTAAATTGAATTTTATTTAACTTAACTTGAATAGCATATTTTTGTCATATCTCCTAGAAATGACTCATAAATTTGATTTCCGGATTAAAAAATAGTCCCATGCAGGTTTCTGTCATTTATCAATTGACAGTCCTCGACTGACTCCACTACGCCCCAGTGCTATTAAAAGTTTATTCTGAATAGTAAACTTTTTGATACTTAAGTTTAGTTCATTCTCTCCTTTATAAACCAAATGGTTCGATGTCCATGTCATTTAAAGGAATGACAAGATTTAGGAAAATCTTTGGAAAGGGTCGGAATTATTTAAAATAGAGCTTATGTCTGCTGTCAGAGTAAGAAACCGTGAAATACATGTAATGTCAAAAGGAACGCTAAGGTTTTACACAACTTTTTTCAATTTGTTTCAGCAATGAAGAGACAGAACAACGCTTCGTTTAAAAAATAGTACGGAAAAAAATCACGGTCTGACATTTTTTGTTCTGACAAGTAAAAATGATCTGTTAGACTGGAAAAAGTTTTGTCAGACCAGATACATGCAACTCATTTTTTTACGTTGGTAAAGGGAAAAATAATAGTATTTAAATGCTATTCAAGTTTTTTGATATTCGATATCACGATTTCAAATGACATTAATTTTTAATTTCATGAATTTATCAGCATTTATTTGGTCACGTGTTCATCACTAGAACTGAACTTGAAAAATGTCCGTGGCTTTAATGAATAATTAATAAAACAATTTAAATGAATGAATACATGTGTATGCAGACACAATGCTATAATAATCCCAATGATCGATGTGTGAAAACATATCGTTCCTCATGTTTTTTTCTTGTAGTAGCTCGTTAAACTATGTCTGATTTTTTAATTACATTTAAGTCGAATCAAAATCACAAAAACATGTCACTCGCGTTGCGCAGTTGTTACAATAGTTTGCTCTAGAGATTCAAAGTAAGGTGTTGATTCCTTGCGTCGCACGTTCCTGCGGGATGCATTTTGAGATGAACTCTTTTGATGAGGCCATTATAAACCGATATCTATTTCGCTGTAGGTGCTGGCAAAAAAACGACCCCTTACTTCTCAAAGGTTCTGAGTGCTGTGTATGGGTAAACATTTATAGACCTACATGTAGCTAGCTCCATCGGCAAGTGGTAGTTTCTCAATATAAGTGAAAATTTTCGAACGTTAAACGAACAAAATGTAAAGTATTCAGACATACTTACTTCTATATAGAAATTACTTGAAATGAAATTTAAAATTATTGAAAGATAGATACATTTGATAGAAAAGATAAGCACAGAATTCTATAAAAATTAATTATTGTGTCCGAAAAGAACCATTCATACCCAAAAGAGAAAAGCAAATGCTTGTTTTAATCAGAGAAAGAAAAATGACTATCTAGTGTCTGTTGATGGTAACCTCGAATATAAAGAGTGTTTGTTTCTTTGTTGGGACCAAATATCTTGTACACATTCAAAAGAGAGAAGGGGGCGTCGTTTTGATTCAAATGTTTCATAAGTATGAGTGCAGTGTTTGAGTAATAAATGGTACTGAAAGCTACTTGAATCCTACCTGCACTAACTGACCTGAATCTAATTGTAGCTGCAGAACTGTAGCTCTCCGAAAAAATATTTTGACAGGCCCCAGAGCTACAGCGCCACCCATTGTAAAAACAGTACATTTATTGAGCACGCGCGCTGGATTAATTCTTTCTAATTCTTACCTCAAACGTGAAAAAGATTTATAAAAATTTCTTCCTCTTCTATTAAGTTCGCTTATATTTGACATTTGCACGAAGTGCGTTGGACCAAATTATCTTGCAAACCAAAGTTGCAGCGCAGCATAAATAGACGACATTTTATATGATCTTAATTTTGGGGCCAGAAGGGGCTTAAGGGCTATTAACAACAATTATAAGGAATGTTTTGTTGTGGAAACAGTGAAAGAATATTTTAGAACATGTTAGTAATATTTTGATGTGACAGTTAAAAAAACATGGAAAAATAAATCGAGAACCAGCGCACGCACTTTTTTGTGTGCAGTAAATACAGTTTTTTTTCAAGGGGTGCCACTGTAGCTCTCCGGTCTATCAAAATATTTTTTTTCGGAAAGCAAAAGTTCTGCAGCTAATTTAAAAGCAGTTCCATGATCTTCGCTATTCAAATGCAATTGAAATAATTTTTAATGTTTCGTGTTGTATCTCTAACAAATTAGTTCTAGCTGACTTAAATCTGAAAGCATGAAAATGTTCCTCTACTTCCTGTGAGATCTTTCAGATTACCATGTTCAACTCCCATGAGTACTTTCAGTACTTTGATTTTAAACCAGGTACCTACAGATCTGCAGCTACATGTAGTTACGCCCATCCCTTTTTTTCTAAACCCTGATTGATACTTTAAATATCTTCTGTTTTGCACATATCATTTTTCTTATGGTTATAAAACACATATTCAAACTGTAAAAAGAAAAACCCATTGTAACTTCTGTTTAAAGTTACAATTAAAATCTAAAGTAATTCATGTTTGCTTTAACAATAAATACAATTAAAATATCGTAAAATATTTCTTCTTTCTCCTATTTTTTAAATTAGCTTGAATTTTTCTCACAAATATAATTCATGGGATTAGTATCTTTACATGAAGCATCCTTCCATCTTCCAGAAAAATTAAGTCGGATACAGTCCTGTACATTTTTATCGTCCGGCTGTCCAACGTCCCACGGCAGGTATGTCAGTTCCTCTTTATTTCTGATCCAGGTAAACGTGCCCTCTACATCGCTATCAGTGGCACCAACCCACACGTTACATAACCGCCACTCCGAGCATTCATCTACAAATACATGGTACCTTCACAGTCTATGGCGACTAGCTAGCTACGATATGCAAATTTGATACTTTTATTACTAGTATGTTTTTGGTTGACCTCTGTGGATCAGAAAGAAGTAGAATGAAACATATAAATGGAAGAATATTCTATAATTACAAATTTGTAACTTGCAAATATTTTATATTTCCAAATTCAAAGTGAGTTATCAATTCAGATTGTATTAACTGTACGGTGTACTCACTGTCAGGTATACTAGGTAGGAAGTTTTCTATTATCCACAAATTTTCCTCGACCGATTCTACTTCAAGAACATATCCTCCATAAGTCTGACATTGTACCTAGAATACATATATTAAAACTTGATAATTTTTAATGAAATCTAAGATGACTGCATAAATTATCATGACAACATTTACCTGAGAAGTCGTCCATGTTAGCAATGAATTCCCAAGGAGATAGCAATGGCCGTTATATGGTGCCCACCCATGATCGCAAGCTTTCAAAAAGAAATACATATGACAATGTTTAACAAAGTCATGCTCAGTGGAAGCAACAGGTCATATGTTTACATCCAGTCTAGTAAATTTTTTGTCAAAATAATGTGATTTATAAAAGCTATATACAAACAAAATTTTTGCAGTCAATGTGATTAACAGCAAAGAAAAAAACACCTTTTAAGTAATTTAAAGTATTTTTAGGCTTTGTAAAAACATGAACTATCTAAAAACAAAAAAGACCATCATTTAAATTTTTCATTTACTGTAAAATCAAATTTTTTCCTGGGGTCAAATTTCGAGGTTTGTGGAGATTTGATTTGATTTCGTGGTTGGAAAATGTTTTATTAGAAGTACTGCATGTATATAAAATTTTTCATTTCATTGTGGACATAAATCCGTGCGTCTCTCCATACCTTGAAAACAACGAAAATTCAACCCCCATAAAAATGAGTGATTTTACAGTATTCATAAATAGTTTTACCTTTAGTATCGTAGTAGAACTTCCAGCCATTAGATGATACAGTCGGAAGCCTTTTATCCAGATACAGTCTCATTAACTTACATGACCTAAATCTTCTATTGTACAGGAATCCAGCACAGACAGGCAGAGTTTCCAGACACGCAACACCACAGGATCTGAGACCCATATCCCCAAAGGACATCAGGGAGTAATTTAAATTTGTCGGTAAAAGGTTATCAAAATATGCTTCCTTCCTAAATTCTGCATGTCTTTTGTGCTGTATTAAAGATATTCCAACTTTGATATCCAATAGGAAAAAAATATTTAGTCCCAAAAGAGATATCAACATTATACTATGATATCGAAATGTGTGAAATATATTTTTCTAATCAATACCTTCTAAAAAAAATTAAGAGATGGCTATTAAAAAATAAATCCAATAGTATTAGTGTTTGGAATATCGATTCTTCGAAAGTGAAGTACACATTTCATTTCCTGGCTTTTTTGAAATTCCATAATCTTCTCTGTTTCAATTTATTGATTATATTTAAAGCTAAATAAATCCCTTTTTATTACCTGCATGACAAAAAAATTATTTGCAGATAAAAATAAATTCAATAAAAAATTTCAGATGACAATCATGAAAAAAATCAAAGAAACAAAATGTCAGGAAAACTTATCCTCCCACAAACCATGAAAGATCCTATATTAAGTACAATGAACTTTATGTAATATTTAACGGTGTTAGAATTTTTAACCCTGAATTTACAATATTTATTTAACACTATTTCAGAACCTGTGCGATGTAATTTAGAAGAAAACAACAGTTTTCTAAAGTGAAGAAAACTTGAATTCTATATCAACCGCATTGATTTTAAAAAGCTAGCAAGTTAATGTAAACACTCAAAACCATCCTGCATTAAACTTATTCTGTCAACAGATGAACAATGTTTTATTTCTAATAAAAAGTGATAAGAAAATAATCTCCTTAAAATTAAGAAACAGTTTTATTGTTTAAACCATGTGAAAGGAATTGAATAAAAAATGCTTATTACATGAACACAAGTTTCGTCAATATTCGTTGAGCACCAATTTTCGAGGATTTCGTTGTTGAGCAGATCGACGAATTCAATTGTTAAATGAATTAATAAATATGATATTCATTTATATATTTATGCTTTTGTCAACGAAATTACGCATCCTCGAAAACGTTTGTTTTACAAAATCCACGAAAATTGATGAAACCACAGTATATACTGAGATAACATTACGAATAATATTTAAAGTGCATGTAATATTTCATAAACATTTTAAAAGAATTCCAGTCAAACATTTAATCCTTGAAGATAAATTCAAAATAAAGTCGCGTTTATCAGAATAAGCTTTGTGTCCGTGGAGCTTTAGCCTTAGGCTAATTTAGGAAAATATTAGATGCAGTTAATTAAATCTTCATGTGCCTTGTTCTTCTGTTAATATTTTTTTTTATAGAGATCTGCAATAGAAACTACCAAACATGATTAATTCTATGTAAAATAAAATATTTATAAATTCCAGTCGAAAATGTCTAAGCGAATAAGACTCATAAAAGATCCCTCAGATTGTTAAAACATTTTCCCATGCAAAGTCAGGGGGGGAAAAGGACAAATTAAGTCCTTAAAAAAACCTTTAATACCAAGATTACTAGTACACCGAACCCTTTCCTTCTCTGCAATCAAATAGCGTAGTCATGCGAGAATTTACAAAGTACTACTTGTGGGTATTATTCCAGTATGATGAAATTCGTTTAAAATGGAAACTTTGATATAAAAATATATAAGTTAAAATGAAAGTTATTTTTAAGAAACAGAGAAATTAAGGTCTAAAAGGTCTTATATGTTTAATGATTCAATCAATGATAGCTATATAGAATGTATATAAGGGAACATTTACAAACTGATTTTAGAATGAAGAAAAAAATCGAAATGGTGATGAACATTTTGCAAATTTAAATATTCTTATTTTCAAATGAAAAACAGGTTAAAATGTGTAAATGTTTGTCTCCATGTTCTCTTTTTTAAGACTTTAAAAAATCTGAACGTATACATTCATTAATATCTTCATTTTGTAAATAATTACCATTATTATGTTATGGTTATTAACTGGAAACCTGAGCTCTAGATAAACATTCACGCTTCAATGTCGTCACATGTGATGCGGATGCTTTATTTTTTGCACAGCAAATCAGAAACAAGAAGATATTGCAATGAAAACTAACATAAAACTCAACTGAGCAGTTGTTCATTCGTAGATCATTTTCTTGCGTATCGAATCAATTGTGAGATATAAACTCGTATGAGGATGATAATTAAGGGTATATTGATGCAAAAGTAATGAAAGTCCATGATGTAAAGTTAATGCATTCACTTTTTCATGAAACATATGGAGATAACGAACAGTATTCAAGATCAAAATTCTATAAAACAATACAAAATAGGAGCAGAACAAACACGGACCTTCAAACATCAGAGGTGGAAACAGGTGCCATGGAGGAGTAAGCATCCCCTGCCGACCGTTTACACCCGCCCTTTGCTCCTTGTCATGATTGGGAAATTACGGGAAGTCCATTGTCATTCAGTGTCTAAATAAAAGACTAAAATAAGTTTGAAAAACGTCAGTTAGCATTTACTCAATACAATACAATATGTTTAACGATTCAATTAAACAATACAAAGAAGGAGAAGGGAAAACACGGACTTCCAACACAGCAGAGGTGGGATCAGGTGCCATGCATTGGGGAGTGACCATCCCCTGTCAACCGGTAGTCCTTGTCATGACTTGGAAATAACGGGAAAATTATGTCAACAATTCTGTGTGTATATAATGGTCATACAATTAGTCTGAAAAACGTCAGTCAACATTTGACTTAAATGATAAATTGTATTTTCCGACAAGGTCATTGTACTGACCATAAAACTAACGAAATGATTACTTTTAATAAGAATCGGAAGTTGTTTCAGCAACCTGCATGTCAATAACTGACCCCGTTTTAGAAATTGTTCATATGTAAACAATGCTGTTGCGTATCAATTAAGAGATATAAACGCAGTATGCAGGTGATGAAGGTACACGTATATTGCTGCATAAGGAAGGGAAGTTGACGTTTGAAAAGTAAGTAACCTAGTTTGTCACAAAGCTTGGTTGTTAGATTATAATTTATATATTTTTCAAGTAAAATATCTTAATATGAAACAGATGTATCGGACTCTGTGGTATTTTTTTTTTATCTCAAGCTGACCCGGATATATCGTATCGACATAAGAATGGAAATAAATATTGTTAATTTAAAAATACGTCGTCGATATATCTAAATGTCGAGTTAAAGCCCACAGCAAATGTTCACATTTTCTTTTAACGTATTTTTTTTAGGACAAATTCTGCTTCATATGAAAGAAAATAGGTCTGCTAATATCGGGGCGCAACTGGTATCTATACGAATTCCAACAGTTTGTTGGAAGACCTTTGGGCCGTTTTACAAAAGAATTTACGACTAGGACCAAAATCTGAAGTTCATTGTAAACTTTAAAATATAAATAATTCTGTTGAAAATTTCGATTGTAAACATACATGTGTAACTTACTTCATTCCTTTTCAAAAGATAAAAACTATTGTCGATGTAATGTAAATTAGAAAGTTATATATGCAGACTTAAATTTTTAACCCAGTACTCAGAAAGTAAATCATTCATAACCGTAAATATTTTAATGAGAAGTTAAGAAATAGGCTTGGCAGAGGTGGAATCTTTGTATATATATCTTTGTATGTAAGTTTTTTTTTTATAATGAATCTTCGGAATCCAATATAGATACATAACAGTTATACAAACTTAAGACATTTTTTGTTGTTATTAAAAGTATTTAAAACTGACATAAGATTCCCCCTTAGAAATTAGTATTAGAAATCAGGTATTGGTTGGATTACCACTTGTAGAATAAAATCATAGTTCCTCTAAATGCAATAAACCTTTGTAAACAAAGACAATGCCGCTGCAAGCCTGCATTCTCAGCTTGGACCAATAAACATTAATAAAATGAAACAATTTCAAAAGAATAGGCAGAATAATTGGAAGTTAAAAGGTTTCCAACATTCGTCAGGGTTGAATGAATTGAATGCTGAAAGGTCTCAATTATAATACTCGGGTAAAACAAAATATGAGGAATTTTTAGGAATTTTTTACTTGGAAAGTTAATGTATCTCTCACATCGGAAGCCCCTCCTCCCCCTAACCACAGTCCTATCAAGGTCGCTATTTACAGTCCACACTACAATATTCCACCCTATTTTAATTACCGTCACCCTGAAATACAAGACCTAGATATTTTGGGAACCGGTTTGACTTCACCTGCAAGTCCCGTGGAGGTCAACCAATTAAGATTTTGGGTCTTCCAGGATGATATTTCCATCGATAGTTCAGTCACAATCAGTGTTAAGATCACCTGACTAGTGTTGGAATGGAAATTTTCGTTAATGTTATTTAAAGTAAAAAGAGCAGATTACATTTATTGCAGAATTGGAACAATACAGTCTTAGTATAAAGTTTTATCCCATATCATGAAAATATTTGCCTTTTTAATTTGAAATATTTCAAAAATCTTAGGCGTGAAATTGCAACAATCCAATTTCATATTATAAAATATATGTTTAGGAAAGATAAGGAATGATACCAATGAAAAGAATTTTCTTTTTTCAAAAATTGTCAATAATTTCTTGGTTCTAAAATTTGTTCTGCACTTTCTCAATCTCCAAGGTCAGGTAGCAATATCATCTGAAATCTCAATTTCATCATTTTTATTATTAACCCATACATTTCTACAGGACATATCACACTCCTCACATACCGGTAAATTCAAGTGTAGTTTTGCACAAAGAAAAGCAAATGTTGTAAGTTTAATACTCTAACAGAATTGGAGAGCACAAGTTGAGTTCTAGACATAGTAGAAAATAAGTTATCTCTCTTTGGTTAAATTTTGTGTAAAGAGAGTGGTCCTTCTGACTGTAGCTCGTGAGATTGATTTGATTAAGAATTGATTCAGTGATATCACATTTGAGGAATATTTTCTGTATTAAGAATTTATAGCTACATTTATTAGTAACCTTAGAATTAATATTAATTATTCGGAACGATTAAAACTTCGGTTTTTTGGTTTTTCCTATGAAATAAAATCATGCATTTGCAAAATTGACATAGGGTTATACATGTAACAAAGTCTCATCCATTTGTACATGTATTTAGTAAAGTATCAATTCCTTATTTATATCACTAACTGAGTTATGAATGGACACAAAATACCTTTTGTCTACCAGTACAATGTACTTCAACTTTGCAAATATTACTTCAATAATAACGTTTTCAGGAAATTTTATGATAAACGTGATGACTTTTCTTTCGATATCTTCCCTTACTTATGCAGTATTATATCTTTATCATCTAGATATTGGGTTTAAGTCTTCCAGTTGACTCGATACACAGGTGTCTGTGAATATTAACTTTTAAAAAAAACGAGTCAAACTTCTAAGGTTTGTCAATCAAGATGAAACTAGAAGTTCATTAGACTCGCATAAAACCTTCATTTTGCAGGTTCTTAGAATTATTCTACCAGGCCTCTTTTTTTTTACTCCTCACGAACATATTTACAATAGAAAATATTAATGTTGTTTTTTTTTTTAGACCAGGTCTTCCTACAATGTATTAGAATTCCCTTGGGTACCAGTTTGGCCCCGGTATTAACAGACAATTTTTGAATTCATATGAAGCAGAATTTGTCCAAGATCTTAAATGTTTTCGCAAAAAGACGAAAACGCTTGTTTTGGTCTTCAAATCGACATTTAGATATATCGATGACGTATTGTCAATGAAAGCTATCTGCATTCTTATATCGATTCGATATATCCCGGTGAGTTTGGAATAAAAGATACATGTATATGCACCAAAGAGTCTGACACATCTTTTTCATATTAAATATCTTACTTGAAAAAGAAGTTAATGGTAATGTAACAACCAAGCTTTATGATAAACGTAACGACTTTACCTTTTCAATCGTCAACTTTCTTTACTTATGCAGCAATATATCTTCATTGCCTTCATACGGGGTTGATTCGATATGAAAGGGCATGCTTTACATAGTACGAACAATTCCTTAAACGAGGTAACCATTCATAATTAATGACAATAAGTCGCTGAAACAAGAATATTAGCAGTCTCGTTTAAATTAATCATTTCGTAAGTTCTATGGCCTATATAATGATATTGTCAGCAAATACAATCATAAGGTCAAATACTGCCTGACGTTTTGCATACTTATCATTAGTCCATTATTTATACACTGAATTGACGACGGAATTTTTCTGTTATTTCCCGATCATGACAAGGAGCACACGGTGGATGTGACCAGTCGGCAGGGGATGCTCACTCCTCCGTGTCATCTGATTCCACCTCTGATGTTTACGAGGTCCTTGTTTACTCCAATTTCGTATTTTTTACTGAATTTTTGAGCTCGAATACTGTTAGTTATCTCCACATATTTCATTACAGCCGTGCAGAAAAAACTTACATGTAAAAAGTACTAGCGACAATGAATTCGAGAAGTAGTGTTAACATTATACCGTATGGGTACTCCAAATTTCCCAGAAACATTTAGAAAATTTGAAATAGCACAATTTTTCAACACTTCATACAACAATTTCTCGCGATAAATAATGTTCAGGCTTTTTTTATCATAGCCAACTGCTTTTAGAATAAAAATGGAACTCAAAAAAATTATAACGTTGTGATTTGCAAATTTAATTTGTTTAATAAAATACTCTGATTATACACACAAGAACTCTAAAGCTGATAATAAAAGGCACTTGCGTTACTGATTGATCATGATTATGTAGCTTTTGAGGATCACTTCTTCCAACAATCTGTTGAAATTCTATGGGTACCAATTGCGTCCCGTTATTAGCAGGCCTATTTTCGTATTCATATAAAACTGTGAATTGATCCCCTGTCCTTTTTCCGAAACGACTAAATAAATTCACACTATTCTGGTACAGGTAAACAAAAAGTAAGAATTTTCTGATCATGAATTTTTATTCATCCCACTTTACCATTGTGAGGTCGTATACTTGGAGAATACAATCGACCAGGAAAACTTCGATCTCTTTGTTTACATCATAATGGAGCCAACGTCTCATTTTTTTAGTATACTGTTTTTCTAGTTCAATAAGGCTGTTTGAACATATTCTTACCCATTTCTCACCATCACAACTTAAAATGTTAGCAATTTTGGGCTACCCAGGCACACATATAAATTTAAATTCAACATCAGAACAATTCTTGAAAATTTAACTTTCCACATCACAAGTGGACAACAAATGACCAGCAGAACTCGTGCTCTTCTGTATGTGATTCTTTGTCAAGAATTCCTTTTACCTACATGTACATGTAAAAATATTGATAATATACAAGGATGGGTAAATCAGCCAAATCCAATCCAAGAAGAAAATTCTGTTCATTCATGTTTTTCATATACATTGAATACATTTAATAACCAATGGTCTCATATTATGTTCACTGTAGGTTCGTCGACTTTTTAGGGAAAATATCTTTATATGCCATTCAAACTTTCATTAAGTCAAATGCTGACTGACCTTTTTACACTAATTGTTAGGTAATTATTTTCAGACTGAATTTTCGACGGAATTTTTTTAATTTCCCTATCATGAAAAGGAGTACACTGTGGGTGTGACCGGTCAGCAGGGGATGCTCTCTCCTCCATTTCGCCTTATCCCATCGCTGATGTTTCAGATGTCTGTATTTGCTCTACTCCTGATATGTAATATTGATGGACTTTTGAGTTTGAATACTATTCGTTATCTATATATATTTGAAAAAAAGGTTCTGCTCTAAAATAGGGCTACTAGTTGTGTGACTTGGTCTCGCTGTAAACTTTTTGCGGTAATTCCAAGAGTGAAACAAGAAAAATGTTCTAATCATGTAAAAGTGATGATGGGTTTTAGCAACAACCTTTAGTGTAAATATTTCTGTTATCTTAAGCAAGCAAATTGTTTGTCGGTTAGATTTCTGCATAGATATCACGTGTTTAAAAATATTTTAACTGTAAAAATGCCATCCTAAATTATAAAATGCACCTTGTGAAAATAAATTATCATGGGAAACGTCGTTCTTTCGGTGTAAATGGAATACCCGTCGTTTGACAAATTGGTCGCCATGCCATGCCGATCCCAGACCACGTTTTTACTTCCCACTTGAAAGCGAGAACACTTATTTTCACTTGCCCAAGAGTTAAAAAAGTTTCATTGTCATTCAGTGCTATCGATACAATTGAGTGGTTAAACTGTTGCACAGGATGTAGAATAAATAAAATTCAATCGTGTCTGTTGCGTTCCGGAATAATCGATTGAAAAACTGATTGTTGCTATGTTTGTAAGGATGTTGGGGTGCTTTGTTACATTACAGGAGCCAGAAAAATGCATCCATTGTGTACATGTAGCAAAATTTATGTGACAGACATGCAGTGTAATAGACAGAAAATCGGTAGCCTTATACTTCATTCTGTACAACTCAGGGATTACGGTATTTGGTATGCACTGATTGCTTCTAATGCATTTTGATTACAGGACAAAATTCACAGCAAGTACTTGTGGCAGTCAATTTTGACAGGAAAAAAATTTCAATGACAGAAGGCTGAACTCGAGAGAAAAAAAGACACTTCATTTGCTATAAATTTAACAGTTTGAATTATATATATCAACAATGTTAGCGATATTGAGTCTATGTAAATGCAGGTAACATTTTGAAGAGTGTAGTACTTCTGCCTACTGGTGTGAACAATACGAATTGCTGAGCAATGTATGAAGAACTTCTGTCTATAAGAGGTAAACAGTTCACTCGTTTAGATAAGAACCATATACACGTAACAAAAGAAGGCAGCACATCGCCAATATTTGGACTGATAGAGTCCAGGTAATAGACTCAAACAGGTATCGCATCGTCATTTCAACATCTTTTGTAATTAATGCATAGTAAGAGCGGCGTTTAAGAGTACGCGGTCCTTATCTCCAATACCTAGTCCGACGGTAAAATTGAGAGATTTAGAGTCTATAGCCAAACATGTGGTCCAAATTTCAAGAAGATCGGTGTAATAGGTAATCAATTATTCCGAGTAATTGAAACGCAATGACAGTTAAAATCTTGAGAAGATTCGACAGTTATTAAATTGATTTCATGAGTTGGGAATGTACATACAATCTAATTTTGGAATGTCTTAATTGCTTTTTGAGAAGTTAACTCGACACAGAGAAAGAAGTTATCATGACAATTTCATAAAGGAGATAGTCGAGGCACTGCTGTAGATCTAAAAGGTATCGATTTAAATTATTAATCCCACAACTCTCTATTGGATGGATGCTACTAAAGGCCCAAAAATCGTCGTCCAAAGCAGTTTATATAAAAAGAGGAATACGTTAATATGACTAATTAAGACTCAATTAATATCATTTTACGACTCGGCGCTCTAGCGGAAAGTAGTCTATCGTGTTTCTAAAGGATGTCATACTTTTATTTTTGCCCTTGAACACAAATACAATAAATCAATTCTCGATCGTGAAAAGAAGTAATTGTTTGATCCGCCTCTTCTTGGGTATTTTTTTGATTTCAATTAAAAATCAAGATTAGTGATGCAATGGATACCCATTCTGTACAAGATTTTGCGGAGCGGTGTTTCTCTGCGTTTTGACATTGTCGTGATCTGAATTATGGAAAGGTGATGTAGAAGATGATTCAGGTCTTGTTCCTTCTAACCTTTGTGACAACTATCTCATCGGATGCCTTACGTAATACGGGGTAGGTTGTCCATTTTAAATCTACCGCTTTGCTTTTTTTAAGCTGCATTTTACCTTAATCATGCGTTAGATACTTAAGCCTATTTTAGTATACTACAGAGGTGGCCATATAAAGTATATGATTATGTCGTGTCCATGTTTTAATTTTTCGTTGACTCCTTGATATTGTTAAAATATCAATATATAAATCAAAATAATAAAACATCTTAACACATGTCCAACTATTATTTCCATTTTAGTCATTAATCTTAAAGCTTGAATTTTTGTGTGTGCATGTATACACAAATGCATGTTAGATGTCAGTTAGTAAAGTGCATGAAATTCAAATAAATTTAACTCATTTTTTAATCTTTGGACCCTATAAATTCTATATAAAACAATTATGTAATAAATATTTTCTTGTCCTTACAATTTTACTACCAGTACTTCACTGTAAGTGCCTCGTATCGATAGAAACTTGTTCACGATTTTGAAGTACAATTGCCTGTAATAGATACATAGTTATATATACCATATAGACTTAGCAAAGGGAATTTTCAAGAGGGAAGCAAGCTCTCTTTATTTATTTAGGCGCCCACATTATTTGTAACAAAAATATTTTTTCCGTTCACTCTCAAAGGTAATTAAATGACACGCGCTTTAAAACTTTTGATTTTGGCATATTTATTGGTATGCAACCTTCAGACATTTTGATATAGTACAATACACTAAATGTTTAAAATAATAGAAAGTCTGTGCAAGAAAAGAGTTGAATTTGAAATGCTATTTGATATAAATAATAACAATGCTTATTTAAAAATAAAAAGATATATACTTTTGTAAGAGCAAAATAATGAACAGCCACGCGGTTTTTTTTTTAATCAAACAAGAAGCTCGTACATAGAACGTTACTGCAAGCAGAGATTTTCATATGACCATTCACATGAAATACATATAGGAAAGAATACTTTGACATTGGGTAACATTTCAAATCTATAAGTTATTATAGACACTTGGACGTAAAATTTGAAGTTTCGACACTTTTTTTTAAATGAAGTACTATCAAGTGCTTTTAAAATATGCAAAAATTCCACAAGAAAATACAACTGGATCGATCTTCTAATATTTATATTGGTTCTTTTTTATATCTCTTGATGTATCATTGATTGATTTTTTAGCTATTATTTTTCTCTACTATAAAAACATGCTTGGTGATTATACAACTAACCAATATAAAAAATTCCAAAGTATCAGATATAAAAATAGTTTTTAATCTATGCACGAGAGGAAAACTAACTAAAGTATATTACAAGTAACTGTGTTATTTTAAAGCAAATCTGCTCCGATATTTCACGAAGCTATTTGTAAAAAGCTACAAAATAAATGATGAGACATTTATTATACAGAATTTAATAATAAGTCGTGATATCCCTCTGCCCAGTAGGTCCCTAGCTCGGCAGATTTACCGCTGAACTTGTCCAGGTTTAACATGTTTTCATCGGACTTCACACTGTTTAGTTTTGACCCCCCGATTTCTACCATTCGGTGTTTTGAATCTTTACACGTTTTCATGTGAAATTCTTTTACCTTAGGCTTTTCTAAGCTTATTTATGATAAAAATCAAATATACTAGAAAAAAAATTACCCTGCATATTTTGTCTTCAAAGACATTGTTGGGTGTCGTAAAGATGCAGTGAGATCTTTTGAGGTTAAATTTTTTCCCAGCGCAATTGATATTCCGTTCAAGTGAATCATGGGCCCTTACTGTACAAATAGAAAATATAATTGTTTGATAAGCCTTTGAAAAATTATATTGTATTTATTCAGACAAGAGCAAACGGTTCAGACCGATTTAAATTTCGAGGTGTGAGGCAAGTGAAACGATGGGTTATTTGCTTAAGAAAGACAACACACTCTAACAATATTTCCCCTTCAAGTGTTAATTTTCTTGCCATAATTCAAGCGTTCTTTTAAAATTGACTTATCATTCGCATATCTGTGTCATCTCGGCGTTTGGTAAACATTTATATTCTGTCGTGTGGGTATAAGTGGTCATCTTTGAACTGAAGGTTTGAAATATGGCACAGGGACCCCTTTCTACTTCACGGGCGATCCAGGGATCCTCCACGAAGCTTGGCATTGATCTTAAACAACTTCGATAGAAAAACCAATTATCTCACGATTTTACAAAGAAAAATTCAGATTTACGAGTTCTTTAAGCAATTGATAAGCTTGTTGACTTTGTTGAATTTCGAAGAAGGAATATTTCAATTGTCGATAAGAATAATAGCAAATAATAAAGAAAGGGTCGGATAAAGCTATAGAAAGTAGACGTCCTGAAGACACTAAATTGTCTAGAAAATTGGAAACAATCATTCATTTTCTATTTCATTAAAATGTTTGTATTCAATTTTTTTTCTCTCTTTTTTTTTTTTTAAACTGAACTCAATCTACATTTTTACATGTTGTGACGTTATCATATTTTAGTATAGGTTCCATCTTTGAAAGCAAAGAAATGTCCTTTGACACTCAAAAATTTGAAAAAATTTTTTAGGAAGTGTGTTTTTTTCTTTTTAAATTATGGTTGCAAAAACACATCAAACCAACTTAGGAATCTTTTAGTCCTTATGATGATCTACCTATGGAAAGGCTCAAAGATTTTTAAAAGTAAACGTTCAAGGAGTTTTGCTTTTCATCTCCAATTTAACAGCTTAATACCCGTTTGATGCATTTAATTTCCTAAACAAACACACAACAAAATGAAACACGCATATTAATCTTAAGGGTTTACGCTTTCTTGATGCGAGTTCGTTAATTACTTGGTTTAAGAATGACAGTCTATAGCCAAATGTTTACGAGGCCAGAATTTCTCTCTTTAAGGATAGTTATGTTACTCCGCAAACCAAAAAGCAGCGACTAACCAAAGGTCACATGCTCCGTGGGGTCCGCCTTTCTGGATCTTCACAGCGTTTGGCAACATAGCTCTTCAGCTATACATTTGAAGCATTCCATACAGTGATAAATGCATTGTATTGATTTTTTCGTCTAAGAACCCTGTTTTAAGATGGGGCACTGAAAACTTTCTTGTCTTCTAGGCGACAACCAAAAATGTCATCCTTTCCCTAGCCTGATAAGATGTTTAGCAGCCACTTCAAGTTACCGATAGACTTAGCATCTTTACGACCAGAAACCAAATATATTATGTAGATAAGTCCGGAAATAAGAGTTATGGGCCAATAGGATAGATAAATATATACACAAAGAAACAATGATAAGAATTTTAATTTCCGAAATACTTTTATTGAGAGTCTTTGACGAGTCCATATTTCAGTAATGGTGAATTTACATTAGAGATAGGTTGTATGTTTATGGAGTCGGGTTAGAATAAAGATTAGAAATACAAAATGTTGGCGGGGAACTGTTTTATTTAAGGTTAAAATTCGAAACAATACAAATTCAAACAATTAGGTGAAACAAGAGTATAAAAATATTGGATGAAGCTGAAGCAATTTTTTATCTCAGTTTTCCTAAAATATCAATGAATAAACGTACATGACATTAAAACATAAGTATCAGATAGTCTAGACTATAGAATACTATTCTACTGCTAAAGTATCACTCGATACGTCCATTTACAAATTCATATTAAAAAACTAAAATTTCTTGTACTTAAAGATTGATCTAGATCTATAGTTCATTCAGTTCGATTTTAGCTTTAACGGCATTGCTAGTAGATTTATGCAAATGGGTTCTATCCTTTTTATATTAGATCTCTTTCATTTAACATCTATTTTTTTTTCATTCATGAGAAATCTTCACTCTGAAAACCACAAAATTAAGTGATGAAAACGCCTCTTCAAGAATAAATTGTTCTAAACAGACCGAAATATCCCAGTATCTGTTCTTTTCAACTTTTACGAGTAATTATCTCGTACACAATAACACCATTTTCTTTTGATTAGACAGATATATCATAATAGTTCTGACATTGCACATATTCTACCATCCCAGGTACCCCCTTATTCGATTAGGCATGTCCCCCATCATCTTATGGCACAGGTCACCTGGCAAAAATGATATATTGTTGCCAAACCTATGAGCGATTCATTAAGTATGATTGAAATGCACTCGACTGGTACCCCCATAAAACAAGCCCAATTTTCATATCTTTCATTAAAATTTTTATCACTGATTGAAACTCTTACTCATTGTGAAAAACTCCTGAAAGGTTAAGGTGTGTGTTAAGATCTTGCCTGATCATACTTGTGATGAAGATCGAGTACTGTCTTGTCAATTTCACGGTAGCGCCTCCGAGCGTAAAATAATTTCTGCAAAAGAGAAAGTACAAGAAAGAAGGAAAATGAAAGTAGAATTCCTTCACGCATATTTCTTTATGAATATATTCACATTAAAATTTACTGGTGTTAATTAGAAAAAAATTGGTCCACTTATCACAATTGCGTTATCCTTAAAATATGCGTTTATAAAAAAAAATCATTTCTGTCATTCGAAATTCCTTTATCTTTTTTATAGGAAAAAAGACATTTCAGACAGTTTTGTCTGCAAAACCTAATGATAATTGTTCAATTTCCGTCTAAAGCTACTGAAAATAGCAAAAAGCATCTAACTGAACAACATTTATAGACGAAATCCTATATTTGAATTTGTGCATTTTCATTTGACACCCCATTGATCCAACAAAATCCCTGCCATAAATGTGATGTAATCATTATAACTAACAATAGTTATAACAGAGTTATACTAAATTTATGTGAAAAGTTATGTCAGAGCAATAAATACCGGAAATAACTTCACGATGGTATCCAGATTTTACTGCAGGTTTTCTACTTCCTGTCTGTCGGATTGCATGATAACCATGAGACTTTCAGTATCATGCATGTCTTTCTTGCTTTAATAAATGTGTATGAGACATTACGTTCCTCAACCGTTTATAGAATCGACCCACGCCATTGCTAATTCCTGAAAATGACGAGTTAATTGTAAGATAAGGAAGGTAACGAGATAGTGGTAATCATAGGGATTCTGATGTGGTAACGCATTGAGCACTGCTCTTTAAAATTATCCAGCAAAACAGGGACATGGATTTACATGAAGAAAAAAGATCAAAGGAACACATATTTATATACATACACATCTTTTAATTTTACAAATGTGTAATTGATACAATGTATTATTATTTTGTTAGAGAAGAACATATTACAGGGAAAACACAAATAACGGTACTTTGAAGCACAATCAGTTGAAGATCTAACTGATAATAATGAAATGTCATGCTAGTACCAAAGATGAATGAAATGGCGTTATTTTTTTCCCATAATCTTCATTGAAATTTCTTACAAGGTACCTAGTTTATATGAACACAGCAATCTATAAATTTCCCTGATGAATCACATTTCAAAAATATGAGTGATTGAAAAATAAATTCTTCGGAGAATTTAAGTTTTGTCACCTGTTTTAGTGCTGATTTATTATAATTTGTCATCATTCCTGAAATATCAAAACGTCTTGTACTCGTGTGTTTAAAAATAGCAGTGTCGTCAACTTTTATATCAAGAACATTTCACTGAAAAATGCCATAAAATATGCATGTCTATACATCCGGATATCACACTTAAGTTATCTCTTACTTTTATAATAATTATTTTATAATATTGCTATCTCGCGTATAAAATTCAAATAAGAATTAACTCAATAATTCTGTTGATGGAAATCAGTAGGGTTTAACCTATTGATGTAGACAATCTTTCTCTCTAGCTTGTATACACTGACACACTAACACGCATACTGTATTGCAACTGAGTATTATTATCCCCTCTGCAACTTTTTACGCGAGTGGATGAAAAATATTAATGTTTTAGGTGTAAAGAGGTCAAATCAATGCCTTCATGGTACCCTTTTACCTTAAACTTTCTATAATTTGACATATCTGATACCATAACTGTACTTGAGTTGTCATTTATGATGTTACTATTTAATAATTGGTGGTATAGTAAAGGATTAAGAACAAAAAAGACACTTGTGATATTTCTATAGCTGCTAGGAAAAAGGAAAGGAGTCAATTCCCGCTGAATATCACCTAGGTTTATACTTACTCGTATTATTTTCCAATAAACTCAAGGTCTTGTCCCGATTGAAATCGGGTGTAGTATTCAAGTGTTATATTCCAAAATATATATCATTTTATCTTATCAATTTGTGGAAATGCATGTCTAGTGCATCAAAATTTGTACCATAAAAGATTTACATTAAACCATTTTGTGCCTTAGAGAAGGGGAATTACGGTTCCTTTCCCCTAATTTATAATTTTGTGAGCTATATAGGAGGATTGATATGTTTGAAAAAATTAGTTTTTGCAATTTTATGAATTTAAATTGAGTATTATTTTGACCTTGTTTAAAAGATTTTTACATGTAGCACAATGATTAATTTGTCATGACGGACTGCGACCAGCTTTTAATTTTTTAAAATGGTAGAGCACTAGTGCCTTCGTCATCGGATGATATAACACTCCTGGGCTTTCACTTAAGGGCAAAATATTCTGGTGTGTCACCCTCGAAGCAATGTGATATGACCGTGATTCCCCAATCATGATAAGGAGCGCACGGTGGGTGTGACCGGTCAGCAGGGGATGCTCACTCATCCATGGCACCTGATCCCATCTCTGATGTTTTGGAGGTCCGTGTTTGCTCCACTTCTATTTTGTCTAGTTTAAATTATTGGACTATTGAGCTTGGATACTGTTCGTTTTCTCTATATGTTTCATGTATAATATCGCAGTCTGGTACACATGGAGAACGGTCTTTCCGATGAAACTGTATAATCTAAAACCCGTGTCGCAGTAGGTGCTGAAACGAAAAATGAGAACCCTGTCTGCACAAAGACCATTTTGCAGCCATCAACCGGCCAACAATTGTTGGCGTGCCAATATGAGTCAAAGCTGAGACATTTACTTTAGACGTAAAAATTACATGAATTAAAGTTTCTTGATTGTGTACTTTAATTCACTTTGCTTGTGCTTTCCTGGATAAAAAAATATTTCTTTGTAAAATGGTTTATGACAAGACATTGCTAATTTTTTTTATTTATTTATTTATTTTTTTGTTTTAGATTTTTCTAGCTTTCCCTGATTATCTAGTTAATTATTTGAACAAATTATACCCCCTTCCTAAAGGCTATTTCAAGCCAAATATGACTGAAATTGATCCACTGACATGGTTGTGCAAAATACACACTATTGATGGCTGAAGTCAGAAAAGCTCACTTGGGCCTTTTGCTCAGATGAGCTATTAAAAGTAATATTTTGTGTACACTTGGTTATAACAAAGATAACAGGTCACAATTTCTCTTTTTTCTCTCAAACCTATTTTTAGTTAATGATGATGTAGAAATCACTTCCTAGTATTTCAGCGAAACGAAACATCAAACGTTTTTCAAGCTTAACAGAAAACATGCCAAAAGTTACATTCTATATAATCCAAAAAACAAAAGTTCAAGGGAACAGTAAAGCCAAGTGTTTTCTTTAGGGGGTCTGTCATAATTACATGTGGTATTTTCGTTCAATGACTGTAATTTCTCCTTATATTTAAATATATTTGTTTTATCTTGAGTCTTCCGAGCCTGGAGACTGTCTTTATGGTGTATACGATGAGGGTATTATCGTCATGAAGAGCCATTATAAGGAATGTTTCCAATGGGGGTGTCTAGGAATCGAATTCCTTACTTGGATATATGTACTACTGACTTACTTTTCGCATTAATACCAATTTTATGTCCATTACAATTTATAAAATTTATGACAGCTGCACTATATGATCCCAGAATTTACACCACAGTTGAAGAGTTTATCTTTAAGTTAATTGACTGGATGATTTGTGTTACTTCAAGTCAATTATTTTTACTACACCATAACGCTGTGTGGAATACCCCCACAAGGTTATGTAACTTTAAGTAATACATCTGTTAAAATTGAACTGTCTGTGTATCTAATGAAACTTCTTCAAAGCCATTGTAGAAGAAAAATTGTCGCTAGGTAGAAAATTATTACAGATGAAATATATAGAGATAACGAACAGATTTCAAGCTCAAAAATCCATTCAAACGCGACAAATCAAAATCACCGGAAACGCCCACCTCTAAAACATCAGAGGTGGGATCAGGTGCCAGGGAGGAGTGAGAATCCCCTGCCGACCGGTCACCCCGTCAAGTGCACCTTGTCATGACCGGGGAATAGAGGGAGAGTCACGTACAACTCAGTGTATAAATAGTCTAACAGTTCATGGAAGTCTATGAAAAACGTTAGTCAGCATTTGGCTTAATGATAAATTAACTTTGCTGAAAATACCATTGTATCGGCCAATAGCTTACGAAATGATGACTGTTAACGAGAACTTTGATGTTCTTGTCTCACGAACTTGTTCTTCGGTAAATTACCTCGTTTTGGAAATTGTGCATACGTATAGCATGCTCTTGCGTATCGAACATACTGTGAGATATAAACACCATATGCTGGTGATAAGGGTATTGCTGCTTTGGTAAAGGATGTTGACGATCGGAAAGTAGGTCATCACGTACACCCCATAGCTTGGTTGTAAGATAACTAATTACGTCTTTTTCTAGTAAAATATACAAATATAAAACAAATGTGTCAGATTCTGTGGTACATGTATCTTTTATTTCAAGCTCACTGGGATATAGTGACTGTCCACAAATGAATAGAAATCAATATTACTATTGATAATACATTGTCTTTATACTATATCTAAATGTCGAGGTTGAAGGCCACAACACGTGTTTTCTTCTTTTCACGTATAAGATTTTGGACAGATTCTGCTTCATATGAATACAAGAATAGGTCTGCTACTCAATTTCGGGGCGCAATTTATTGTTGGAAGACCCAGCGTACAAAAACTGCATAGATATTGTCATTCAGAAACTCAAGCATCTTTTTAATATTAACTTCAGAGTATTTGTGTGAACAATCAGAATTTTTGAAAACCAAAATAACTTAAGGTTTGCAAATGACCGACCAATGACAAGGTAAGAATTTTTACGAGTTTCTTTCTGCTATTGAACAAGCAGCTGCCTATGAAGTGAAACATCAAGGACCTATCGTGGGGAATATACAGCAAACGTCATCGAGTATGGGGTGACGTATACGTTAACATAAGCATTTTTCCGGTAATGGATCTTTCACCAAACAATGCATTGGTAATATAAAGAATTTAGTCAAAACAATCACAGTCCCCGTAATATTTTCTTAAAAGGTGCTGAAAGGTGTTGAAAAGTTTAGCAATATCTTAATAAACACCTATGACCTACCCTGCTAATTTTTATGGTCTTCTCTTGGGAATTGGACAAAACATCTGCAGTAATTTTAAGTTTACCAAGGCCCCATCCTCACACAAAACACTTTAAAGAGTGTTCAAGCTTTGATATTTGGGTTTTAATATTTTTTTAAACTAAGCTAACAGATAACTTAAGAGTCAGAGTATTTCTCGTCACATTTTGATGCCTATATGTCCCTCTGAAAACTTTGAAAAAGGAGTTTATGTGTCCACGTTGAAGTGATACGCAAGAGCATGCTTTACGCACGAATAATTTCTAAAAGGAGGCAAGCTATTGAAAAACAAGTTGATAAAACAGGGATATCAACTCTTATCTCGATTAAAGTCATCGTTTTGCAAGTTCTATGGTCGAATTTGACTGCAAAATAATCCTTAAGTCGAATGCTCACTGACGTTTCATACAAATTGATAGACCTTGATTCATGCTAAAATGTCTACAGTTTTTTTTTCGTATGTCCAGTCATGATTTAGAGCACACGACAGTTGTGATAACTTAATAGATGATTACTTTCTCACGCCATCTGATCCCATCTTTGATATTTGAGAGGTCCACGTTTGTTCTGACCTGTATTGTTCTAATGGACTTTTGAGCTTAAATACTGCACTGTTGTAGAGTCATGTCAACTTTCAAGGAAAGATAAGTTGTAGGAAAAAATTGATCCAAGTTTTTTCAAATCATCGTGTTTGGATTCAGTTTGGAGCACAATAGGAAATTTAATTTATTTGAAAAGCTTTCAAAAAGTTGCAAGGTCACACTAAATTATATGAGATGCGGATAAAGGAGTAGCCCGTGTAACAAAACATTCCTTTGGATACCAACAGTAGTGATCTTCTGACTTTGACGCTTGACTTACTTTTGAAAACACTTTAACTTGGTGATAACTTTTGAACAGTTGGTACTAAGGCTTTATTATTCAACATGTGCATTTCTTATGCCGAGACCGTTCCATTTATAAATTTATTGATCCTTTGACCTTGACGGTGGACTTCGCCCAGATTAAAAAAAAAACTTAACCTTGGCAAAAACTTTTTAATTGTTAAAGCTTGGACTTTCGTATTTCACAAATAAGTCCTTTTGGGTGTAACAACATTTTTCATCTCTTGACCTAGCTAGGTGTTTGACTTGCATTATTTGAAAGACTTCAACCATTGTCAAAAGATGTCATACAGGTGAATTAGTGTTTCAAAGACACATATTGTTTCTCCAGAATCAAAATATCTCTTTAGTGACACACATATGATGAAGCATCAAGAATTATTATGTAGATTCAAGCACGTTAATCAAAACCTCGAGGCTAAAGCTAGAGTTACAATATAGGTCCTTTTTTAATGAAAATAGAGATTAAAAAATTAGAAACACACAGCAGGGCCTTTAAGATATCCCTTGCTTTAATTTGCTTAGAAAATGCTGTTCCTATATGGTCAGGCATCCTTGATATTGTAGCGTGAACCAGTACTTTTCAAAGCCTTGGTGATTCTTCAAAGACACTATTGGCAGTTATTGAATCACAATTACGTAATAAACTATGCCAAGAAGCAGGATATAGACAATTGATACCTGTAGAAAACGACTTAGGGGAAAACAGTACCGACAAATTATATGACACATCAGAGTCTAATTTGTGGACGAGTGTGGCGGTTTTAATTAGGCTGAAATGAGATTTGACTTTTCGATATAGAAGGAACAACATTGCGATCAGATATTGTTCTAGGCTAAAATGGTTTTTGAAACATTGTTCAATGTTTTGATGAAAAATTTATTATCGTGTTAACAATAATTGTTATGGACGATATAATGTCAGTCTGAAGGCAGCAGTGATAAAAACTGCACTAGTATTTGTCTGAGATTTCTTGTGAGTGACGTCATATATTGTAAAGTAGAAGTTACCTTGAAATGTACTCTTGTACCGGATATCAGCAGATGTAGTAAGTCGTTCTAATAAATTTCTGTATCATTGACCTACATTAAGAATGTTGGCATAGATATAAATAAAGTGATCTAATAGTACAGCACATTATGCATTCTTAAAGATTAGGGGAGCAAAAAAATTATAAAGTTAGATATATTATCGTTGACCACATTTATTTATTTCTGTCAATACTTGATTTTAGGAAAATTGGTAGATAAACAATAGTGTAAATCTTCATTGGAAGCCAAATATGTTGCTTGTAAAATCATTAAAAATAAAACATAAAAATTGAAAAGAAGCTGACTTGATGTGATCTTTTTTCATCACTCCTTCTTTATCTAATCTAAATGTAATGTTAGTTTTACATTTATGTAATAATACCAGTACATGTAATTGAGCACATGTATTGACTATATTAAGGTGTTTGTTTATCTCCTCGTTACGTGTACTAGTAACTATATTAAATGAATGTTCCTTTGGAAAAAAGAGAGTGTTTCTATGAAGGATAAACTGCCAATTATTTTGAAAAGAAAAATGCCTCAATTATACAGAGAAAAAGGAAACAGTGTATCTGAAAAAAATTGAGAGCTCGTTTAAATCTTAATGTCATATTGAAGAAAAAATTTAAAGTGACCTACCCACAGGTTTCTTTGTAGGCGTCAAATTAAAATTCAACGCAAACACATTTTCCTCTTGGGTATCAGTTATAATATAATGTACACCTACCATTCATATCTCGGTTTCCCATCCATCAATAGTAATTCTGACATGCTTGATTTATTGACCGATCAACCAAAACCAAAACTTGTTTATTTCACTCCATATTTTAGATATTTTGTCAATGGGTTTTTATCAAACCCGAACAAATTTATGAGAATCAATCTTGTACTTGCATTCGAAACGTTCTTTGAGGATATAAAATTAATTTATAAAAGAATTTCGCAAGCCATCTTTCGAGCTAAGAGACTACGAGTGAATCAAATTGTCCCTTCTTCTTTTATCGTTAACCAGTGAAAAATAAAATGCGTTTTAAATTGATTTTTATCAATTCACTAAAAATTGAAATTCCAACATTTGGTTATGAGCCTCAAGAGGGACATATTACAAACACACCATGAATGAATCATGCTGGTTCCCTGGGTTTTTTCTTTGATGTTTGTGAAAGAAAGAAGCTTTTTTGAAGAAAGAGATTTTTGTCCTTCATTCACACTACAGTAAAAATGGAAGAGAAAAAAGTAGCCGAGACAAGATAGACTCTGTTTTGATTTTTTTTAAAAGTCACGTCAAATCAAGATATTCCCTATACAGACTCGGTAATTTAAATTGAACATAAAAAAAGAGATGTTTATCAATTCTATCTCCTTCGTTTTATGGATTTATTTTCAAAATTCTAAATTTATAGAGGGGTTAAAAAAGTGACAGGACGGAATGCTTTGATTCGTATTTTGTCGCAATATAAGGTTAATATTCATAATTCAATGTTAGCTTTGCATTCAATCGACTCATTAGATTGGCATTCAATCTGATCTGATTTAATCGTGAATATTTGCTGAATTCGTTCTCACCTCTTTCTTTCTATTAGCAAGCAGCACGGATCCTATGGAATTCACTTATCTTCTAAAGACAAAGCAGAAAAAATGTACAAGGAAAACGCTATTTTCCTCTACTCCGCTCCCGGCCAGCGGAAATGCAAGGCATCTCTGTTTAGTGCAGTCGCTTTGAAACAACAGGCCCTTATCAAACAAACAGATTAATAAAATCTCGAATCTACCTTTAATAGGAAAACAAACATCATTATTTGTCCACAAATGACATCTACCACTAGATAACGCTCATTGTGGGCTTTTCAATACAGGGTTTCATCTTGAAATGTGTGAAAGATACCTGGATACACGTAAATTTATGAAGGACTAGCGGTGTCTTTGACAAAATCCCCCTCGGGCCGTGATGATGGTTTTAAAATACTCCTAGTGCTGGAAAGGCAAATCAAACAAAGTAAAGCATAAACAAATAGATTATCCTGCCAGGGTCTCAAAAACCACTGTTAATATGGTAGATTATGTAGATTTAGCTTCAGAAAAAAAGTCTCCGATTTTTTTCCATCAGTTACTTTTAGCATATTGTCTACGCGCGGGTGAATATGACACAATGTTTAAGATACTAGTAATTTTTGGTATGTTAAACTTAGAAACAAGAGGAAAAACATAGCTTGAAACTTTAGACAAGATACACTTTTCTTTTTATTCCATGCATTTAACTATTGTACTTCTTTTTCATTTGAAGCTGTGTTAAAAAGCAAGCAAGTCTTTGTATACGTAGTAAATTTGAAAGCAATGACAGTATAGGCCTTGATTTTTATTACCACAATCGCGATACTTAAAACAATATTTGTGCGTAGTTACGCAGGTTCTTAACGTTAATTTTTGTACCGCAAAACTTCACATCATAAACTTCAATACTTTTACAACTCCTTCAACTAGACCATGCCTATTTTTTACGCATCTGTGACAACGTCATGTCATCCCAGGTAAAGATCATCACACTTTTAGCAAATCATTTCCGTCGAATAATATTTATATCTACCAGACGATGACAATTAATTACCGCAACTATGTAGTCTTCCGCGCTGAGGTCATATGAACGGTCTATATATATAATAGTCTTGGACAACGTGTGGACTAAATTGCAAAGATCAGTGACGGAAAAGTCGGGAGCGGATCAAAGGATTATTTCTTAGTTCTTTTTTCAACTAGGGTATAGAGATATGCCTATGAAGACCATACCCTGATTTAAGAAGAAATAATTAGGTTCATCAAGGTGGCGAACAGTTAGATATTTGATTGAATGTCAGCTTTTAAATTGATTCGGACGAGGTTAGGCGATTATTGTGACATTTCGATAACAATACACCTATATCAACAAAAACAAGCCAAAATTCAATTATCTCAATAGATTTTTCCAAGCGTGTTCAGCACGGTAATCAAATCAAACCTTGTCGTGTCCTCAAGCACAAAGTATTCATTTGACATGAGATTATCCTTTTATGAATAAAAGGCATGCGAAAAAAGGACAAATTCCTCGCACATTTTTTATTCCTCCTTAAACTTTATGCTTTTTTTTTTAAATTAATGAACAAGTCTCCATCATTTTTTCAATGTTTAAGAAGTGTTCTTTAAAATTCTTCGATATTTTTCATTAATATTGCGTCTTTTTTCGGCTATTTTTTGTCTCGCTCGAATGCACTACTAGCAAGGTGGCAATTCTTTGATCTGCGTTTGTGCAGTAAAAGATGAACCCTTCGTATCTTGATAGTGTTTGGAGGGGGCGTGGCTTTTAGTGTAACAGACCGATTCTCCCAATGGTATCTCATGTGATCTTTTTACCTGTCAACAATGTAGAGACCAATCGTTTACCGGAACGGACTCATTCTTATATTACAAATTACTGATGAAACATTTCGACTCGTATTTTTGTTTTCTTTTCCGTATCATCACTCAAATTCTCAATACCTGCAAAGGGATCTTAAAAATATACCTCCAAGAAATGGTGTAGAATTTCCTTTCATTACAAAAATCATAATATTGGTAAATCGCTCGTGGGGAAAAAATTGTGGTACTTTCTTAACCCAAAATAATGTCTTGGATTAATTGGAAAGAAATTAACTTTGTGATTGTGAATGGAACTTATTTCTAACAAACACGATGATTGCACATAATGGGAGTTAGCAGATCGACTAAGTTTTCAGTGGGAATTCTTTATCTGACCTTCTGCGTATACGGCGAATTTTTGTGAGTAATTTGACCTTATAATGATATTTCCTATCTGTCAGTATTTTTTTATAAGTCCAACCATTGTGTAGCCATTGACAATATTTAAGAGAGGAGATAACTGAATTGTATAGATAATTATTCGCTGATTGACTAAAATCATTGATAAAAGTCTATGAATGAATTTTTTGGCACTTTGCTGGGACAACTTGGATATTGAAATTCTTTGCATATCGCAGTTTGAAATATTCGTGCGTATAGATAGTCGACAATTACCCGTATTACATGTTTTAAAAAATTTATCTGTATAGTAAAACCATTACTGTATTTTGACAAGGGTATAGAAGATAATTTTGACCCTGAAAATAATGTGTAATCTTTCAAATTGTCACTTACAGGTAATTTATCATTTTAGAAGTGAAAAATCGAGGAGCTTGTGTAATTAAGCAAAGTGTTAGACAAGTCAAAAAACTCTTGAACTTCCACAGAAAACATACACCAATAGTCTTTATATCTTGAAATGTCTACAATTTTTGTTTATGAAATCGTTTCTGACAGGATTTCAATGAAATACGTTGTTCCATAACGATGCATATGAAACAGATACGGTGAAATATAAAGCGGTGTTCTACGAGTGCACAAGCAATTCTATAGGCATAAAACATAATTCTGAATGGCTCTTCTGTTAACACTGCAGACAGTATATTTTTCATTACGCCCTTTGACTAAGCTCCTCTAATTCCCCGTTAATCCTCCAGAATACCCCAAATGCATCAAAAATTATTATACGGTTTGTTTCTTTTTTTCTTTGACCATTTAGGGATAAAATAAATTAAATAGTATTTGTCACTTCGTTAATCCAATATGTCATTAATCAGGGATCAATCAGCATACTGAATACATGTAATTCAGTCCATTTTCTTTCTTTTTCTCCCTATCTTTCCTAGTCAATATTTTTATTGCATATTTATGACATATAGTCTTCCATTAATTTTTTTGGCGTACAAAGACATTCAATATTATATCAAACAAGTGAAAAAGATAGCAAATTCATTTAATAAATATCGACAATTATTTGATTCTTAAACCATTATTCAATGCAACGTGTTCGCTTAATTCATGGGTATTGTTAAGAATTTTATCATTTGTGCATTGTTTAATACGTTAAATAAATTAGAATTTTTCGAACTTTTTTCTGTTTTTTAAAAAACTATTATTCAGATTATTCTTTGTTTTACGTAAAAAGTGTCCCTTTTTATACGTCAGCCATAAAAAGCATTATTCTATGAAATGAAAAGACTCTACATTTACAAATACTTCCTGTCTTAATTTGTTTCCTACTTCTGACCTTAATAATTTTCACTTCTATTTGTTTCTAAATAAAAAAAGAGTTCTTTAATGAGTAGAGTTGTTAAAGGAATCTTAATTAATTTCCCCCCTTATGTTAGCATGTTAAACTGCTTTTTACACATATCATTGCTTTTAACTTCTTTTTCATACACAAAGTTTAGAAAGTTGTGGAATTAAGGTTTAAGTTGTCCCCCAAAGATAAGTAGATAAAACAGTTAAAAATAATAAAAATGGAAAATTACCGGTAAAAGAGTTACATGAACTTGCATATTTAAATGTCATTTCTATACTTTCTCCCTCACTGATCATACCTTATACCTTTCCGACACCTGTATATCATTTACCCTCTTCTTTTCTCTCCCTGCATGTAACGGTCAAGAAAATAAAATATCTGTTGGATAATGGTTTATTTGGGCGGTGTATATACTAATGGACTATTTTCTTCTCCTATAAGGTGTTGGCATATAGGCAGACAAATGTACGCCGGATGTCACTGGATCTCCATCTTCTACCTCTTATGGTAAATCTCAGAATTTATTTCCTCCATGATTAAGGAACTCTTTGTGGACAAAGTGCTGAGATTTAGTGGTTCTCACCTGAGTTAAATATTGCACAAACCCTGATAATAAATAAAACGCCATAAATTTATAGATGCCTTATGGGTTTTTTGTTGTTGAAGTTTGACCACGAACATGTAGTGTAGAAAGATATTACATTTTGATTTGTGTGACTTTTAAAATAGGGAACAAAAATTGAAGCTAGTGTTGATGAAGCAAATCTTAAGAATTCTGGAATATCAAAAGAGTTTCCTCGTGACATGTAATAATGTCTTCACAAACTGAGTGTATCAATGCATTGTAATGATAGGTTAACACGGTTGCAAGATCTACAGCATTAGTTAGATTTGTTTCGTGTATCTTTTTATCAAAAAAGCTCGTATCATACAATATATTTCACTTGCAAAATGAAATACGGAATGACAAAAGGTTTGGGACCAATAGAGAAAGATAGAATTTAATATATATCAAAATATGTTTTCAAATCTGAACAATGCAAAAAAGCCATAAAAAAAAAATCTAACGTGGGTGAATTTTGGGGAAACGAAATGGGGCACAAGTTCTTTCTATATCCATTTTGGTTTTTTCTTTAACTAAATGTGTCTAACAACATTTCCATACATACATGTATCAAAATATTTTTCATTTTTTATTTTTATTTTTTGTAGGGCATTGTCATCAGTGGTTGCCCTCCGCGCCAATTTCATTTGTAACAGAATCCCCGGTTTAACTCCTCGACAACGATCCATTTGCCGGAAAAGACCGAACGCAATAGTTACAATCGGAGAGGGAGTACAAATGGGAATTAACGAATGCCAATACCAGTTCCGGAATAATCGCTGGAACTGTTCAAGTAGCGGAGCAGAAAATACCATGTTCGGTCATACACATAAAGTTGGTGAGTACATTTTTAGTTTAAGATTTTAAAATGCAGGGTACTAGTTAAAAACTGTTGTTCAGAAAAAAAACAAGCAAATTCAAGGAATTGTGGTCCCCCGCTTTTGGTGTCTTTTTGGGTGGGATGTCATTTTTTTATGACATTTTTTGTCTAATATGAACGCCCTTTCATAAGTCATATCTTTAGAAAATATCACTAAACTCCAAGGCTAAGGTCAATGAGTTAATTTTCTTGATATCCTATGAAAAGTCTTCTCGAAAGAATTACGTATGTGAAGTATTAAAGCCCTAGCCCTTACCATTTAAAAGTTATGGTCAAGGTTAAAGTTTTCTCATAAGAACAAAAAATCTCCAAGGTCAAGGTCAAAAGGTCAAGGTTGTTGTTATGAAATGAAAGGTCTTGCCACGCAGAATACATATGTGAAATATGAAAGTCCTGTTATCTACTGTTCAAAAGGTGTGGCCAAGGTCAAAGTTTTTGAAAAGTAGGTCAAACTCCAAGGTCAAGGTCCAAGGGGCAAAGTTGTTGGTATTTAATGAAAGGTCTTCTCACAAGAATTATATACATGAAGTATGAAAGCCCTAGCCTTTGCCAATCAAAAGTTATGGTCAAGGTTAATGTTTTTTCCTAAGTACGGAAATCTCCAAGGTCAAGGTCAAAAGGTCAAAGTTATTGGTATCCAATAAAAGGTCTTGCTACAAAGAATACATATGTGAAATATAAAACTCCTAGTACCTATCATTTAAAAGTTATGGCCAAAGTAAAAGTTTGGAATTTTTGTGTAAAAGTGGGTCAAACTCGAAGGTCAAGGTCAAAAGGTCAAAGAGCAAGAGCCATCTTATGCATAAAATGGCCCTGTACTTATATCAATTAATTAACTAACACCCTCTTTCCATTTTCATATATCAAAATAAAGTAGACACTTGGTGCTTTCATGTTCTATAATGAAATTTTGTTTTGAGAATCCAAATATTTGAAAACAGCCTTTGAGAAATTGCAATGTTCTTGAAATTTGCAGAAAATATGCGTATTCGACTACATTCAACAAAGAATTAAAATATGAGCACAGCTCACGATCCAAAAAATAAAACATGTTTTTGGATTTTTAGAAATAGACCTTTCATTATGTACTGGCATATTTTGGATCAGAGGTTGTGCTCTATATGAAATATTGAAAAAACTCTTCAACTTTAGGTCATTTTCAAAGGAAATTACAGCATATGAGGAAAATGACGCATTTTATGACGTCATAATGCATTGACTAGATGTGAAATTACGTCACAATTAATAGAAACGTGGTCACCAACAGTCCAATTCATAAATACTGCATTTGCAACCTAAACTGAGCGGTTTTGAATTTTCAGAAATTCTCAGGGCCAAATAATGCCCAAAGTGGCTCTACCTCTTTGGTGGTACCCAAAGAAAGGTCTTGTCACAAGGAATACACATATAAAAATATAAAAGTCATAGCTCCACTGAATCAAAAGTTATGGGCAAGGTTAAAGTTTTTGTGACGGACGGACAGACTGACGGACGGACAGACGAATGAGATTTAATGTCCCCTCGCTTTCGCGAAAGCGGGGGACAACAAATATCTCTTCTATTAAACCAATCTAATATCTATTCATTAAGCCCATTGAGGAAAATCGTTATTAGCATGATCATTTCCATTAGACAGGCCGTTTGGTATATGGATATAGATATAGGTATGGTGACCAAAGGTCAGTTGACATTTGGTGACCTGACAACTCGTTTTATGGCAGACGGAACAATAAACCGTAATGATTGTCAATCTACGGTCACCTATGTCCATGCTGATTAGAAAATTACGATTTGAGTATCGTATGTGTGAATATATTCCCAATAGAAATATATCAGACACTATGGCCACATTCAGGTGCGAAATTATTGCAATTACTAAATACATCAGAATACAAGGGTGAACAGATTTCCGGAAGTAATAAACACGTGTTGTGCGAGTTTCGAAGAGTCGAAACTTTTAAAATTCTATACGATGTTGATTTATTTTATTCATTTTGTTCGATCAGATTTCCTGAAACTAACTTAATTCCAAATGTATGTATGTTTAGAAATAAAACTTTAAACAAAAATATATGAGGAAAACATCTTCAAAATAAATAGAAAATATTAAACTGTATAGATCCAAAGATCTATAATTTCTCCCACGACAAAGAGCCCCAAAATCAGAAACAAAATCAGATATATATGTTGGAAATAAAGATAAGGAAGAAATGCGTGGAATATTTTCTGCAATGCAGTCTTATCAAAAGATTTCAAACCCACAACCATATAAATAATTAACTTGGTTCATCATCAATATTTGTCTTCTTTTAATTTTATTCCTAAATTATCAAAAAACATCTATAATGATAATAATACGCAGTATTTCAAATGTTAAGGTTTTTTGCGGGGGTAGAAAAAGATGGAAAATATGGTCTACAATGAAATGATTCTTTTAATTAAATTCAAAAAATCTAATTCTCACGGTTTTCGTCTCGATGCCTTATTCATAAGAGGAAAGAAGATCGACCATATCAAAACTAGCCCTGAATAGCAACATCAGACCAAAGCACAGATCATGTGTACATATAGTAATAACATTCAAACCTATTAAAAGAATTCGTGAAAAAATATTATCGTAAATCGGAAGAATAGCCCTATAATCCGTGTCATCGTTTATTTGTGTTTCAGATTCAAGAGAGAAATGATAATATTGACTTTCCTAAACACCTGTTTGAATGCCAAAACCGCGACATTGGCAATGGCGGGCGGAGAACGTAAGAACAGACGATTAACATGTTTCATTTTCCCTTCTTTTTAGCCCACTTTAGAATACCTTTACCGGGGATTAGTAATAGATATATTGACACTGTATGCCTCGCTCTTTAATGAAAAATAAATTCGTTTACTTGTTTAAATATCAACATTGACAAGGAATCGCAGGCACGTTTTAATCGTCTGAATTCTTCTTCGCACGTCTAGGAAAAACTTGATTACCACGACACCTTCGTTCTATTCGGCAAAATGGTGGGAATAGTTCACGAACAATTTAGCAGGGTAATGACAAAAATGGTTCTGAATCGAGCAATTTTGAAAACTAATATACCATGATAAACACATTTTTCAATATTTTTTCTCAAACACGAATTACAACATTTTATGGTCTGAAAAACGGCCTTCGAAAAAGAAAATTTTAGGAGATATATATTTAATGCGAGTCGACGCCCAAATTGGCTTAAAACATTTCCAACTGATTAAGTTTGGTGATGAAATCTGCTAGGACATAAACACACAAGAAACATTTAGATTTATTTCACACTGCAATTAACGATGAAAAATTAAAGAGCAGAACATATGACGAAGTTAAAGCTTTTATACAAAAAAGCATGTACAAAATAAAATGTAATGTATAAAAGAAATAAAAATGATCTTATCGTATTTCTGAAAAATATTTTCACCCCATCTCATGCGTTATTCGAATATTTATCAAACTAATAGTCCTTAAAATCCCTGTATATATCACTTAACGTATCCATATTGGAAAATAACAAGTCCATAAAAATAGATGATAAAAAATATTAGAATTTTTTTTCTTTTAATCTGTCAAACACATCAGAATAAACAGTTATTTTTTAGCAGTGATACATATTACAAAGTATATATACATGTAAAGATGTGAAAGTTAGCATGAGAAATAAATAGCAAATAAAAAGGTTCGTGCTATATCGGGAAATTATAAACAGCAAACTCTTAAGATTAACTTGTACAATATTTATACTTATTTGAATATGATATATACATTTCATATACATGTATGTATCATCAGTACGTGATATACAATTATAAGGTGATCTGTCTTATTCATTTCATTTTTGGTTAAAATGTACCTTACCCAACATCAACTTTCAGGAGAACGGTTAACTTTACAAGTACTTTGAAAAAATGCATAACTACACCTGAACACAAAGAGAAAGTGCTTTTGGTAAAAATATATTGCCATTCAATTTTAAGTGGGATAAAATAATTCTCGTGTCACCTGAATCTTCACCTCTGCAAATTGCAAAATAATGGCATGGAATGCGACCTCAAGTCTTAAAGCCCGGGGTCTGTCCCTCCCCAAAATAGGGGACACAGAATCTATCTCGTGCACATCATTGAATATCAATACCCTCGTGCCCAATTACAAACAGAAGCAGCTGTGCGGGCCGACATCGCTACAATGGGGCTGTCCACGCCCCCAGCGCCGGCCTCTATACCGAACAGCGACTTTTTGCACGAAATTAGATCAACAGTCGACTGATTGTTTCGGATCATATTATTTTTCTTCATCAGAATCCTCGCGTGTGGACTTTATTGCTAAACTGGACATATAGGCAGACCCCTGTATTGTGTCGTGTCTTTTGTGGTTTGACAGACGCCACGAGGCGGCTGCTGTCACTAACCTCTTGTGCCAGCCTGGTTCTATACATGTTCAAAAGGGTCAAGGAATCCTTGTTAGTAATTTAATGTATGAATATCTCCTATAGTTATGGATCTTATGCAGGTATTTTTGTCTACACTATACAAGTACCTACCACGGGTCTATTTCCGCAATTAGTCAGAAGGGTGGATTAAAAGTTGTCTGTTGCTTAAGTATGAAATTTCAAATAATATCAATATTAATCCTCTAGGTCACGCACGTGCGGCACGTCAAAGTGTCCAATAAAAATGAGTACTTGTATCTGCATTCTAGCATTTAGCAAGGTCAAGGATGCTTAGCTTCAGACAAGGGTAGTGCACCAATAAGGCGAGCAATTAGACAACATATATTTAGAAGATAAAGCAAAATGATATCTCTTTTGTGTATTTGACAGTCTCGACAAGTGGCATATACTGATATATTAATTATGCAAGCCCAATTAAGCAAGATTATCAATATTATCAAAGTATTGAAAGAAAGGTACAAATCCCTGCACTTTACAACAATATAAGCGATTGATGATATAACGTGTCATAAATTACCTTAAGAAAATACACATCTTGTATCCTGAAGGGGTTACATGTAAACAGTCATTTGTCTATTCTTGTCACGTGATTTGAGCCAAGTCGTCATTTTTATCAATTCGCGATGAATGTCGAACCCGATAAAAATCGCACAAAAAATTAATAACGCTTCATCAATATTTAGGTTATTTAACCTTTATTTAATGATACAAATCAGGCAATAAGGTTCTTTTTTCCTCTGATTGAAGGAGTACAGATCGCATGTCCTTGTGACGTGGTGTTCATTAATTAAAATTCTGCAGGAGCGAACACACAACTATGTACTTCATGACTTAAATTTCCGATAACGATTGGTATAGTTAAAAAGACAGCAATTTAAAATGTTTAACTATCATGTTTATTACGTAATATGCATCGACCGGACGTTATTAATAGCCCAGATTTCTTTCTCTCTTCTCATTAAGACGATGGTGGTCTATAACAATATATCCTTAATCATTAAAGAACAAAGAAAACTATGTTAGTAGGAGATTAATAACAATGCACGCAGATAATGCAGAAATAAGGGTCCAATTAAATGCAAAGTCTGCATGACGTAGAAAATGGATTTTCACGACAACATGAATTGCAATTCCAGAAAGCGAGGGATACATTAAAAGAAGATGACGTCTTTGAATATCACGACTCAAGTTCTCTCTCTCTCTCTCTGAGTGTAATGATGAATATTAAATGAAACTTTGTTTCAATGTTAAGTCCCTTTTAAAGAAAAAATTACAAGGTAAATTTGTGCCTTTCAATTGAATGTATGGTCACAGAAAGTCTGGAAACTAAAATGACAGAGCTCTGTCTCTAAGTCACTTTTCAGTACATTTTCAGTTCATATTAAATCACATACATACATATTGTTCTAATCTATGAATATTTACGTAAGAACATGTATAACCAGTTTTAAACGTAGTAGTACTTATAAGATGCTATGTTTGCATTTTGAACGTTTTCAAAGAATCATCGTCTCAAGCCACGGTTCGGAGTCAGCATCTAGCTCTCTCTTACTAGAATTGGAGAGAATCGTACAATTTTGCCTTGGTTTGCGACGATGTCATAGAATTGGCTACTGAAATATAAAATGATGAATTGGATTTGAAATAATTTATTTCATATCTTGTCAGTCATTATTGATTGATGAGTAAATTCAAATTAATTTTTGATATTTATTTTTGTACTTTTAACGAAAGCTGAAATCTAGATCAAAATACACTCCTGGGACATTTAGAGAAATCATAAATCATATCTTACATCGTATACTTCACTTTAAATCTTGTCCTTTCCCCTAGCTTACATAGACAACAAAATAAAACACGACCATTCTATACAGTTCATCTTGTTACAACATCATATTACAAGCCAGAATATTAGATTTCATATTCATATTCAGTATGCGATAAGACTCGTGTGTTACACAGCTATTAATATGTTGTATCGACGTTAACATGACGTTTGTTCAATTCGAAGACTTTTGTCTTTTCTACTTTTGTCCGATCATAAATTTCCTATCTCTTGGAACCGTGTCGCTATCAATTTTATCAGACTGTCATGTCTGCCTGAGAGTAAAGCGTTTGTATGATTTAGACAAGAACTTTAACGACACTTTTAATATATGTTCGACAATACTTAAACATCAATACATAAAAAAGTTCATGAAGTCTGGTCAAGTGCATCTTAGATGTGGATGAAAATACAAGACACATTTCGTCTTATCATTAATTTATCAAATTAGGTTTACATTCGAATTTATGATCATTATGTATAGGGTGTGCCTAAAATTATTTCACAAATCATGACTTGTGATCCTCAGAGAGTATGCTATCTTCTAGTATATTGTAAAAATTCAAGCTACGTTATTTTCGATTGTGTCTTTAAAAAAAAAAATTATTGAACTTTTTCTTTGCTCATCAAAACTTTCTGTAAATATAAGTTGACCCCCCTAATAAATTCATTTTTATTAATACATAGATGGAAAAATATCATTTGAAAAATTTTATCTACTCTTATTTTTCCAGGAAGTAAAGAGGCTGCTTTTACATATGCAATTACGTCCGCAGGAGTCACTTATTCCATTACACAAGCCTGTAGTCTGGGAAAATTAAAACGGTGCAGTTGTGACCAAAGTAAAAAGAAAAGCCGAGTATTAAACGCTGGCTGGAAATGGGGAGGATGTAGTGCTGATATCAAACATGGACTTAAATTTTCTCGAAAATTTTTGGATGCGAGAGAAATCGAACAGAACGCAAGATCTCTTATGAATAAACATAACAACAGAGCAGGCAGAAAGGTGAGTAGATTTCAACCAAATTTTATTAAAAGCATTCTGGAAAAAAAAATTTGTGATTAAAATAAGGTAACGGTTTATAACAGTTTCTAATAGGGGATAGCACAGCCATCATCAAATATGAATGTAAATTATGCTTAGTCTTAATGAATTTGTATTGAATACCTACACAGTATCTCTGATATGGCTGTACTTAAACTTGAGTTGAACCATTGTAACGATTAATTTGAAAACAAACACACTGCGTTTCCTTCCTCTATATATGTACAAACATTCGTGTCTATAAGTGGCTTTTTCAAAGACAAAATTAAAACATCATTCAGACTAAGGTTTGAAACATGCTAAAACTGTATTCTAATTTAGATAAAACAAATATAAAACAAATATAAAGCCTTTCAAAACCACACGTAAATTTAGATAAGATCAGTTAATTATATATATATACGCTGATCTCAAAACATTACAGAAAAAAAATAAATGTATTTTCAAAGAACTATTGATAGAAAACATGCCGAATAAGAATAGTTCCAATATTTATAAACTATCTAGTTTTACCTTTAATGACAGATATATTTGGTTCTAAGAAGCTTTTGTCTTTAAAAGGGCATATTATGATACAACTTAAACAACACTGTAAGATCAATTTACAATCCTGTCACTGCATAATTCAAATAAGATTAAGTTTGTTAAATGAAAGAAGAAGAGGCTATCAAACGATGTTAAGAGCTGTAAATTAGTTACACGATGTTATACTTTAAACACGCAAACGCCCTCACCGAAACATTGTAAAACACGATTCTGTCTTTACCATTTCGAAGGAAGTTTGTTTTACGACAATCACGTAAGACCACTTTTTGACAGGTCAAAAGAACACTATCGTATCTATCGCAACGTTTGTTGATACAACTATCGTAAAATGTCGTAAATTAATTTACTGTGTAATAACAGAACTAGTAAATTTACAAAATTTTCCACCTGAAATGTAATTAGATTTTCCTGATTTATACTTAAAACACCGATTCAGGCTTTAAGACGCCATTGCATTACATTATTCGAATAGCGTGAAGGGTTCTTCGTGTTAGAAGTAAAGCCATTTCTAATCCACAGGAGAACGCGGTAATACGTTATATATCGGCCAATATTCACGTTAAAGGATCTTTTCAGTTTTTATTAAACACTTCTTCAGCTAGTCTTTCATCTTTGATTCTTTTATACGAATCTAATTCCAGGCCACATGAACATTCCTTACTTGCGAGTTTTAAGTGAATTTTAATTCAGAAAGCAATTAAATAAATCTTCCTTAACGATATTAAATCATATCGATTAGTCCTTGTTCACGTCCCAGTGTTAATATTGGTATATAATTCTATTAACAGCAATTAAATTAAATGTATATTTATTAATACAATATTAGAATTCCGACAAGCATATTATCAAATATAGCGTTATATTATTCCTATAATGAAGCTATTACTCATGCACAATTTATGTACTACGAATATTTCCGTTAGCCTGATCTTGTCAAAGAGCACAAGGCGGATGTAACCACTCATCAGGGGATGCTTACTCCACCGTGGTACATGATCCCAACTCTGATATTTTAAACTTAGAGGTCAGTGGTTGATCTGTTCCCTTTTAGTATTGGTTCGATGGGCTACTGTTCGTTATTTCCGCATTTCACTCTTGAGTGTTTTTCCCCTTAAGAATATAAATTGTCTAAACATACATTCAGCATTAAATGCCGAATGTGTATACTTATTTTATACGACTGAGTGTTTTTGATTGTGAATGGTTTTTCATTCGTTGATGTCATTTAGAGAAAATGTTGCCAAAATATGTATGACTTTACAAAGACATCTGAATATGTGTCGTAAAACCACAATTGCCCATATGTCAAATAGATAATTTTTGTTTCACAGGCATTCAATATTTATCTAACGTAGCAATACTTTGTCATCAATGGCCCGTTAGCAAAATTCATTCACTCATTTATTTACGCCAATATTAGCTAAACAGAGAAGGTTATGAGAATTATCTATTTAACCACAATGCCCTGTCCTCAATTTTAATGGCTTAAAGAAAAAAAAGGATCCTGTGACACATTAAGCGTTTGTGTGAAGATTCTTCCGCAGATCGACGGAAAATGTACATTGTTCTGTCTGGAACGGTATCGGGACAAAACTCATAAGATCATTTCCTCATTGAAATCGACAAACGTGATAATTAGAGATAAATAATTGGCTTGTTGTCTGCATAAAAAGAATTACCCTTTAGAGACAGAATAATTCACTCATCATTAGATCTGTTACAATCTAATCAGATTTCCAATTCAATCCGACCAATGCTTTTGAAACTCTCCGGTTTCTCAATTCTTGGTAGGTGTTTGCAGAAGTAAGGTGTAAGGTCGCTTTGAAAATTGGGTGGGAGAAAATGACTTTCAGCTGCAATGAATGGAAAAAGGGAAATAAAAGATGATCGTTTCGTGTCTTCCTAAATAGGAACATGCACAGCTTACATTTTGACAAGGGAATGATAATTTTTTCTGCCATAAGAGATTAAGCTTTTATAGACAGACTCTTTTATAATGGAGTGATGTCTAATTATGCTATCAATCATGACGATCTTTATGTTATGATTGACCACGTGCGCACGTCCGAATTTTCGCACAAATGTATAATAATTGATCATAATGGTATCAATCAAGGCTTTTTTATATTCTTGACAATACACCTGCTTGTGCCACAATGTGGTATCATTTTTCGGAACATACCTTGAAAACGTTTTTTTCACGTACGCTGAAAAAGTTAGAGACCACGTGCCACTTGATAAACACAATAATTATCTACCTATTCTTTACTACTGAAAATACAGTTTTGGATATGTCGATGAGTGCATGCATAGAGAAACATATATAATGGAGTGATAACCCTGATCAGTATAATTCATCTTGAAGAACTCAATATATACTTAATATTTGTGCATAGAATAATGATCAGAAGAGACTAAAAGATAGCTCATTCTCTGACACTTTTATTGAGGCAATTAGAGATAGGTTTGCTTCAAAGTTCTAAAGAAATTGGCACTTTGAAAAGGGATTTCCATTAAACGGTTGTTTTGTCAGTTTGGTGGTAAGCAAACCGATCGCGTTACACATGTCGAGTTTTTTGAAATGGATGACATTTGTAATGAATTATTTGATATGATAAATATTAGGCCTGGAGTAAATATTTTTAAATAACTACAATTATGAAGAAAAACCTAGGTAAGGAAAATGATGATCCTTTCATTATTTGTTGCTTTGCTTCATAATTTCGTTTTTCAACGACATGCTTAGGTTTTGCAAAGGTTACCGTCGGTAGCTAAATGTTTTTGAATAGACATTTTAAAATGGAAATGGGTGGGATTGATGAGCATTATGAGCTCGTTCCGTAAAATTTAATTTTTTTCCAGTCTGTTGGGACAGCTGTAAAATGCTTGTGACATTTCTGGATTCATATCTTAAAGTACATAACAGATCACCAACACAAAACAAAGAAAAGCTGGAAACCACAAAGTTTCCAACTTTAGTTACAGACCCTATTGAATACCTTTCGGTATCCACACGTGAGAATATTCCGCAATATTAACCTCAAGGTGTTGGTCTTCAGCTTTTCATTGTTTTGTATTTCTGGATTATTTAACAAACGTAGGGTAAACTGGAATATAGACTTCAAGGTCCTTGCAAGGACTGCAAGGACAGTTCATCTAATCTCCCTGTAAGAAATAGACCACTTTAAAGTCGCCTAGATAAATACCCTTTAGTCTTTGACTTGATTAATCATACAAAATTCCAAAGAACATGTACATATATCTGCTATTTAATGAACACAACCCCCATCACTTTTGATATCCTCACCATGCATTAGATTTTTGTATTCTTCCCAAGGTGTTATAACCTGCTTATATGTTTATTAGAAATTCTTCACCCTAGCTCTTTATATTAGATCCCTTTTCATGACCCTTTTTACTGTGACACAAGGAACAGATGAAACATTTTCAAAACGTTGAGCAACCAAGAAAAATCCAACTTTGATTCCGGCATGTTTGGTGCTCATCAAAGCTATCTCAAAAATATCATTTTGTGGTCACAAATTATCACCCCAATCAATAATGTACTAAAACCGCTGCATGTTTTCGAGTCCCACTCCATGAGGTACGTTCAGAAATCTCCATTGTACTCCCACGATTTTGAAATATTTTACCTTCTCAACAAAATTCCATTTCTGTCGAGTCACTTTTTAAATATATGCCATATTTCGGAATGCTTTTCAGCTCGTGGTGATGATAAATATTTGATAATATGTCAAAATAGATTCTAGCCTATTGTTACATAATTTCAATGGATAAAGATCATTATTGGAAAAGTAAATATAAACGTGCTCTCGAATCTACTCAAGATTTTGATATTTCCTCTTTGGTATCTGTCCATTAAATATAAAGGCCTTTGATTATCTATTTCTTTTTTGAGACAGTTTTTTTCGATTCCAATGGTGCATACCTTAAATAAGTTAAGAACAATAAAGAAATCCTTCAGAATGCTTTGCACATACTTGAATGAGCAATACGCCTTAAGCAGAAGATTTGGTCTAAAAATGAAAAAGAATTAAAGGGTTTTTTTTAAAATTATAGATCGTGTACACTTTTTTCACGGATTTTAAATTTCTTAATTTTTATTAAAATTGTAGAATGTTTTTCATTTTTTAAAAGATATCGTGTTTTGATGCTGAGGACAGAGGAAAATGCCTTTGACTTTCTTTGGCTTTTTAAAATAAGGCTCTATTACTCATTAACAAAAAAATCTTCCAAAAAATTAATTTTCATTTAAGTTTCAATCAAAATTTATGATTAAAGAAATTATAAGATCTAATCATTAATATAGCATCTAATTGAACTTGGTGAAAAAAGTTCTAGAGAAACCTAATTGTATAATTCATAAATTCCAAAAATTATAAACTTATGATTCACTGCTCAAAAAATCTACATGCAGTTCCTAAAAATCCCGAATGATAGTGGAAAAAAAGCCTAACAATATCAATTTTAAACATACCATTATGTCAGGCTTTCGGGACGATGTATCTTATTGAATAGGAATGTTTGGCAGTGATCGATCGCAAATATTTCACAACAATCCATCGTAATATAGCAAAGTTATGCCTTAAATTAGCATACAAAACACTAGAAGTCCATGCAGGAACAAATAAAAAGGAGCTGTCTTCTTGACTTACGGATTTATTAGGCGTTACGATGTACACATGCTATGCTCGTGTTCCCTTTTGATGGATTAACAAATATTCTACCATGCATTTTTTCCATGTCAAAATTAATAGTTTATCTAATTACTAATTAAAGAATTCCCATAATTTTTTTTTCTCGAAAATGGCTTCAAAAATCATGATCATTTAGACAAAAAAATTGTTTTACTCGTCGTTAAATGAAATATGAATGTTTGAATTTCAGAGTTGTTCAATTTCTTTTATTTTCGGGGCATTTAAAACACAGAACAAAGAGCATTTTACAATTGAATGAAAGTATACAAAATCTGTGTAATCTTGATACCTTGTGGTATTTGTGTGATGTTATACGACCCTATCATGCTTAACCTCTGACCTTCGTGTTCACACCTACTTAAGCGTAATAATTTCTTTCATTTGTCAAGTGACAGTTAGAAATCGTGAGTGATGATTTTCGTGTGCGACTTAAATACATTTCACTCCATTCTTTTGTTCATCATTTGAAGTTCTCTTTCTTTCTTTCCTTGACTCTTCTTTTTCTTGCGGATTGTTTCAATACATAGCATTGATACACTAGACAGATAACATTAATCCGCAATTGACGTCCTCATAATCCTTCATTTAATGTGTCACGTGTAAAAAGAGACTAGTATTTAGTGAAATTTAACAATTTAGTAAATTCATCCCGAGTTACTTTTGTTAATATAAAGATAGATATCTCTTATCCTAAGCGTGCTAAGTACGAGTTTATTTCGGATGAATATGTATACATGTCGATTTAACTTACAAAACTTGTATAGCCTAACCGTTTTCCAAAAGCTATTAACAGTCATGGTAAGCATGATACTGCAAAATTTATAATTTAGAAGTGTTTTGGGAAAGTCATCTAGATAAAACTTTTAAACATGATATATCGGTATATATTCGTACCACCCCTGAAGCATGAAATTGCCAAGTAAGTAATGGTGTCAAAGAGCCATACATAAATGTGTTTGCTTTTAATACTGCAAATAATTCTTTAATTTCTGTTCAACACAAACAAATAAAAACACTATTTATTAACTGTAGCTTTTAGTAAAGTAAAAATCGTAAAATACATGAGGAAAAAATGAAAATAATTTGAAAAAAATGAGTTAATGCTCAACAAATGTTTTCCGTTAAAACGTGAACAAGATGTCCAGAGGAAAAACTAGTCAAAAGTGCAATATAAAATTTTGATTATTCTTCAATGAAAAATATGGTATTAACAAACAATATTCAAGATGATCAAAAGTTCATTAAACATTGAGAACTTTAATCATCAGAGGTGGGATCAGATGTCATAGAGGAGTGAACATCCCCTGCCGACTGGTCACATCCGCTGTGTGCTCCTTGTCATGATTGGGAAATAACGGGAAAAGTCTTCATGAAAATTTTCAGTCAGCATAAGACTTAATGATAGATTGTATTTTCTGACAATGTCATTGTATCGACATAGGAAGTTACGAAATGATGACTTTGAACGAGACTACTGATGTACTTGTTTTCAACATTTTTGTTTGTCAATAACTTACGAGTACCTCGTTTTAGAGATTGTTCATACGAAAAGGATGCTCTTGCGTATCGAATCAACCGAGAGATGAAAATTCCAGGTGATAAAGGTATATTACTGCTTAAGTAAGGGAAGTTGATCATAGAAAAGTTAAAAGTCATCACGTTTATAATAAAGCTTGGTCGTTAGATTACCCTTAATGTCTTTTTAGTGAAAAATCCAGTTATGAAACAGATGTGCCAGATTCTGGTATCTTTTATTTCAAGCCCCCTGGATATACCGTATCGACTGAGACTGAAACTAATCATTGTTAATTGACAATGCATCGTCGATATATCTAACTGTCGAGTTGTAGGCAACAACAACTGTTTTCTTTTATGTATAAGCCTTTGAACAAATTCTGCTTCATATGAATACAAAAAGAGGTCTGCTTATAACGGATTGGTACTCCTGGAATTTCCAATAGATTGTTTGACGACCTGGTCTCCAAAAGCCACGTTGATACTCAAGCATCCTCTTAATATTACAATGTAACTTCAAAGTACTTGTGTGTACAATCAGAATGTTTTAACATAATATCTTTTGCAAATGATCAATGACAAGAGAAGTTAATTTACGAGTATTGAAAAAGCAGTTGTCAATGATGTTAAAAAACCTGTACTTTAATTTATTCCGGGGAAAAGTTGTATATAAAGTTAAAAATAAGTTTTTATGTTGTTGATTTTGGTTCAATTCTGTTTTTCTAATTTTTGAAAATATCTTTGGATTTTTTTTTTAAAAGTATCCACATCTGATTTTCATCACTTCTCAAATATATTGTTGCACAGTACTCCTGAAGTTTCTCTTTTCCTACTATTGATATTTTTTGTGAGGAGTAAGGAAAGAGGCGTAGTGGAACATTTACTGGAACTTGCTAAGTATCTTTGTTAGGACTTCTATGAAGTTTCGGAATCCAATTTAGATAATATGGTAATTCGAATTTATTTTGGTCGTTGGGAACATTATAGAAATAATTCAAACATTTTTTAAATCAAAACATATTTCCAATTTCGAATACATATAGGTTCAAATAAACGAAATATGGGAATAATGTTATGTTTGGTATCGACTTGCAGCGCATCGATGATAAAATCAAAGTGTCTAAAACGTTACTTTTCATGTTGGGAAACTATAAATAAAAGAAGAGAAAATCCCTTTGAATTTTCATATGATAGCATACTATAGTAATATATATTGAATAAAAACTTTCATAGTTTTTAATCCAACATTTTCTATTTATTGCTTTTTGTTTTCTCGCGTATCCTAAAATGATTTTTATTTTGGTCAATAAATATTCTATGCACATATAACTATATAAAATCCTTGTTTTTTAAACATAATTTATTATTTATATAAAAATTAAAGATAAGCTTCAGGTAGACCTCATTTTTTCTATCTTCAAAAAGGTTTCAAGATTTTACTTAAAAACCCTCATACATTGGTGCACAAAGAAAGCAAAAAAATGTAGGAACCATGGCAGTTTCTAAAGAGAATGTCATACTTAAATTTTTCGCTTTCAATAACATGTATTAACCTTTGTTTTTGTGTAGTACTATTGTCCCCCTACAATATTTTTAAATCAAAATAATATCAATTGTCGATAACAACGAGATTTATTTTCAAACAAAAAGTTGGGGGAGGACAATATATGTTTAAGGGTAGATTTCAAGATTATCTAAATTAAGACCCACATAATTGACAAATAGGCACGAAATCGTATCAAATTGCAAATTTATGTGTACTTATGACATACTTGAGAAAGGATTTTTTTCTAATATACTTTTGGTGATCTTTCATCGCAGACTTTAATCTACAAATTAACTTCCATAAGCCATTGATCATGAAGTGTTAAATCTCCGTCTTTGTTTTCTAAAATACAGTGGAGAAGGTTCACTTAAATATATCTACTTCATTGAAACGTCTTTTAAAAAAAATAATTTTATCAAATTAAACTTGCAGGTTTTCGTTAATGTTCGATCGATCGATCGATCGATCGATCGAGAGAGAGAGAGAGAGAGAGAGAGAGAGAGAATGTTCTCACAAGGTCTTGTGAAGAATTTCGTTTCATTTTTCTCATAAAATCGGTGATAATAAAAACGTGTTCTTGATTTAAGTGTGATTTGTCACATATAAGAAATATTTGCAGGTGTATATGATGGATAATGGTGTAACGAATTATTTACGTTTTGTAGTCCTTTCTTATCACGTTCCGACTTTTGGAATCTCCATTGGCAAATAATGATGGGGGTCTTATTCGGTGTTTAAGAGGGACTCTCTATATATGGTAATCGTCATCCATTAACGCTGGTACCTTATGCATAATGTAATAAGAGATAAGATCAAACATCGGTATGAAATTTTAAAATTTGGTTTCTAAAAAAAATATGAAGAATTCTCATGAATGTGAAAAGCTGCCATCTGTAAGAATGAAACTTTAAAAGTGATGTCTAAATCATTTTTATAAAAAGGTGTCTAACACCACAGTAAGATAAAGATGTATTTGAAAACTGAAAAAATTCTGAGTATATTCAAGAATATATACCTGATATTTAGAATTTTATAAATATTTTTACATTAATTTTTTGTTAAATTAAACATTTTAGACTCTCTTCTCGTTGATATTAAAAATTACTGTAAAATTGATTCAATAAAGTTATTCTATCTCGACTAGCTTCAAAAAATGTGTAAAGGTGACGACTTTGCAAAAAAAAATTCTACGGGAAAATGTCCTTAAGAAACCTGTTGTTAAAATGATCCCAAGTAAATTGTAAATGCATGAATGTGTGCTGTACAATAAATCACGGATAAACAGGACGAAATAGATAACACCTAGAAATTAGAGTCATACAATATTTTAATGACTGTTACTCCCGGTAGGTGGCGGTAACCCGATCCTAAAGCTTTTGACGTCTGCCATTTTGGCAAAATGTTTAACGAGCAAAATCAGCTATATACTTGAACTGTCTGGAGTGATGAGAACAAGACAGAGTCAATGGGTAGTCAGTCACATAGTAACTGTGTCAGTCTACAATTGTTCTTGTATAAATGCATATAAATGTATATATCAGATCTCTTTCTCCCTCTCTAGAACTCTCTTTTAAAAAGACAATTTTCTAAAGGTCCATCAACATGTGTTGCATTGATACTGGGAATAAGCCTCCATAACTTGCCTTTATTTAATTATTTTTTAAATTTTCTTTCATAGATTCGAACATAATGCAGGGCTCTTTACCACTTGTTTATCGAGTGAAATTCTGAAAGCAATGTACTTAACATTTATTAATGAAGATAAGCTGCAGGTTTGCAGCTCGCTGTTCTGGTAAAAAAAAAGAGATGGACGACCAAACAGCTACATGGCCACACATTGCAAAAGCATATTTTTATTGTGCATAAACTTTTTCTCTGTTTAATTCTTCGTTAATTTAAGCTTTCATCTCAAAATATTACTTACCACGTGTCCTTTGAAAATTTTCATACTACAACACGACAACAAAACATGTCCTACAATCATTGTTAATGAAAGCATTAAAAATATGTAAAAAATAATTTAAAACACAGGGTTAGTAATATTTTGAAATAGCAGCTAACATAAAGAAATAAACTTGACAAAGGGTATATGTTGTGCCGAATACATTTACACTTTTATAAATTTGTGGCACTGTAGCTTTCTAGTCAACCATCCTAATTTTTTCCCAGACAAACGAGCTACAGAACTGCAGTTAAATAAAACAAAATATTTATATTCATTGCCTTACGTACAGATTAAAGAACATTTTAATTACAAAATCACGAAAATAACAACTAAACCTTTAAATAAATAAAATGAAAAAAGTAATCATGACGTATAAAGCCGCACAGATTAATTTTTTATTCAAAGTTTATCAATGATTCCTTCAATGTACAATGTATTAATGAATTGTAAACATATGTGGGATGATAGCAAACACGAAGAAAGTTATCATTTACTTAAATATAAAATGCTTTTGCAAATCAGTTTTCTCCTTTATTTTTTAAGAACTCTTTTACAGTATATTTTCGTTAAAATGTGTTCTAGAACCTTTATCTTATTGCAAAATAATAAAAAAAACGGATAATTAGTTTCACCTTGTATATGTACATGTTCACAATCTTGCATGATTGTTTGAAATATCTTTACATGAATACATAATTAGCTCCTTATTCTCAAATACACTTTTAACTCATACTTAAGTTCTAATGAATTTTTACTTTGACAGCAGTTTATGAAACTAAAATCGAAATTTTATACCTCTAAATAAACGGGTGTAGGTTTCAGTGTATTATATGCTCCCTACAAATACATTAATACGTGATCTTCTCTGAAAGCTAATACGGCATTTAATTCGCAACATTCTTTCATTCAAAAAGGATGCTCCAATTATGATGTCGGTGGCTTTTATATTATAGGTTGAAAATTTCCCCGCCACATATTGTATACAAGCGTCCATGGTCGAGGTCCTGTCACCGTAAATTAAGGTCTCTTTTGGGGCGTCTTTTCCCATGGAACGCTATACCGTGCGCAAATAACAACACTTCTAGACAATCTAGTATTTTATTTAATCAAGTTTGAGCTTCAAACGATTCGTTTGCATAGCGAAGATCAGCGATGGTAATTTATGAACCGAAGGCGCTCTGATAGTGAAAAGAGATTTGTTTGAAGTTGTAAAAATGATACTATCTTAAAGAACATCGCACAACCACCAAGTTTACAAAAGGGGATTCGCCGAGTATTCACAATAGCTCTTGACGGTTTAGCTTGCTCTCGACAGTGTGTTTACAAGGAACAGTATGTTACATCTTGTACCGTGAAATCTCAACGAAGAAATCAAAATAGATTTTTATCAGATTCTATCAAATTATTTCATTATTTCTTTTTGATATTTATTCAATATATCAATTTTGGTAAGAATATACCAAAGTTTATAGTTTATGCCCAATCCTATTAACATAATTATTTTGTCATTAAATTGGTCAAAACAATTTGATGAAACTTATACTTCAGGTATTTCACTAAAATATATACTCGAATTTATATACAAGCTTTATAACATTTCTTTTGAAATATGGCCATAAATATGGTTTTAAGCTTAATTTGTTAAAAAGAAACAAAAAAAAAATATGATAATTTTCTGTTCCATCTTCGGTTGCAACAACTCACCATTTCTTTCGATCATTTCAGGCCGTCAAGGAAAATATGGACACAGAATGCAAGTGCCATGGCGTCTCAGGATCTTGTACCATGAAAACTTGCTGGACAACCTTACCGCCATTTCGTCAAATAGGAGACCATTTACTTAAGAAATACAAAAGATCAAAACAAGTGGTCCCAATGGTGGGGGGACGTAACAGGCGTCCAGTTTATCTGACTCTGAAGCGGTCTAGGCGCTCTCACACAAAGCCAAGGCGATCAGACTTAGTGTATTTACAGAAATCGCCGAACTACTGTGATTATGACGAGTCTGTTGGTTCGCTAGGAACTGTGGGAAGGAAGTGTAATAGGACGTCTACCGATACGGACGGATGTGACCTCATGTGTTGTGGGCGGGGTTACAATACCCATCAGTATACAAAAACATGGCAGTGTAACTGCAAATTTCATTGGTGTTGCTATGTGCATTGTAATAAATGCAGTGAACGGACAGAGGAATATGCATGTAAATAAATGACGACATCATTTTGAATGGAATGTTGGATTAAGGACGCCAACAAAAAAAATCAAACATGAAATATACATGTTCTTATACGTACATGTACAAGGAAACGAGTGCAATTTCAATGTTAACACATATCAGACACTCCACTTTTTGTTTGATATAGCATTTACATGTACATTTCTTTCAATTGTGATATTTATAACATTTTCAGATGTCATTGTATATATATCATTGTTTCATATTTTATACAAATTATATATTGTTTAATGTATTTATTTTAGATAGTCTAAGAAATTTTATACAATGATTTTGAAAACACTACTTTTATTTGTAGTTTATTTTTAAAAACCCACAAAAATAAATGATATATATCTAAATTAAAAATCGGAACCTTCCACAAGTTAGTGCTCCCCTATACTGCTATAAGACTTACATTGCCACTGTTAGATTATGATAATTTTCAAGAAAATAGGAAACTATATCATTCTTGTAATATTTGTACCATGCCGAATGCTTCCTACTTTCATAACGGCCTTACCCAGGTTTTTGGAAAGAGGAAAGCAGAGAGGCCTCCTATGTGCCAGAGATTTTCATTTCCCACTGTTAGGCCATTTTTTTAACTTAAAGAAGACGAAATAATCCGTGTACCTGAAAATAGTTAGTCTCAATGGGTGTGACTGGACGACAGGGGATGTCTATCCACCCAGGCCCTTGGTCTGGGGGCCAGAAAACTAAGACGAGCTCACTTTTGATCTCAGTCTCACTTTTCCACTATTAATTCCTTTGGATAAAGTGAGACTGAGATCAAAATTGAGATCGCGTATTAAGCTTTATAGCCCCCAGGGCCCTATCTCTGGAATAACAAGGGTCCGTGTTATATGCCTTGTTTACAGATATGTATTGTTTGTAGATTTTGTTCACATCGATAAATGTTTGTTATTTTCGCTATTTTTAAAATGCTTTATAAGATAGGTACTTTTTAAATTTTTTTTTGTATATTTGAAGTCCCCTTCTAAGAATCATATAAACAAAATTTGGAAACATAATTTAGTTTTCCTTAGACAGATATAACAAAAAAACTTTTATGTTTCTAAGAATTAATATATTACAATGGTCTCTGGGGAAGATATCACACTAATACCATACCCATCCCGTTCCGAGGTTTTATTTATTAAATTTGTTGATTTCCTCCAAGCATAAATGTCCTCACTGTAATTATATCTTTTGTTGAATCTGTCTCAGAGTCGTTTATATTTCACATGACAAGTACGTTTACAGGTACCTTGTTTATTCCAATGGTTTGAAGTGTACGTGTATACATGTACAAGTTTTAATTCCAATAATAAATTACCTTTTCGTCCTTACATGGATATTACCCGTTGAACATATTTCCACTGTTGACATTCCAAACTTAAAAATAAGAATTATATTTTCTCTTTTCTTGTTTCATGTAGCCTTTGTAATGCCTAATGTATGTTTTTGCATAATTATAGAAAATGTTAATTTTGTACTTATTATGTTTTTTAAAAAGTAAGAGTTTCTTGTTGACCAGTTCTGTATTTTTTTTTTAATGTTTAAACATTCCTTTACACTTTATATTTTTATGCAAATATCGTATGAAATATTGTAGTATCAAAGGATAGGATGTAAATTATTTTTTAAATGTAATTTTTCTAATTATTTATTACTTATCAGACTGAATTAATTTTTTTTCAGCTACCAAATGTCACAATTAAAATTTCAATTTAAAATTTATATTTGAAGACAAAGATATTTTTAATAAATTATATGTTTTAAAGAACATATGTGTCGACTTTGATTATATATAAAAAAGAAATATCTATGCTTTTAGTATTTGTGGAACTGATAGCATATACATGTATTCTCAGGTACGAAATATGTTAAATTTGCAAAAGAGTTCATTAGTATATTTAAAATGCTACATTTCTTGATCTTAATACTTTATAAATGTAAAAAACACAACGAGTAGGATGAAAAATATCATATCTAACCACTTACCACTATTCATGATTCAAGATTCTTTTGATTAAACGTTTATCACATCATGTTTATAACCTAATCCATGTTTTACACTAGTACTATTTTATATACACGTATGTAAATGCACACTGCTTGGCTTAAAAACAATTTTGACGTCACGACCAGGGATATACAACGGATATCATATCACTCTTATTCTATATATAAGTACTCTATAGTTAATATTGAAAGGATGCTGGATTCTTCATTGACAACCTACATGTAATTATGTAATCTTCAGAGACGAAATTTTTCAAGAAAACGTTAAAATTTTGACGGCACTGATTGTGATCCTTTGTGCGCTAATCTGTTTTTATATTCCTACTACTTTATTTTATTCCAAAACTTCTATATAAGAAGAGGGAAACTCAGATATATCGATATATTTATCAATTACTAATAGTTATTTCCCGATCATGACAAGGAGCACACGTTGGATGTTATCGGTCGACAGGGGATGCTCATTCCTCCATGCCAGCTGATCTCATCTCTGATGTTTTGGAGGTCCGTGTCTGCTCTGTTCCTATTTTCTATTATGTATTGGTTTATAGATTCTTGATCTGGAATACTGTTCGTTATCTCCATATGTTTAATTTCATTCATTTCTATGACAATTTATCAAAATCCTTTAACTTGAAATAAAAGGCCCCATAAATTCTGCCACATCAGTTTCGAATTTAGACTATTAACTACTATTCTGAATTGTATGACGTAATGGGTGACTTCAGCTTTTCCATCAGTTACTTTCCTTATTTATGTAGTATACTCGACATACCACTTCGGATACAGTTCTATAGCATCATATGATTTTAAAGAAACATTCGTGGATTTGTTTTATAGGACTTAAAGTGTACATTTTGTTATCATAAATAACAACAATATACATGTACTATATTTTAACCAAAATAATTGTAATTATATTTATAAAAAAAACAACAACATGGTCTTAAGATTGTTAAAGTTACATATTTAAACAATTAATGTGAAACGGAATTAAGCATTCCATTGATCAACCAGATACATAGTAGAATCTCATAATACATCTAAAGACATATATGTGTAGATCTCTTCAATACCATTAAAACACCATTTTATAGTATGCTAGATAACGTATCTTTTTAAAAAAAATATATACACTCGTATCATGAGCGATTATTCATACCATTAATGACTGACGCATAGAAAACAAAAAAAGACATACTATCTTATTCCGAGGAAGATGTCAATAGATTTCCTTTTTGTGCATTGATATTATAGAAAAAAACTGATTTTACAAGGACAATGGCCAGACAAATAAGGAACATTGTTCTAATAAAACTGGACATTGGTTTTTCTGGTGTAAAAAAAACTGATCTGAACGATTTTGCAAAAAATTTTGCCCTGTATAGAAATGATTGAAGCGTATTTATATATCATTGCCATAGAAGACTAAACATTCCCTGTTTATATCATGAACTCGAAACTATTTGTAGATTCAGTATGAAAAATAACTGAATAAGGTGCCTTAAAATCGGAGTAAAAGACGTCAGTAAACAAAAATGAAAAAGTTTTTTTTTTTGCAAACATTGTCACGGTATCGACAAAAAGATGTCAAATATTGTCTTCTGCCGATATTGAAGACACCCTACTATACTTATCTTATCTGTTTTCTGGTATTAAGCCTGATTTTTTTTAATTTAAATCGTACATTGGTAGAAATACGTGTACATATCGAAATAATCATGAAACATAATCCACAAATACAGGTGATAATCTTAAATCCTAGACAGATGAGGGCAGTAGCCAATGGAAAAGTTGAAGTCATCTCTTATATCATAAAGTTAAGTTGTTAGTTTGCCAGTCATGATCTTTTTAGTAAATATTAATGAGACAAAAAACAAGAGATAAAATCAAAACAAGTTCAAAATCATTATCAATATCTTGATCAATCTCGAATGCAGACAACGTAGTTTATATTTAAAGTTATCGTAACTATTTTGTAATTTATCTTGATAAATTGATCATATAAGACAGAATATGAAGCTAGAGGCGAGTTTTTAAATCATGTATTTTAATATTTACAAAAAATTCGATACTGCATCGTATTTCCTTAGTTTCTAGAAAAAATGATATACAATTATGAACCTTGATTAACTGTACATGTAATTCTTGTTTTATTCAAATCTTAATTAATAATTAGTCTTATTTTGATCATATTCTATATAAATACATGTGTACATGCATTCTATACTCAATGATTTAAATCGTAATTAATGGGACATGGACACACTTTCAGCTAAAAAAAATTCAAATTCATTTGTCATTTTTTTGTCTACAAATATTTAACAAATGTATTTCCAATGATTATTAAAGATCTGAATTTCAGTTGTCGTGACACAAGACATATTTAGAGTTCGATCCAAACCTGTGTTATGCAAACAGGGCCCGTGTGATGATTTTGTTCACCTAGGTTACATATACTAAATGTTCGATGAAAGTAGATTTTGTTAATAAAAAGTTAATTCTAGATACGATTAGACAGTTTCTAGGGATTTGCTGAATCTCTTTTTCTTCTAAATATGATATTTTCTATATGTTATAAGAAACAAGACACGAGCCTTGTTTACATTATGAAGAATCATAAGTTCTGCATCTCCTTTGAAAATCAACAAATGACCTTCAAAATTTGCTGATCATTAGTATTGGCTTAGTTAGTTATTGTTAACATGTAAATATAGTTTTAAAAATTCTAATGGAAACTGTGTCCATGCCCATTTAAGTCTTTAATAGAGGTTATTTTCAAAACTTTTAAGTCTGCTATTCAGTAAAGTTTTTGGATTCTAAATATACTTTACTTTACAGGTAAAATGCAATCTTCAAGCGTTATAAAAATAAATTACAACAAGAACAATAAAATATTGTAAAATAGATTATTGCAGGGTCATATCACAAAAATGAAATATAATAAAAATTACCCTCAACAAAATTAGCGAAAAAGTATGTTAGAATCTGAAGGATATTAAACATAGTATTACTATAATAGCAAATTCTGACAGGAGAGAAGTACATGTAGCAAAGCCATAAGAATAATAAAACTTCAAAGATTTTTTTACATAAAAACTTACAAGACAAGAGATCCAGCACTGAGGATTTACTGATTTATCATAAACTAGGAAAAACATATCGAACAAATAAATAGTATATTATGTACTTCCCTTAAACATGTCAAATAAAGATTTTTAAAATATCTGTTTTTAGCGTGCTAGATAATTTTGATGTAAATTTTTCTCCTCTCAAAGAAGGCGTGATTTTTTCTCGTCCACATGCCATTCGATATTGGAACAGCCCCGAGCAAACCTGTCAGCGCCATATATTGATACCCCGAATACCTGACGAGCCATTATTGTGTTTGTTTGTCCGTATTGTCAGAAAAACAGCAGGACCGCAGACAAATTGCTCGCGAAAGATTCTTACACCTCTGGAGTGAAAAACCTCATCGACCAAAAACAGTCACCAGGTAATTTAAAGACGCTTTGAAGAGGTTTTGAGAGGACCCCTTATTTTATTCTTCGTTAAGATGTTTTGTCTGCTTTACATGACATGTCCTAAAAACCAAGTTGTTGCTTATCGCTTGGTTCTTTTGATGATTTTCCTTTTCAAAAACATCAAACATCAAACTTTCATTATCGTTATCTTGACTTTAATTGAAGTAATTAGCCAAATTTAAAATCAAAATATGCCTGAAAATCCGATTAATCGCTTGTTTCTGAAGGTTCTTGGTTCAAACCATGGGTGCGACTATAAAAGGTATGTAGCAACTGTTCCTTCACCAAGCGCTCGGCAATTTGAAGTGAATCTTTCGGACGAGACCAAAAAACCGAGGCGCGTGGCATGGCAGGTCTTGGCAGGATAAACACCATTCTATGCATAAAGGAGCTGAGTCTCGAGCAAAATCCAAACATTGAAACCGTTCACCGAAAACTGATTTTTCCGAGGGCCTAAATATGGCTGAATTGATAAATTGCCAACTCGATTGAAATATTATGGAGATGAAGTACATTATTCAAGCTCAAAATTCCATAAAACAATAAAAAGAAGGAGCAGAGCAAACAAAAACCTCCAAATCACCAGAGGTGAGATTAAATGCCGCGGAGGAGTGAACATCCCCTGAAGACCAGTCACATCCGCCGTGTACTCTTTGAGTTTCGACCTTCACTACTGTTAATATCTTAGTGAGGATAAAAGAAAAACATGGTTAAGCATTTACTGCAAATAACCATTGTAAATTGACAATACGTCGTCCATATATCTAAATGTCAAGTTGAATGCCTTAGCAAGTGATTTCTTCCTTTTATGATTTGGACATATACTGTTTCATATGAAAAAAAACAATAGGTCTGTTAATAACGGGTGCAATTGGTACCTTTGGGAATTCCAATAGATTCCAATAGAATTCCAAAAGACCTGGTCTCCAAAAACCACATAGATATTGTCAATCAGAAAATCAAGCATCTTTTTTATGTAAACTTCAGAGTACTTGTGTAACAATGAAAATATTTCAACAAAGTAATTTTGCAAATGACCAATGACAAGGTAAGTAAATTTACGAGTGTCGTTTTTATTTAAAAAAGCAGCATTCAATGATACCAATTAATAAGCCTAGACTTTAATTTATCGTGGGGAATGGTTGTAAGTTGTAAGTTTTTAGGCTGTTGATTTTGGTAAAAATCTTTTGATTTCAAATTTTCTAAAAGTTCCTTGGAATTTTTAAGTATTCACATCTGATCTACACATTTTCTTGAATATATTGTTGCACAGTACTTCTGAAGTTTCTCTTTCACTACTGTTAATATCTTAGTGAGGAGTAGAGAAACAGGCTTGGTTGAACATTTACTGGAAATAACCATTGTTATTTGACAATACCTGGTCTCCAAGAACCACATAGATACAATGTATTGTCAATCAGAAACTCAAGCATCTTTTTCGACGTCAACTTCAGAGTATTTTTGTGTATAATCAGAATGATTTTTTTTTAAAATTTACAAATGCCCAATGACAAGGTACATGTAGGAATTTTTATACCCCCCGCTTGAAAAGTGGGAGGGTATATAGTAATCGGGATTTCCGTCCGTCCGTCCGTCTGTTACGCTTTATCTCTTATACGCAACTACTCATACTACTGAGTGAAATTTCATGAAACTTTCACAGAATCTTTATTACATATTGCCATTGTGCACCTCCTATTTTACTTTTTTACTCGACACGTCTTTTAGGTGTCCCATAGCAAAACATGGACATTGCCATTATATGTTTACCTATAACGTCACATATCTAGAAGCTTCTGGATAACATTTGATAGGATGAGTTATTCCGTAAAACAGTATTGCAACACATGGACATTATGGGAGGCGGGGGGTATAATTTAGTGAGCTCATTGCTCACAGTATCTCTAGTTTTTTTCGAGTTCCATTTTTATTGAAAAAGCAGATGTCAATGATGTCAAAAAGTATGGATTTTAATTTATCGTGGGAATGGTTTTGTATAAAGTTGAAATATCCTGAGTTTTTAAGCTGTTGATATTGATAAAATATTTTGATATCAAACTTTTCAAAAGTTCCTTGGAATTTTTAAGTATCAACATCTGAGTAACACCACTTCTCGAGTATATTGCTGCACAGTAGTCTTAAAGTTTTTTTTCATTACAGTTAATATTTAAGTAAGGATAAAAGAAACAGGCTTGAAAGTACATTTACTGACACCGCTATGTAACTTTGTAAGGATATTTATGAAGTCTCGTAATGCAATATAGATATGGATATGCATGTAGATATATTTAATTTATAGTTATATCTAATATTCAAGAAATTAAGAATTAACAACATCATATATGTTTGTAAAACATTTATTTATTTTTTTTGGTGTCTATCTTTTTATAATTAAATATACTTGATTTTGAAAATAAACTGTATTGTTAACATGGAGAAACCTTTGTAGAAATGAATTTTTGACTAAGAAATTATTCTAAATTCTAGATAATTTTGGATTCTCAAACTTTGCAAAATATACTGGTTTCATCCAACGTCTTTTACCAAATATTAAACAAGGAATCATTGATCAGTGTACTCAAGATCACACATAAAAAATCTTTGGTTCAGAAAAACTTAATTTCTTTCAGAAAGTATACTCAAGGAAAAGAAGTGCATATGTTGATTTACTTTAAAAAAATCTGAGAGATACTCTTACTCATATTAAACTAAGTGCAAGTTAACTTGCAATAGAAAGTGGTAGATATATTTCCACATTAAGAAATGAAAGATGTAATGTTTGCAATAATGGTATAATTGAGGATGAAATTCATTGTCTTTTTCATTGTAATCTTATTCTAAGTTAAGAAACACATACCTTATTAATATTTATAATATAACAAGACAATGAGAAATATATGTTACAATCGTATGAAAACCGTAATATACATGCATTTTACTCCAGAATCATTGATACTGGGGTTATGAATTCCAAAATTTTAGTATAGGGCTCAATGCTTATTGCATGTCAAGAGTATCTATGCTTGATTACAGAAGTAAAAATGAAAAATAGCAAACTTTACATTAATTTTGGTAGTTTAGTCTTCAACCGAAAAGCCCCTTAAAAATTTCAAGCTTTTGTTCTGTTTGGGATTCTTGTTAAATTAGCTTGTTTGCTGTGTGATTACTTTATTTATGGAGAAATATTTTTCCATTTTCCTTTACGTTTAAGCAGTTAATTCACTAGAATATTCAATCATAATACTCTTTTCATACGCATACCTTGTTGACTGTGTTAAGTTTGTTCTGTCCATGAAAAAATTTAAGCATAAAACAAGAATGAACGATTATATGTAAAAAGCATTTGACAAAGTGTTTTAATAGTGAAAAATGACATGTTTGAGGGGAATTCTAAGAAACACATATAAAATACTCTAAATTAGAAAAAAATATTCTATAAAATTATTTATTTGCATGTATTTTCTGGAATTTTGAGTAAAATGTTGTATCGTTCTTTGAAAGTCACACGAAATACGGTCATGCAGTTATCCAATATTTAAAAAAACAAGTTGTTTAATAGATAAAGTATGTAGTTCTGATTATATAAAATCAATCGCTTACTTTCTGTTATATTTTGATCATTTATGTAAAAATTCAAAAGACGTCATTTCACAGATTTCTAAATATGCTAAATATAGGTAACAAAATAAGTTTGGAAAGATTGATTGATTGTATATTGATTCACGTCCCTCTCGAGAATTTTTCACTCATATGGAGACACCACCACTTGCCGGTGGAGAGCTGCAAATGTTTTCCTATACTCGGCAATCAGAGCCATTGAGCAGGGGGGATCTTTATCGTGCCAACACCTACTGCGACACGGGACTTCGGTTTATACGGTCTCATCCGAAAGACCGGTCTCCACGTCCCACAGTGGGATTTTAACCCGCGACCTAAGGATTGACATCTTACTTTGCGACTCTAAATCAGACGCTCCAACCATTGTGTCACGCGGGCGACCGTTTGGAAAAAAAAATAAATGAATTTCAAATTTTATTGAAAAACCACTGTGTGACAGGGATGTGTATCACAGTAATTTAATTTAAACACGGAGATGAATGAACTATGAAAATATTAAACGACAATCAAGCTCAAATTAAAACAAAACAAATAGAAGCAGATCACCCATGGGCCTCTTAATATATCAGGGGTGGGATAAGGTAAGCAGCCCCTGTCGTCCGGTGTCGCACCCACCGGGTGCTCCTTGTAAAGATCGGGTACACAAACTAGAACTGTCCAAACGGGACAAAATACCCCCCGCTGGGTTATTTCAGAAGCAAGTTTTTCCATATTAAAGACATTATGTATCAAACATGAATTATGAAATTTTTCTTCCAGTGACGTTGAACTTCCCCAAATGACCTTGGGTCAAGGTCAGGACACAACCTTGGGTCATGGGCAATCTTTGTGTGAAATGAGAACCTACCAAGTTTATTCATAAGAAAGATATGGACCGGACACGAATTATGAAATTTTTCTTCCAGTGACCTTGAAGTTCCCCAAATGACCTTGGGTCAAGATCATGACACACCCTTTGGTCATGGGCAATCTTTATGTGGAGTAGTAGATTCTAATGTCCCTCTGTAAGAAAGATATGGACCGGACACGATTGTACAGACGGACGGACAGACGGACAAGGTGATTCCTATATACCCCCCCAAACTTCGTTTGCAGGGGGTATAAAAATACGCAGATATTCTTTATATAAAAATGAATTATCCAGCTGTGAAACAGATGTCTCTTTGTGGTGTTTTCTACTCTGAGCTGAAGGGATAAATTAATCATTTTTATTAGACAAATTATCGTCAATTTATCAAATATGCAACTGAATGCCTCAAAATTCTGTGGTTTTTTCTTGCAGAAAGTTTTAAAAAAATAAATTCTGCTTTAAATAGGTACAAAAATAGTTCTGCTAATAACGGAGAGATTTAGTACCAATTGGAATTCTAAGATTGATATTAAACTTCATGTCCAAAAACTATTTATTGTCTTTCAAAAACAAAAGCATAACTGAAGTACTTGTGTGTACAATTAGAGTGATTTAACAAAGTAATTTTGCAAATGAACAATGACAATATTAGTAAATTGCTGAGTGTCATTTTTATTTTTATTTTAAAAAAGGACTGTCTACGAAGAAACATATGGGGATATCGAGGAGTTTTTAAGATAAAAAGTCTATTAAACAATACATAGTGGGAGCAGAGCAAACATGAACTTCCGAAACATCAGAGGTGGGATCAGGGGCCATAGAGTGAGCATCCATTGCCGACCGGTAACACACGCCGTGTGTTCCTTGTCATGATAGGGAAATAACGAAAAAGTCCGTATTCAATTCAGTGTATTAATAAGTATGAAAAACGTCAGCATCTGGCTTAATTATAAATTTTATTTGCTAACAAGGTCATTGTATCGACCATAGAACTTACAAATTGATAACTTTAAACAAGACTGCTGATATTCTTGCTTTATAAACTTGTTTGTCAATAATATACCTCGTTTTAGAAATTGTTCATTCGTAAAACACGCTCTTGCATATCAAATCAACTGACATATATAAACCCCGGTGTAGGCAGGTGATGAGGGTATACTGCTGCATAAAGAAAGGAAGTTGAAGATTGTAAAGTCATCACGTTTATCATAGAGATCGGTGTTAGATTGCCATTAAGGTCTTTTTCAGGTAGAATATCCAAATATGAAACAGATGTCTCAGAGTCTATGTTATCTTTTATCTCGAGCTCACCGGGACGTATCATATCGACATAAGAATGTTTATTTGTAGTTTCTAAATGTAGAAAAGTTGCAATTAGTGTTGAAAATTTGCGGTTTTTGATTGTAGTAAAAATTCAGGATTTCAAATTTTCCAAAGTTCCTCTGAGTTTTGAATATCCACATCTGATTAAAACATGAACAACTTATAAAATGTATTGCTGAACATTTAATCTGAAGTTTCATCTCCACCGCTGTTTATATATTTGATTGAGAAGTAAAATAATTTCCTAGAATTCCGTATGAAGCTATATAATTAAGGAAACAAGTAGGCTATTCAATTTGATTGTTAAAAATATATACATGTAGTATATTTAAAACTTATATATGATTTTGAAGCATATTTCTTTCTTAGTAAAAGGGACTTAAAGTACAAGATGAATTAAGATTTGCATAATTATACATGTTATAATTGTTAATCAAAGTACCTTTAAAGTACGATTAAAGTGAAGAACCCAACAAAACAGTCCAGCATTATTGATTTATCGTTTATAATAATGAATTTATCTATTTCATTTATATGAACTATAATAAGTTATTTTAGTGAATTTTAGGAAGTGTACATTTACTTTATTCTATGATTTACATTGTGTTTTAGTTTCCACTACTTTTTTAATCATTCAGTTAGTGAACATATTAATGAGTTTTATTAATCGTTTTTAGTTGTCTGGCAAAAGGAAGAAAAATACCTTTGAATGAATAGCAACTTAAATCGGAGTGAAAAAAACATGCAAGTTTAATAATATTTTCAAAGCAAATGAACCGTCAAAATTTAAGTCTACTTTTTATGGTAATGATGCCATAATATTTCCATTACAATAGAAACATTGTTGAATTTTTGATCAAGTTATTAAAGATGATATCTTGTTTGAATAACATCTTACAATTTATAGCTTTATTTCTATATGTAATTATATTTGAACAAGTGTCAAAACTTAAATGGGATCATTGGGGTACAATTTGTTTCTATAATTGTATTTACATGCAGATCAAAGCGAGGCTGAAAAATATAAAAATGATTTATGTCTATCCATTTTAGCAAATGAAAAAGAAAATGCATTCGATTCCGTTTAAATTTTTTTTTTTTTAATTTTTAAGCTGATGTCGACACTGGCGATAAATTACACTCAAAACTCAAGGACTCAATAACACTTACATTTAAAAAAACCCACAAAGTTTATACAGGAGTGAGTATATATTTCCCAGTACTCAGCACAAATTCTCGATATAAAGTTAGGTGAATTGAAAATGTCGCAGAGATCAAACAAACTAAAGTTTTAGCAAATTGAAATAAACATAACAGTGTATGAAATACGGAGAAAATGAACAGTATTCAAACCCATTACATGTAGTCCATTTAAAAAGTGCAAAGCGAAAGCAGAGCAATCGCGGACTCACAATACATCAAAGGTGGGATAAGGTACCATAGAGGAGTATTCATCCCCCGCCTCCGGTCACACCCGCTGTGTGCCCTTTGTAAGATCGGGAAAAACGGGAAAAGTCGTTTACTAACAAATCAGTATGTATAAAAAGACCTTACAATTATTATAAGTAAGTAAATATTTTATTATAGTGACATGTGTATAGAAAACAAATACAATTTATAAACGTATATACATTATTTTTATATACTAGTATTATAAAATGCGTCAGTCAGATTTAAATTCAATGATCGAAAATATTTGCTGACAAAATCAGTGACTCCACCATAACACTTTCAAAATGATGATTTTAAACGAAGCTATTGATATTCTTAATTCATCAACTTGTTTGTCAATATCTTTCATTGTTTAACAGAGAGACAATTTTTCGATACGGAGGTGATATGGCGGAACTGCTACATAAGAAATCAGAGAGTTGAAGTAACGTTTATCATAATGGCTTGCTGTTTTGTATCCTTTGGTGTCTTTTCCTAGTAAGATATATACATATGAAACAGATCTGTGAGTCTTCCTTATATTTTATTCCAAGCTCACTGGGATCTATAAAGTCGAGATATGAACGAATTTAAAATGAACGAATTTAAAATACTAAATGTCGAGTTAAAGGCCACAGCAAGTGTGTTCTTATTTGATAATTGTAACATGCAATTTATAAACATTTTATTACACATTTTTAACATCTGGAATGAAAGATTTCCAATTTCAATTAGAAACTTGCAAAGAACTACCGCAGTCAAAGCATGTATTCATTTAGAAACATTATATTTAACAGCCACATTTGATCCAACTTTCATTGTCCAAGGTGTAAATTTTGTCTCATACCGTCTCTAAAATCCCTCCAGAATGAATCCATTTGTACATTGGTTTTTGTGAATCATATTTCTTCTCGCAAATCAGACAGATGAAACTGTAACATTTCGCTTTAGCTACAGCATACTAGTTTATACATGTATCAGAATTCCACGTTAATTTTTTTTTTATAAATTGCAAATAGATCTTGCAATATAAGAAACACTTGAGCTATCCGTTTCAGATGAATATTTTCTATAGCGTACCATAGTCCTGTAATAGTTTCAAATTTTGAAAGAAAATAACAATATCTGAAAATCTAAAATACAAGATCAAGACCACAAACACACACAAAAACGAAAGTACGTCATTGGTAACATCGATTCTGTGTCGATGAAAATAGGTAGATATGATGTAGTAAATACATAGTATTTAAATACTTTAGTTCGTGAAATCTTTTTTCAGACGAAAAAAGAATAAAATCTAAATGCAGCACAATAACACAGCGGGTGAAACACTTCAAAATGGTTTAAATAACTATACACAGTATGCTTAATTATGATACATGTACTTAGAGGGTTCTTCGGTACAGATCAGAAGTACGCCGTTATACAGTAATACACAATATAGATAATTCAATTATAATGCATTTCAATAAGATTTTCTTGGAAACTTTACATTCAACGTGCTGCTTTTATAAATCTACATGGAATTGTGTGCAATCAAAACTTAATATCCATTAGCTATTACTTGAAATAACGGACATTTACAAAAACATATTGATACGAGAACTTTGTCTCTTACATCACTTTTATTTTTCATATATTATTAATATCTCTATAACTGTTCGTTATTCATTTCGTCTGATTCTTATTTGAAGATATTAATTATATGTTTTAAATTTTTTAAAATTGAATATGTGATTTTTTCATGAAACGCATGCTATAGATCAATACGGAAATTAAAACTATTCACATGATAACAAATAAAAAGTTAACCATTAAATGAAACTTCAAGTGGGTCTAATTTAATCTGACAATTAAAATAATGGTAAAAGTCATAAATGTGTTTTTTTTTTATTAATTCAACTCTATAATTAAATATATCAAAAAGATCAAAAGTCCATAAAACGATAAAAATAGGAGCAGAGCAAACACGGACCTCCAAAACATCAGAGGTGGAATCACAGGTGTCATCGAGGAGTGAGCATCCCATGCCGACTGGTCAAACCCGCCGTGTGCTCCTTGTCATGATCGGGAAATAACGGGAACTCCGTCGTCAATTCAATTTCTATAAATAATGGACTAACAATTATTATGAAAAACGTAAGTCAGCATTTGACTCAATGATTAATTATAATTGCTGACAATTGTATCGACCATAGAACTTTCGAAATGATGACTTGTGAAAACGTCAGCCAGCATTTGACTCAATGATAAATATAATTGCTGACAATTGTATCGACCATAGAAGTTTCGAAATTATGACTTTAAAAGATACTGCTATTTTTGTTTCATCAACTTGTTTGTCAATATTTTACCTCGTTTTAGAAAATGTACATAGTTACGTAGAACGTTCTTGCGTATCGAATCAACTGAGAGATATTAACTCCGTATGCAGTTGATGAGGGGTGATTACTGCATAAGGGAAGTTGACGATTGTAAAGTTAGAGTCATCACGTTTATCACAGAGCTTGGTAGTTAGATTACCATTTATGTCTTTTTCAAGTAAAATATCTAAATATGAAACAGGTGTGTCAGACTCCGTGGTATCTTTTATCTCAAGCTCATCGGGATATACATGTTTCGTATCGACATAAAAATGAAAATTACCATTGTTAATTGACATTATGTCTTCGATATCTCTAAATGTCGAGTTGAAAGTCACAACACGTGTTTTCTTCTTTTCACGTGTAAGATTTTGGACAAATTCTGTTTCATATGAATACAAGATAGGTCTGCTAATAACGGAGCGCAGTTGGTACCAAGGGGAATTCCAACAGATTGTTGGAAGACCTGGTCTCCAAAAACTACATAGATATTGTCAATCAGAAACTCAAGCATCTTTTTGATATCAACTTCAGAGTACTTGTGTGTACAATCAGAATGTTTTCAACAAAATACTTTCGCAAATGACCAATTACAAGGTTAGTATATTTTTGAGTTCCAGTTCTATTAATAAAGCAGCTGTCAATGATATCAAAAAGTCCGGACTTTAATTCATCGAGGGGAATATTCGGTTGTGTATAAAGATTTATAAAAAAGTCGTTTAATTTAAAAGTTTTTAAGCTGTTTATTTTGGTAAAATCTTGTAATTTCAAATTGTCCAAAAGTTACTTGGAATTTTTAAGCATCCACAAGTGATTAACACCACTTCTCAAATTAATTGCCCAGTACTCTTGAAGTTTCTCATTCATTACTGCATATGTTAATATCTTAGTGAGGAGTAAAGAAAGTTGCTTGGTTGAGCATTTACCGTAACCCGGGGCCGCTCTGTATCTTTGTAAGGATTTTTGTGAAGTTTCGGAATCAAGTTTAGATATGGTAGTTCAAAGTCATTTTGGTTCTTTTGTTCTTATTTTAAATCCCACCCGCTTTAGAAAAGTAAGTTCAACACGTAGAGTTACCTTGGTAATTTCCGCTTCAATTATATTTAACGGAATTATGTAATTTTCAATGTAAAATGGGAACCAGATTTACACTTTTTACAATCTTTCACTTTCGTAACTTCAGTCCCAATTTTTAGTCTCGATGAATCTCACTTAGATTAAGATATACGTGTGTTCTCTTTAAAAAATACATTTTATGTTACTCTTACATTATATAAACATGCATTATTATTATGTGTTTTATAATTACCGTCTCGTTTATTTTTTTAAACTCTTTAATAAAAAAAAATCTTGATATGACAAACAGTCTACAACCGTTAAGTACAAAATAAACTGTAACATAAATTTCTATCATTTACATAAACACAACAATTCCTTATAACCATTTATATCATGAAATACCAAATTAATGCATTTCATTTCAAATCCATCGTCAAATGACAAAGCGGTCTAGATCATAAAATTCAAATGACTTGCAAAAAAAACTTAACATTGTTGATATTAAAACATACTTAACTTTTAACAACATTTTAAATGTTGAATTGGTCTAGATATACCGGTACATGTAATTTAAGGAGGCTGGTGGGTCAACAAATTAATCACAAATTAACCACCAGATTTAACTTATTTTTTTTAATATGGTATCTTTAGCTGTCAACTATCATTTGACAAAGAAAAAATTCATACATTTTAGTTTTAAAATTTGATCATTTTTGTATATCTTTATATGGAGCTCTCCTTTTAAAGGAGATTGAAATAGTCTAAAAATGGCTGCCATCCCCCAGCCTCTTTAAGGCCTTACAAAGTACGCGTAAATAAGGCACCATAATAACATATCTAAATTGTTAATACAGAAAAAATAATTATGAAAAGAAGTATACGATTCAGTCTGCCATTTAAGACAATAACATGCATTACATCTTGGTAACATCTTCACAGTGTTACTTGGTCTTCAGCAATATACTTGCCTTTCGATTTTTAAATCATGTATTTACAAAGGAAGACAAACTAGTCCCTAATATGAAATATCAAATTGACAATACAAGCAGTTTTCAGGGACAAAAAATCTTTAGAACGATGGAGATAAAACAAACAAACAAACAAACAAACGGTTTTCTCTAAAAATAAAGTGAAATTTTGGGGGAAATTTTTTTGAAATTCTATGTGTAGAATTGCATATTCTAAGATACATTATAGTAATTATTAAATTGGCTGATTCGACACGCAAAAGCATGGTCTACATGTGAACAATTTGTTAATAGATTCGTTCTTAACAAAAAAGTTGATGAAACAATAGTGCTAGTATCAGCAGTCTTGTTTAAAGTTACCATTTGCATGTTCCATTGTCGATATAATTACATTGTCAACAAATACATTCTATCATTAAGTAAAATGCTGACAGACTTCTTTCATACTTATTGTAAAGCCATTACAAATGCATTTACAACACAAAATTGTCAACGATTTTTTTCCGTTAATCCTGGAGATGAAAAGGGGCATACGGTAATACTGATCGGCAGGGGGTGCTCACTCCTCAATGGCAACTGATCCCGGCTGAAGTTTTAGAGGTCTGTATTTGCTCTGCAACTAATTTGTATTGTCTGAACGGACTTTTGAGCTGGAATACTGTTCGTTAAATCCACATAATATTTAAAAGTTCTAAAATTAGAAGGACGTGTTTGAGTCCAAATGATGTTCTACATCATTTCACAAATATTTTTCTTAACATTATTTGAGAAATTATACTAGTAAAAAGGAAAAAAAAATTGTAAGGCATGGTTCGCATGACCTTCAACGTACAATTGTTCAATACTCGGCTATCTAGAGTTTAAGGTTAAATTTTTGGTTTAGAATGTGGATACTGGGTAGTTAGTCTTCTCCACCTAAAAATCTATAAAAGAATGCGGGAAAATCCGGGGTGGTTGTAGAACATTTGCAGTGCACGTATTTGATTTGATTCAAGCTTGATTTGAATCATAAATCACTATATCTATCGTTAGGGAAAAACAAAACACAAGGCCATCTTCGAACGTACGCAATTAACGTTGCATATGGGATTAACAGGATTAAGTGAACAAGGTTATGAAACAGCGCAAATGCTTTGGATTACTACAAAACCACTATAATAGCTATAGGGCTTGGTGGATTCATTGTAAATGAAGATTCCTTGTATATGAATGCCATTAACAAACGATTTAAGAAAAAAAAATTGTTATCACTGGAACCAAACCCATCTATATTACAAATGACACAAACGTATACAAAAGCTTCCTGGTTGTTGATCTACATGAAATGATTTTTAATAACAGAGCTGACTCATTTGTATTGAACGAATTCAGGCAGAAGCATACATACATGAACGTTGCTTTTTCTTATTATAATTTCTGAAAAATTTTATCTTTTACTTCTATATATCTCATGTTTTATTGAAGGAATGAACTATGAAAAAAAAATCTATGATTGAATGGTTTTGATGAAACCAAGAGTACTGTAAAAAGGAAATTTTCGCCTCTTTTTTTTTTTTTAATTTTCGCCCCTTTCGCCCTTTTCATGGGAGAATTTATAACGAGGCGAATACAAAGAACGCGGTCTTAATTTCTTAAAGAGGACTGTGACTTGCCGAATTAAAAACAGTGCGAAATTGTTTGAAAATGTAAAGGGGCGAAAATAACACGGGACGAAAGTAACTTTGTATACCGTACAGTGTATAAGCAATTGAAAACGTTTTCATAAAACACTTGACATTAAGACAATTAACAATGAATAGCTGCGTATTTTATCACAGTATGCTCGGTCGAATTGTCGATCACCTATCCTGTGTTTTGGGTTTCACGGACACTTTTCCGTCTTTTAGTTCCACCTCGATTCCTAGCTCCTCTACCACGGCCGATTTGTCACGTACACCCTGTAGTTTAAGGTCTGACAACACTTTCTGATTGTCTGGGTTATTTTCACACAAATTGTGGATGGCCAGTATCGCCCACTGAGAAATATCTAGAAAACTAGTTAAGAGACTTTCTTGTGTTTTTTGAAGTAACCTTTTCCTTTATGCATACTGGAATATGCATGTTCTTCTATCATTTTATGGTGTTTAATTAAAAATGTGAGAATCTATGATTTGGACTGAAATTTCATTGAATAGATAGAAGTACAAGTCAAAGCTTGCATTGGTTAACCAGTGGTATAGACAGACAACGAAACACTAGAAGTTAAAAGAGAAAGTAGGGATCGTTGACTTAGCTTGACCTTAGACAACACTGATAGCGTAGATAAAACACAAAGGGTATATTTTAAAAATCAAAGTGTTTATTTTCTGCAGTACGCTGGAACTTTAATTTCATAATAATTTACTAGTTCTATAAAAAGAGAAACGGTGCTTGTGATCGATTGTGACTCATCAATCCATTGAAAAATTTCACTACCTGTAAAAGTGAAAATGTTCACGTGCAAAATTTTTCTGCCAATTTAGAATACCAATAGGTATACCAAAGCCAACTTGTAAGGTTTGAAGAACAAAAAAAAAAAAAAAATAAATGTTTTCAATCTACCGTAAATTGCGTAATATAAAGAGAACTCTCCATGGCGTATTTGGTATCATGATTTGACGGTTCGGAAACAGTGCAAATACTCAGTTCATGCACGTGACAATAAAATTATAACGTATACTTTTATGCTTATGATATTACTTATAAATTGACGAACTGTGTTAGCCTAGTGAACACTATAATTTTACACTATAAATTTTTAAAAATAAATCTGGTATATATAATAAATCGTTTTTTTTTTGTTTTTGTATTTTAAACTAAAACTGTTTACAAGAGACTATAAACATAAAGGTGTCGGTATTACACAGACAAAAAGGATACAAGGATTTCGGGCATCAATGTTCGTTTGATCCAAAATAAGTGGCAATCCATCCATTTCTCTCACCTACGTCAGAAGAAAATTAAATGCTTTGTTAGAAATAAGTGTGATCAAAGATCAAACATATTGCTAGTCTAAATAAAAGAATTAAAATGACCCAGATCAAAACACAGAACTAACCCCTTGCAAAGCAACAGGTGATTATGAACTTTTGATCTGAAAAAGATATGCAACAGAAAATAATGAAATTCAATTGAGTTAGAATTAAAGCGTGAAGACCCAGATTAAACTGTCACAAAAAGTACACAAGAAAATCTTAAGTTTATATTGGAGGATTTCTTAAATAAATGCAACTCGTGCATTTCACGACGCAGTATTGCATGTAACATTACGACAATAATATCGAAAAAAAATACATACATGTACTAGCAAATTCAAATAATTATGGTCCCCCACTTTCGTTTCTTAGTGGTTTTAGATGCAATTGAATATCATGCATTGGCTTATTGTTGCTGTCTTGTTTGTATACCCTGTATTGTCTGTCCATCATACAAAAATATATTTTTTAAATCCATTTTTTGAAATACTTTAAGTTATGGTCAAGATTAAACTTCTCAAAACAGCGTCAAGATCATGGTCCTGAGGTCAAAGAATAATTAAAAAATGTTTAAGACAGACTGGCAGACGAACACGATTTACCGTATAATCCCTATTTACCGCCCCTGTCCCTATAAGCGCCCCCTTAGGTCTTTTTCAATTGTCAGGAAATAAGAGCCCCCTGTACAGTGATTAAAATCAACAAGAATCGTATTAAAAAATGAAGCAAGTGAAAATGAAACGTGTCTATTATCCTATTTTTCAGTGGAAAATGAATAATTTTGCATAATTTGGGTGGATTATCTTGACTTTAAGTAAAGCTAGGCATTAATTTAGTGGTTCCTTGTATATATTTTTTTATTTCAAAAGATTTCTTGAAGTTAAAATTTGATATTAAATATCATATAAAGAATACTAAAATAACTGCCCCCTTTTAGCAATTTTGTAAGCGCCCGGGCGGTTGATAGGGATTATACGGTAATTACCCATAAATTTCGCAAAAGCGAGCGACAAAATATCACAGAGGGCTTTGGCAATTAGTCTAGACAGATGCAAACCTAGGTTAGGAACCTAAACACATTGAAATATCCCTTTAATATTGCTCTTCCCATGCCCTTTGAGGCTTCTGTTTCAGATATAACGCATAATTATGATACCTGAAATTAAACGAGCAAAGTACCAAATTTTCCTGTATAGATTGTTTCGAACCATTTTGATTTGCTTCGGCAGAAAGAGGGATAACTCACTTCTACATCATGCACACAAAGTTTTTGTGACAACTTGGTAAATTTTATATAGTCATATTATCATTTTTGTAACAAATGCCTATGTTGTATGTGTCCATAAATTTAACTGTCATCTGTGCTTAAAATAATTTTCAGTGACTGACCAACTTTGTCCTGACTTAATCATTGAGGTCTGAACTAGTGAGATAGGATGCATAAGTTGAACCGATATCAGAGTGGTTATATTGTAACGTGTTAAAAATAAATCGTAATTCATTACCACCCCCTATCCTCAAACTAACAACCATATTTTATCTCCTCCTCAATTCCATCTATATGTAAAATTAAGAAATATGTTTGTATCTTTATAAATGTTTTAAATTCAATTAAGTGATTTACGGACAAATGCTTTACAGTAAACTAGTAAAACTAGTATTTGGTCTCCTAATTTTTCTAATGAGGTGACCTAATTAAGTTAGGTGTCACACATGAGAGAGAGAGAGAGAGAGAGAGAGAGAGAGAGAGAGAGAGAGAGAGAGAGAGAGAGAGAGAGAGAGAGAGAATAAAGGAATATTATCTTGTACTTTATTGGTTAACCCTTCCTTCAACAAACTCTGATTGAATCTACTAAAGGTTTACAATTCTTCAAGAACTGAACACAAGATCCACAATATTTTGTGATGCAAAAATGACTTGAGGATTTTTCTATTAAGGATGAGGTTGGAAGAGCAATTGCAACAGCTATAAAAAAAAAATCAAGAAGCCTATGGACCACATCACTAACCAGGGCACAGGAAAAGGCAGAAATCAATGCCATATAGAATAGTTTGAATATAAACATGATAAAAAGATTGGGGAATAATTTTTAAAAACTCTACACTAGTACCTAAAAGGCTTTTTTTTCGAATGTATTAATCCAACCTTGATTCTAAATTGTATAAACATGGGATATGACTTTCAGTTTATTAGAGGGTCCTTTGCTTATCATGCAAACAATGTTATGCATTGTTTAGGGAGAGGGCTAAAATAGGCTTTGCCTGCTGCCCAATCCCATTCACTTATGTGAATAAAATTTTGTATAAATAAAAAAAAAAATAGCAATATGCTACATAGACCCTGAGCTCTTGATCCTCTGAAAAGGAATGTTTATATTGTTCACCATTTGTAAATACTTCTGGATCTTTATCATAATACTGCTTATCTCTTAATGCATAAAGTAACTTTGATTTTTTTTTAAAGAATTGAACAAGTATATTTTCAAACTGCTCTCCAAATGAAGCCTAAAGCCTAAACTGGAGGGGGAGGGAGGGGGGTTGCATTTTACCAGTTGAGCAAAGGGTCTTAAATTAATTAGGATTTCTTTTGTTTCACTATTTGTGCAAAGGGGTGTTACTTACTTAAATTATTAACTAAGTATATGTTCATGATTTGGGCATCAGGGTCTGATTACAAGAAAAATTCAAATTTATTCACCAAAGTTACATGTAAAGCTTATAATTAATTATCAAAATTCTCCTATAAATATTGATAATCAGGTTAAGTCCCCCTAAAACCCTAAAATCCTAAAATTGCTCTAAAAATTATCAAAAGTTGCACACATGTAATTGGTTTACTTTTTAAATCAAATTCACAAATGATGCATTTTCATACATTGTTTTAAAGGAAACTTTTTGAAGTTCTAACCAATTTCTGTGAAATCAATAATTTTCATGGGTCCAGGAGGGTTAATTTTTGTTGTTTGTTCGAGGTATGAAGAGATCCAAGATTGTATGTTCACCACGAGATGTAAAATGTCACCTACATAACTACTCAACAATTCTTCATCCACGAAATGAAATCCCCATAAACCCACATTTTTCCTCAAACCCCAAAAAAATTCACCCCTTGAAATATAAGTGATTTTACAGAATTACACCTTATGCAACTGAATAAATAAAATGTACCTTATCTTGGTTTTCTTTATGCCTATGTACCAGGTTAGCCAGTAGACGGATGATGTCCTTCTTGAGTCCGAAGGCTGGATGATGGACGTCCACCTCCGTGACCCGGGTCACCTTCTCCACGTTACTGAACACATTGTCTCCACACTGACCCAGACGGTGAATACTGTGCAGCAAATCTGGAATATAGGAGGCGTTTTTTCCCATTTTTTATTGTCAAGATATGTTTGAATCTACTTTTGTCTAAAAAAGTTTTGATCAACTTCACTTTGTTTTTTTTTTTAGAATTAATGTGCCTTTGTTTTGTTGAAATTATGAATAAAATGAGATGTGCATTAATGCAATCTTCTGTTATCATTCAAAAACTCCACACTTTCAATTGGTTTTGACAGTATGGTACATGTAATTGTGCAAAAAACAAGAGGCCCATGGGCCACATCGCTCACCTGAGAAGCTTTGACCATTCTGTTCTTTACCAGATTTCCCCCTTGTTATACATAATGCATCCCCACCCTACCCCACTGATCATAATTTAGACATTTTGAAATCTACACTACCCCATGATCCTTCCATGGGCACAT